>OU974052.1:10000000-10600000 GCA_918843915.1 Notodonta ziczac | reverse complement strand
TTTGAGGCCATACAGTTGGTGTGTTCGTCTGTCAATATTTATTTAGTTACTAAAGTCTATTTGAAATTTTGATATGAAGAATTGTAATTTTTTTTTTCAACAAATATTTAACCTAAACGCTAACTTTGAGTGCAAAAAACTTAAACAAAGGTCCACTTACCGCTCAAAACATGGACGAGAACAGTTCTAGGGTTAGCATTGGCTGGAGCGCAGGTGTACCGGCCGGAGTCTGGCGCGTTCGCCTTCTGCACCAGCAGGTGTGAAGTGGTCGTCTCGCCCTTCTCTGTGATGACTGAGACCCCTCCGCGGGGGGAGTCATAGTTGATCTCCTGGTGAATGAAGATAAATAGTTGAAAATTGTATTCTGTTACATTTTTTTTTGTGAATGCTATGTTTGAATTCGAATTGAGTTTAATAAATGGACGCCTGAATGTTAGCAAGCCGTTGAACTCGATCATTTCTACCATCTCGTGTCACTTCTCGTTGGCTGTGGTAAACTAAGTAATATACTTGTATATTTTAAAAAGGTTTTTTGGTATATTCATATAAGTTAAGAAAATTGTAAACGTTGAAAATATATAACTACTAGCTGTGCCCCCCGACTTCGTCCGCGTAGTATTTAACGTAACAAAAATTTCGGGATTATCGGGATAAAAAGTATCCTATATGTTAATCTCGGTTATAAACTATCTGTGTTCCAAATTTCATCCAAATCCGTTCAGTAGTGTTTGCGTGAAGGAGTAACAAACATACATACATACATCCACACTCACAAACTTTCACATTTATAATATACTAGCTGTGCCATCCGACTTCGTCCGCGTAGTATTTAACGTAACAAAAATTTCGGGATTATCGGGATAAAAAGTATCCTATATGTTAATCCCGGTTATAAACTATCTGTGTTCCAAATTTCATCCAAATCCGTTCAGTAGTTTTTGCGTGAAGGAGTAACAAACATACATACATACATACATCCACACTCACAAACTTTCACATTTATAATATTAGTAGGACTAGTTGCTGCCCGCGACTTCGTCCGCATAGTATTTAACTCAACAAAAATTTCGGGATTATCGGGATAAAAAGTATCCTATATGTTAATCCCGGTTATAAACTATCTGTGTTCCAAATTTCATCCAAATCCGTTCAGTAGTTTTTGCGTGAAGGAGTAACAAACATACATACATACATACATACATACATCCACACTTACAAACTTTCACATTTATAATATTAGTAGGACTAGCTGTGCCCACGGACTTCGTCCGCGTAGTATTTAACGTAACAAAAATTTCGGGATTATCGGGATAAAAAGTATCCTATATGTTAATCCCGGTTATAAACTATCTGTGTTCCAAATTTCATTCAAATCCGTTCAGTAGTTTTTGCGTGAAGGAGTAACAAACATACATACACACATACATACATACATACATCCACACTCACAAACTTTCACATTTATAATATTAGTAGGACTAGCTGTGCCCACGGACTTCGTCCGCGTAGTATTTAACGTAACAAAAATTTAGGGATTATCGGGATAAAAAGTATCCTATATGTTAATCCCGGTTATAAACTATCTGTGTTCCAAATTTCATCCAAATCCGTTCAGTAGTTTTTGTGTGAAGGAGTAACAAACATACATACATACATCCACACTCACAAACTTTTACATTTATAATATTAGTACTCGTAGGACTAATATTATAGGATAAAGGTTATTACTTGCTGAAGGCTGAAAGAAATAGTGTAGTAACCTTTACGTCTATCTAAAGTCGAGTAAAGTTTGTCATCCCGCACTCGACCAGTGGGGTATACTATGGTCCGAATCTCCTTGACATTGAGGGAGAATGTACCTGCTGTCGTATTAGAAAAATAATAACTCTGCCAAACCCTTCGGGGAATAAATGTTATGCCAAAAATAAATTGAATTCTCCGACAATGTAGAAAGAAATCAAATTTAATTCCCAACTTATTTCGACAATGTGAAAGATGAAATTGGCAACACCGCTCGCACTGGCAAGGATTCAAATCTAACTGTTGTAAATAAAAGTAAGTTCGCGACGAGACTCCATGATGCTGGTCTGGGATTGCTCAATTTCGTGAAAACATGCCACCCATTTATTTCATAGCCTTCCGTTGTTGAATACTAAAGAGATTCGTTTGGCTAGTTTGTGCTCACAATTCGATTGTTATTTGAATTTTTGAGTAGTGTATTCTATCAACATTGTTTCTTTTTAGGTGACGAACAAGGCACTACTATAAATAATATCTGAAAGATTATATTACATGAAATAACTAAGAATCCACTGTTACAACAAACACATCAACCGTATTATCCTAGACTAAACAATGCGTGTATAATTATTTGTCAGTTATCCGTGTACACTAAGGGCCTGTGCACACCACGTTTTTTAAACGCGCCGTCGATGCGAGTTTGTGGCGATACGCACGCGAGTCAGACGCAGCCCGTAGACTTTTGTAGGTTAAAAGCGCGCATCATCGGCGCGTTTAAAAAATGTGGTGTGCACAGGCCCTAACACAAATTATTACCATCATCATCATCATCAGCCTATACTTGTCCACTGGTGGACATAGGCCTCCCCTAATGAGCGCCATAGCACCCTGTCTTCAGCTTGCCGCATCCAGCATCTGCCTGCAGTCTTTCGTAGATCGTCATCCCACCTGGTCGGAGGGCGTCCTACACTACGCTTGCCGAGTCGAGGTCTCCACTCAAGAACACGTTTACCCCAGCGGTTGTCGGTTCTTCGCGAGATATGGCCAGCCCACTGCCACTTCAGCTTTCTAATTCTTTGAGCTATGTCGATAACTTTGGTTCTCTGTCGGATGTATTCATTGCGAAACCTATCCTTCAGAGAAACTCCGAGCATAGCTCTCTCCATAGCTCGCTGAGGGACCTTAAACTGGTGGACCAGCCCTACCGTGAGTGTCCACGTCTCGGCTCCGTAGATCATGACGGGTAGGACGCACTGATTAAAAACTTTCGTTTTCAAACATTGCGGTATGGATGACGAGAAGACTCGACGTAGTTTCCCAAATGCTGCCCAGCCAAATTATTACCAACGGTGAAAATATAATTCAGGAAATTTAATAAATTTGTATTGGTAAATAATTCGAATTTGTTGTTCTGTTTGATGCACACAGCCGAGGGCTGTTTACATCAGACTGTCAATTTACATACATTTCGCAACGTGCAGATTGCATCCGCGGTATCAAGTGATTAAATCTATTTCGAAGCTGTAAACAAATTAATTTGAACGGTAATAACATTGATGGAATTCACAGGTATATTGCAGCTTCCCGGGAATGTATTGAGTTAGTTTAGTAGTATGATGCACCTGATGTTAAGCAGTTATTGTAGCATATATATACATGCTTACAAATGAAATTCGAAAGGCATTGCTCGCGCGTTGCCTTGCCATCATGATGGGAGTGGAATAGAGGGAGAGCATTTTTACGGTTTTCTATCGGAAAATCAAAGGCCCGAGCTTGCTGCATTATGCCGAAGTTCATTTCGCCGAATTGTGTTTCGCCGAAGCACTATTGATCGACAATACATCTTTTGTAGTATACCGTTTGATCGACGTACGTTTTTCCGACCTTTCATGATAGAATTAGGTCTAATAGGTAATAAAACCAGTTTTTTTTAGTTTCGTACTCAAAATATTTCAGTTATTCTGTGGTTTCTCATTCGTGCGACATAAGTAAGTCGTTAACACCGCCACATTCTTCTTAGAAGCTATATTTTAAGACACTAATGTGCTTGGGCTCCGCCCTTTCCAAGCCACGCGCCGAGTGAATGTTGGAGACATTTGGTGGTATCCACTTGGGGGACGAACAAAAATAGCGCTAATTCTGGTGCCGAAACTAAAGTTGACTAAACTAACTGTATGTAACTGTGCCAAGCACGACAGAAACATATTTATACTTAATACTAGCTGTGCCTGCGACTTCGTCCGCGTGGAATTTAACTGACAAAGTTTCATACAAACTTTCATCCCCTATTTTTACCCTTGGGGGTAGAATGAATCAAAATCCTTTCTTAGCGGATGCCTTCGTCATAACATCTACCTGCATGCCAAATTTCAGCCCGATCCGTCCAGTGGTTTGGGCTGTGCGTTGATAGATCACTATGTCAGTCAGTCAGTCAGTCAGTCACCTTTGAATTATATAGGTATATTTAGATTGAATAATTCTAAAAATTTAGCCCTTTTTGAGGTTCCACTCCTGGGAAAGGGCCTGACATCAACACGAGGGTGATTCAGGCCATAGTGCACCACGCTGACCCAGTGCGAGATGACGGATTTTCACATGTCTTTCGAAAATTGGTTAGATCTTCTAAAACATGCCAGTTTCCTCACGATGTTTTCCTTTACCGTAAGCAAGTGATAATCATATTGAAATTATTATTCGCAATTATATTTCGAAAAATTTCAGCGGTGCGAGCCGGGGTTTGGACCCAAGACCTTGTACCCGCAAAACACGTGCTTAAACTGCCCACATAAATATATTTTTACAAGCCGCGCGTGCGTTTTACAGCAGACATATTTTGCCAGTTGGCGAAACCAGGTATCTATGATAAAAAAATGTTCTATATTTGGTACACGAAGGTGTTAATACAAAGTTATAATACCATTCTTGTAGATAAAATAATATAAAGAAAATTCACTTATTAACCAATATTCTGATAATCTTGATACTGGTGATCTTGATACATTCCCAGTGCCATACTAGGTACCATAAGATTGATTTGGAACGCAAACAGCGACCGATGCTAGATAAGGTCAGCCAAAAAGTTTAGGAATAGGTACCTCTAAATTTGTGACAAGGGTTTCGGAAGTTTTATATTACGCTGAAAACTAAAATGCTGCTTCATCTTCAGCCTCCATCTCACCATTTCTTTAGGTCATTGGTCTGGTAAGAAATATATAAATCTAGACTTCGATTTTGCGATTTTCATAGTACTTTGATAAAATGTTATGAATGGCTCATCAAATACTAAAAGCTTATGATTAAGCAACATGATAGGGAAAAGGATTAATCAAGTAAAATCACTTAATTTCCCCCCTAAACCGAAACACACATAAATCATTTAATTGATTTTTTAACCCCCGACGAAAAAAGAGGGGTGTTATAAGTTTAACATGTGTATCTGTGTATCTGTGTGTCTGTGTATCTGTGTGTCTGTGTATCTGTGTATCTGTGTATCTGTGTATATGTGTATCTGTGTATCTGTGTGTCTGTCTGTGGCAACGTAGCGCCCAAGCTGATGAACCGATTTCAATTGTGTTTCTTTTGTTAGATAGGTATTCTGATCGAGAGTGTTCTTAGCTATGTTTCATGAAAATCGGTTCAGCCGTTTGAAGATCATCAGCTCTTTTGTAGGTTAAAAAGCCACATTCACGGCCAAAACCAACTTCCACGGCTCGAATCCAATCGAAATTTGAAATTATTGGATTTAGATTTATTATATTTTTATAGTCTGAACTGGTTTTTGACAATATTATAAATATGAAAAGTTTCCCTGATTCTGGAAAAAAAAATATTTTATCAATTTTTATATAAGATTTGTGTATGAATTAAAGACGTTCCATAAGTCACGTGTCAAATGTTGGATACGCGCACGTCATGACGCTAAAATTATTTTAAATTAGATTTGTTTTTTTATTTTAGCGTTATTGAAAATTCTTCCCCTGGGCTGCTAGCGTCTCCCTAACCTCATCCAGAGTTATTACATGAAATTGAATCATAATTGATAGTATTTTACTAGGAATTAAACCTCCGTGACATCAATATTTAGATTCGTTGTCTATTCTAATGTCAATTATTATAATGTCATAACAAAATAATGTCTCATACTTTTACACAGATTTTCTGTTGATTATTGTATACATTTGATGAAAAGTTCGTCGCATCGGGGGTATTTAAATTTTCAATTTAGAGTTATTCGTTATCGTCTTGCAAAGTTTAATTGCAAATCCTAGACTTTGGCTAGTCTGAAAAATCTGTTTAAAAACCTAATTCCTTGGTATGTTGCACAACCCTACCCCACCTGGTTTCCAATTTATGTATAAGATAATGCAAACAATAGATCAGTCTAAAGGGATAAATAAGATTGAGATTAAATATATAATTGAAGAGAATTTAAAGATAGTCTCAATCTTGTACACCTTGTGTGTATCAGAAGCACGAGTGAGTTAAATCTTCTTCTGTATCCTCGTTCTTACCTCGTCATTGTGCGTCCAGCGGATGACCGGCGGCGGCTCCGGGGAGTGCTGCACCACGCAAGTCAGGTTGATGGTGCTGCCCGTGTTGATGAACAGCTCCGGCCCGCCCAGGATCGTCGTCAGAGGTTCTGCTTGTACGAAAAATGTTTCATTAGCTATCGTATTACAACTGGTCTTTAATCAGCTGTAACAGTTTTTTTTCTATGGCAATCAGCCCATACCAGATATTTTTGTCTCCCGCTTTGCACCGGAAGGAAGTGGATTTTTTTCTTCCAACTCCTCCTATTATTTATTTCGATTAAATCGTGCGGGTTTCAATACAATTTAACTTTTCCCCGGGACTCGTCGAGGGTTAAATTTCGACTTCATTATTTCAATCCTGGTTTACAGGAGTTGCAGTGGAGGGAGTATGTGGCGAGACCAGTTCCAAAAAAAGCTATTGGATAAGAATACATCTAGGCATAAAAGTTCAATCCGTCCCCACGTATGCGATACGGTGACAGAACGAAGTCATTATTTCCGGTCTTTCCCCTGGTGGGTAACAAGAGGACAGATCAAGCCTTTTATTTCTATTTGTCTCCCTCGGGTCCCCTAGGGTCCTAGGGGGTAGGGTCGGACAGACCGTAATTAGTAGTGTTATGGTCTAATGTTTATACCCAAAGGCAGTTAAATATAACATAGCGACACAGTTACTTTAGTTGGGAATTGTGAACGTCTCAACAGGCGTCTACTTATTTATGTAATGTTTAGAAGATCACATGAATACCGGAAAACTGCATCTACCATTACTCTATAGTGTTCATATGATGCTTATATCTCGGCGGCTCTTAGACTACCTTACACCGGCCTGTATTAAGTCCGGCCACGGAATTGACAGCACATGATTTTCAGATTTTCCGCTTTCACGTTTATGATTAATGACCGTTTCGCACCCTCGATAATGAAGTGACCCAGCTATGAGTGAGGGGGATACATTTTAATTAAAAAATAATGAATTGATTGTGTGTGATGTGCAGATTTTGTTTTGTCGACACAAGTACCATTATGTATTCTCCCATACACTTAATTAGTGACATGATAATGATTTGGTGCACATAACAGCAGTGAAAGCCGATTGGTTAAGCACGCGTCTTGCGGGCACAAGGTCCTGGGTTCAAACCCCGGCTCGCACCTCTAGGTTTTCCAAAAGCTATGTGCGAATCATAATTTCTATATGATTATCACTTGCTTAGAGTGCAGCAAAACATCGTGAGGAAAACTGCATGTCTTAGAAAAATTTACCAATTTTCGAAAGACATGTGAAATCCGTCAACTCGCACTGGGCTAGCATGGTAGATTACGGCCTGGATCCCCCATGTAGTGAGGGGAGGCCCGTGTCCAGGAGTGGAACGTCAGAAGGGCAAAATTTTTTTTCATGACATTTGGTTTGCGCGATTTATTTTCGAAGGTGCCTACAATATAGAACGGTGGCAACTGGAATTAAAATATATTTGAGGGTAGACAGTTAGGGTAGTATCTGGTAAAGCCAAAAAAAATTATGGCAAATCATGAAAAGTTCCTTCCCGAATGACTCCTATTGGAAATCAAAATTGTCTCCAGTGGCTTACAACCCTGAAGGCCATTAGGCCACCCGTTTTTACTGTCAAGTCTTCATGTTTATCTCTATGTAGCGTCATAGTTGTGACGATGAACCCGTCGACCTTTGGGTGATATCTTGAAGATAAAATTGTACAACGTGCTGGTTTTTTTATACACGTTTTTGAGAAATATAACACTAACTAGCTGTGCCCGCGACTTCGTCCGCGTGGAATTTAATTGACAAAGTTTCATACAAACTTTCATCCCCTTGGGGGTAGAATTTATCTAAATCCTTTCTTAGCGGATGCCTTCGTCATAACATCTACCTGCATGCCAAATTTCAGCCCGATCCATCCAGTGGTTTGGGCTGGGCGTTGATAGATCACTATGTCAGTCAGTCACCTTTGAGTTATATATATATAGATTCGTATTTTTTCATAGCACACCTAAAACATCAGAAGTATTTGTAGGTTTTTACCATACAATGGATAGAAGGCGATCTTAGTGACAATCAGGGCAAATTACGAAAAGGACATATCCGAAATTTGCCCCGGCAGCAAACGAACCCGCAATGATGCAGTGATCCAAGTAGCTTACGGTCAAATCGTTTCGGACAATCAGAAGTCGGGTACGTTCTCTATTCTAACCGATAGATTACTGGTAGCCTCTAGTTAGGTCTCGGAAAAACAAACATCAGTCGCCATCGGCAATCAGCCAATCAGTGGAGACTGAGCTCAATACAAATTGGGAAAAGGCTACGAACAATTTGCCGCAAACGAAATTATAACGAAATACTCTCACCAGCATCCAGATCAAAGGGCCGATGGTAATCATACTAATTCTTCCGGCCGATATAAATTCCATCATAAATCCGCTTAATGGAAATCGCCAATACTTCAGAAGCACGACGAACCAGACGGCGTAACACAAAACTTTTAACGATGAATTATAATTTAAACCCCCTATCAAAGGGGAGAAAATAAAATTTATTTCCATCATCATCCGTTATTACTTTTCTTGCAAATAACTTTATATTGCTTCCTTTGAGATTCGGGGCTTTGAAGTCCCGTGGGCGTGTTTTTTGTATTTACCTCTCGGTACAGACATGTGTAGGTCTGTAAGGATATTTGTAAGGATTTCAAGTTTTCTAAACATACCTAGCATTCCAATTTCCTTGAACATCTCGGAAAGTTCATACTGAAAACGAATTCTGGAGTACTCTCTCGAGATGTCATTTTAGAATGCAATTTCCACGTTCACTCTCACCATTGAGATTGATCATAGTTATGCCCTATTCACCACACAAGTCTAACATTCATGTAAAAAGGCTGCTACCAAACAAAAGGTTTGGTGTAACATTTCAAAGAATGTCACCATTCCCCATGGAATGCAGCCAAAAGGCCTTGGAAATGAAAATATGGGACAATTTCCGACGAATGCAATTGATTGCAGGAAATGCTGGCCATATATTTCACGAGGACAACTGTCCCAAACTCGCAAGCCTTGATGGAATGCGGAATATCAATAGCTAGAAAAATTGCTTGAAACTTTGCAACAGTGGCGTTTTCGTGACTTAAAATACATACAAATATACAATCTTACATAAATTATAAGGAATGTAAAAGCATTTGGGATGCTTGGCTAAAATAAGCTCTAGTAAATACTATTTAGTGACAATGGTCGAATGTGAGCCATATTTTATTCATTGAAAAGAGCAACCATTGAATTTCTTTCCGGATCTTCTCAGTGGAAGCATTCCGAACCGGTGGTAGATTCTAACTATTTATAAGTGCTTTGTTGGCTAACTTGAATAAAATCAATACAGATTTTTATGTTGTGTGTTTTTTATGTATTAGATCATTATCTTGTTTTTGATCATTTAAATCCTATATGTTTCGTTACTGGTTCGTGTGTTTGTGCACTCAACCACTTAGTACTAAAACACCTCAAACGGAAAGAGGAGGAAACAAGGCTTTCTTAGATTATTTTATCAGAACAACGAAAAATTTGACTCTTTTTGTTATAAGCTAAGCCTCGCAGGGCGGCCTCATAAATTACATGTAATTTTGTGTCACTGGGAAATTCTTTGTATTTTTATTATGAATTTAGATTTTTTGCTATTTTTGTTTACGGAGGGGCTTACTCTGCGTATTAGAGGCAATTGGTAAACATATTTGAAGGAAAAATGTTATTATCTTTTTTAGACCGCATTAAGTATTGGGGTTATCTACAAAGTGATTTTTATTTTATCATTTTTATTTTATCCAATATAAGAAGTGCTTGCCTATTTATATTTTTACCCAAAAAATAACGGACTTTCATACAACATTCATCCCACATAACCTCTTTAGGGGTGAGATTTTCGTAAATCTTATTTCCAAATGCGGTGTTTATAACTTTAGTGGTTGTGGCTCTGCGTTAATGTGTCAGTCAGACAGCCAGACGGTCGATCAATCAGGAGGTCCCTCTTTATACAGGGTTATTGATAAAACACTAACAACCCTTTAAGACTTTATTACTAACATCATATACAATAACTGTTGTAGTGTTCTATGACGTTTTAGAAAACAATACATTTACCAAAATTATCTAACTCATTTCAATTATTTACGTCCGTTCTACCGAATATCGCTACAAGGACACGTCTGGCGCGACGTGGGCGTAGAGTTCGTAACATTTAGAGCATTTATTTTCAAAAATTAGATTTTTTTCTGTCATTGTTCATTCAGTCTGATGAATCATTCAAAGTCAACCATACACTTGTTTTTATGATGTTAGTAATATATAGTACTGAGAGGTTGTTAATGTTTTATCAATAATCCTGTATATTCCATGATCAGGTGAGACCTCCTTACATTATTTTACACTACAGGCTGAAACAGAAAGGGTATACTTTTTTAACAAAACTAAACTTTGTAATTCTAAAACTATCAGCTTTGGAGGAAACTTGAAAAACAAAAGGTGTTATAAAGATGCAGCTGTTGACAGATTTCACAAGTCTACAAAACCTTCAGTACTTCAACTGTCCCACATAACTGATAGTTTTAGATTTACAAAGTAATATGCAAAAAAATTGAATACCCTTTCTGTTTCACCTACTATAGATAGCACGTATCTACTTGTTCAGACCTTTTTCTGTAACCTACATACTGATCTCGATAAAATACTGCTGACGGAGCCACAAATAGAGTGCCGTACTGTAATACCGCTTTCTCCTCCAAAAATATGCTGATTTAGCCATCGTTAGCCGGCATTAGCCTAGATTTTATCCCCAATTTCACACTAGCAAAGGCACAGCTTTTTGCTAAGACCTTGAGTCAGGGATTAACACAATACACGACCTTGGACTAGATTCGCGATCAATCATTGAGACTCAATATAAATTTAGTAAATATTTTTTAGCGTGGAGGCTTATTCTTTATAGTATTTTTTGTGTTAAGAAATAAATAAATTCATGTTTTATATACAACTAGCTGTACCCTGCGCGCGTTGCTACGCTGTCAAAGATTGATCGTACTAACACAGAAACCTTTGTGGGCTCATGCACAACACTTTGCTGAAGATCATGGCATGATGCAATGCATAGTTTACGATTCTGTAAAGGACATACAGACAAACATTCATTTTTATATTATATATAGATAGATTACAAAGTCGTCAAAGAAGCATGCTTGAAATACCAAAGGCATTTTTTATTTTGATATTAAAAACAGACACTTCAATTTTTTATAGCGGTTTAATCGTTAAAAGCATTTACGCAATTAAGTTAACATTATTGAGGCAATATTAAGGCTCCGATAATCTTCAAAATTCTAAATGGCCATTATCTTGCTTTTTTGCCTAGGCTTATAATAGCACCGAATATAAAGTCTTCAAACAGTAATAATTAAAGTCAACATTCTATCTGGTTAGAAAAATATCAATATTACAAACATCGAATTGAAATATAAAAATACCCCTTTAACGTAGCATTTTTCTTTAAAAAAACATTGAAACCATGTCCATTAGCTTTGTAAAGTAAATAAATTAACCGCATTCGTTTCCTCTGACGCTGCAGCCGCGGTCTTTAATGCTGCCTCCGGGTTTTAAATAAGACTAAAAATCGTTGAAAATGCACCAACAGCGGAAAAGGCTGGAGCTTTGATATAATTTAAAAACGAATGGCCATCACTAATTAGTGTTGGAACTGCCGTCAGGTAATGTTGTGTAAAAAATAATTTGTTGTTGATGAAATATCTATATACTATAAATTTCCTCCTATTTTCATTTCATTAATTTATTGGAATTGATCATAACTCAACTCAAACTCAAAATTGTTTTTATTCATGTAAGCCAACAAAGCATTTATGAATAGTCAGAATCTACCACCGGTTCGGAATGCTGCTTCCACTGAGAAGATCCGGCAAGAAACTCAATGGTTAGTCTTTTCAATGAATTACAGATGGTGTACATTCTCAGGAACAGCATAAAATAATAATATGAGCAAGCAACACCATTATCACTAAATAACTAATAGTAAATAATAATCATATCCCCCTTAGATTTAGGTATGTAGATAAAATGAGAAAGCTAGTTTAGTGTGGTGGTCATACCTACTCATACTTACATCAAATTAAATGTTTACGAACCAAAATAACAATTAATAAAACAGGTGCATAATAATATAATTACTTTGGTGTGATGCCTTCCATGCTAAGTAAATGAATAGTATTTAACGGCAATGTTGTTAAGAGGCAAGTGAGTGGCCCAATCCCCGCAAGCAGCACCCGCGCACGAGCATGACTTGAAAAGCGGCATCACTCTCCTCAACCATAATAGAGGGAAGAGGGTGACCCGCTCCACAAAGCCACCGCAAACAAGGACATTAAAGTGAGCATGACCAACACCTCACCTCAGAGACAACATAATAATAATAATAATAAAAAATGAAGTAGTAAAAAAAATTGCTACGTTGGACTTGGGCATAGTAGTCTATACGCTCTACGCTACGCTAGGCTACGCTTTCTATTTTGGCGTAGGCCTTCAGCGTAGCAGTCTGTGCTGTACCCTACGTTGTCTGGTCTAGCATAAGGCTACCACGTAGTAGCCTACGCTCTAGGCTATGCTTTTTGTTTTGGCGTATCCTTCGGCGTAGTAGCCTACGCTCTAAGCTACACTTTATGTTTTGGCGTAGTTCTGCGGCGTAGTAGTCCATGATCTAGGCTACGCTTTTTGTTTTGGCGTAGTCCTTCAGCGTAGTAGCCTAAGCTCTACGCTAAACTGTCTGGTCTAGCGTAGAGCTACCAAGTTGTAGCCTACGGTCTACGCTACTCTACGACGTAGCAGACAACGGTTGCTAGATAAACTAGTGTTTATTCGATAGTATTTCTTAATACGTATTACGTAAGTACTTTGTTTAAAGAATGGTCCGTGATCGTCTGAACTTAGCTCGACATATTATAATGTTCAGTGCAAACAAATGTTATTTACCGACAACGGAGAGGTACATTCGGTGCCCGATGGGCGGGGTCGTGCCCACTTGGCACTCGTAGACGCCGGAGTCGCGCCGCTGCGGGAACCTTATCTGTGGAGAGAAGTGTTTGTTTAGTGACTACACGCAGTTTCGTGAATAGGGTTGACAGTAGTGCTGAGTGGAGAGAAAATGTGTCAGGGCTTTGTTATGATATTTTTTCAAGTATTTGTGTGTTCTTTTTTCTTTGAAACTGTAAGGTCAATGTCGGTGCACTGGCCACTACAGAGTTCCTGGCTGTTTATATAAGAGCAAATCAAATTTAAGAAAATAAATGTTTTGAGATTAAGAATTGCGGTGCGCGGACATTGACGGTCGGGTGACATATGATTTTTTTATAAGACTGTACTAAAAGCGAAGTTACAAAGTATTTTTAATTATTACTACATCACGTGGTTACCTTATCCTGTAGTTCACGCTTTTTAATGTCCCATTATGGTCATTAACTACCGAAGACTAATGTGGCTTCAAGTCAAGCTTAACTTGCCTTGTCTTAACTAACTAGCCTTGTCTTAAAATAAATTGTATATTTGAATGTGAATGTTGTGAAATGTTTCTTGCCGGATCTTCTCAGTGGAAGCAGCATTCCGAACTGGTGGTAGATTCTGACTATTCATAAATGCTTTGTTGGCTTACGTGAATAAAAACAATTTTGAGTTTGAGTTTGAGTTTGAATGCTAATTTATTAATTATTAATATCGAGTACCGGAAGTTGAAGCCTTTCAAGTTAACACAAATATTTTAAATACACTTATTACTACCTAAGCTTATCAATTGTCAATCATTCTGACAACCCTATCAATAACCAATTCCTAATGCAAACCACTTTGCGAAATGAAAAAAAACATTGTATGGGTGTATCGGTAAACATTATAGGTATTATTTTCGTGTTTTGTGACGTCATGTTGATGTATTCTTATGTTGGTAAAGTTTCATCAGTTTGTTTAGGATGGCGTCTAACTGAACTAAACTGGAAAAAATGTATTTTGGTTTCGTGGTATGAGTAATACAATTTGGGGAATGGGGAATTATTCAATCAATGGACATAGATAGCGCTCTTAATAGAGCGGTTATATGTGTAGCATCGTGACGTCATATAGTTTAGCCTCTATTTTTACTTGTTCTAGTACAAATTCAAGGTTTCGATCACGCAAGATATTATCCATACCTCTACCCTGAGTTATAAGTACGATTGGTAGAGTTGCTACATGCTACATATAATATTTCAAACCGTTGGTTCCTCGTGTTACCGATAGGTAGCGAAAACTCAATAGTAGAGATACTGGATAGTCCATGCATTAGCAGCCTTCCATTTAAGCTTTGACAAGACGCTCTATGTCCGCTTTATCTTTTCTTATTCTTACTTAGAATTTATTATTCTTGGAACTTACTTTCAATATCCAATCCTCGGTGTGAGGGTTGTGAACGCTGATGAACCTCTGATCCGAGGTGTACGTCATCCGGCCGGAGGTCAGCAGATGTATATCCCGGTGCCGGATCCAGGACACCTGGGTATAGAACATGGGTTTATGATCTGGTAAATATGTTTCGATCCTTTTTTCCCAGGACTCGCGGGCCGAGTTTTAGTGTCTCCGGAAAAGATCCGCTAGGTGGCGCTGTTGTCATAATTCAGAAAAAATCTACGTTTAGCCGCAGACAAAGGCTTAAAAGTAGATTATAATCTAGAGTTGATCCATAAAAATATGGGCTCAAAATTAAGCCTCGTCACCTTAGCCTCTATAAAAGATGACTCTCATTTTAGGTCCACGTCAAAATTGATTAGGCTTTAAAATGGACCTACTGTCCGGATTTCACATTATTCATGTCGACTCGGCCGCGGCACTGAAAGTGTTATTTCACTGAATAATAAAACGCCACGAGAAAATAAGGGTGAGAGTAACAATTCGCTAATCCAAAGGGGATTTTAATTTATGATGACTGGAAGTGTAAGGAAAAACGTTTTAAGGACAGCTTTTGGCAATTAATCAGTGTCATCGCTCGCGTCGTAAAAGCTTTGAGAATTAAAAATAATATTCCAATGTTATCTCCTTAACATTAGCCTAATTTTGTGTGAAGTTGTTTTTTTTGCTATTGTGTTTGTCGCGCACATTTTAACGAGGTCAGTGAAATATCCGCCCGTGCTGATGTAGGCTCCTTTTATTCTAATTATTTTCAAAATAAAATCACAATTAGTCACTAGGATCACCCCCGGTCAATTGTAAGGTTCTCATAGTACAAGTATTTCTTACTTTGGGACCATACAGTTGGTGTGTAATTCTGTCGATAATTATTCTTATTTATCCTATGTACCTACATAATGATGATAAAGTACATAATTGCTAAATAATCAACACGGATTTGTGGGTATGGGTATTTATAAAAGATGCGCATACAACATCGTGACTCTAGCAAAGACGTGTGATAGAGACAAATGAGCAAGGAACTACGAGCGTTACGTTACGTTACGTTAGATCAGATTTTTCTTATTATGCTACGATTCCCATCCCCCCTTGTTTCTCCTACCTCTGTCCCAATCCCTATTAGGTCGGCAACATGCAAGCAATGCCTTTGGTATTGCCAATATTTCTAGGCTACGGTAACTATTCAACATCAAGCGAGTCGTACGCTTGTTACCGAAATTGTGATGTGAGAAAAATCGTTCATCGTTATTGTAATAAATACTTGTACCTAATATTCAATTTCATTTTCTGCATTAGTTTTGTATAGAAAATAATTAGTAGCTTGATTGACCGATAGAGGCGCTCTACAATTTTCCGTACATATATTTTACGCAGACGCTAGTGACCTGCAAGCGTAAAACTCCTGGTAGAGTTACTAAAAACTACAGAACTACATGTTGTAATTTTCCCTTCAGTGTGCTATGAAAACAATTTATTCGACATCATTTCGTTTGTTTTTATTTCCAATGGATTAAAAAGTTCGGAGAGCTGTGATAGAGTCGTTCAATGAAAAGCAGCGTTTGTTAGTGAAATAAACTTTTCCAGGAATTTCAGTGAATGAATTCGCGGATTTGTTACAAATTACACATTCATTGAGCGGACTGTTCAAATAAGGGATGCATGTTGCGGAGTTTATTCAACTTTAAATGAAAACAAACAACCATATTAAGTACATGATAGTTGGTAGAATGTTCGCTTTTGCTGGGAGTAGTGCCGGTTCTATGCCCGGTTCGCACTATATCCAGATATCATGCAACAGTAGTGAGAATAAATATTGTTTGGAAACCTACGTGCCTAGCAGTAACTCCTCACTTAATCGTACCGTCATGTCAACGTCAGCAAGCATGTTGTCATTATCTATCTTATTTATGAAATCTGAAATCTAATTTTTTCATCTACTTTTTTCTCCATGGTAAAATAATATAAATATGGCCAAACGAACACACTATAACTGTATGATCACAAACTAAGCAACGCATGTACTATGGGCATCGCACAATGGACTGGGGGCAATCCTAGTGACACCCATTACGAAAAGGCCATTTCCGAAATTCACCCTGACGGGAACCGAACCCGCAATCACTCAGATTTTGAAATTGGAATTTGAATTTGAACTTCACTGTTACTCACTGTCCTGTTCCCAAGGTCATGCACCCTGCAGTTCAGCTGCGCGGTTTTTCCCACCAGGGCCGTAACATTCTTGGAGTGGGGCACATCGAAGCGAGGGCCCCGCTGCGCCAGGCCTAGGTCCACGTCGGTATAGTCCAGCTCTGGCACGCCATCTGTCCCGAGACCGTTGGTGTTGTCCGTGCAACCTGGGGAAGAAATGAATACTTTAACGATATTGTTTTGTTATATTTGTTTGAACGATTCATGTAATTGTTAACAGTCATTCGCACAAATAAGTCGACACCGTTCTGCTTAAACATTTTAACAGATAATTGAAACAAGTGTTGTTTAAGGAGAGGGCTAAAACTGAATGAAATGGCTACCAATCGGTTAATCTTATATATAAAATTCTCGTGTCACAATTTTAGATACTCCTCCGAAACGGCTCGACCGATTTTCATGAAATTTTGGGTGCATATCGGGTAGGTCTGAGTCACCTAAGTGATAAGGGTTGTCCACATTCCACGCGGGCGGAGTCGCGGGGCACAGCTAGTTATAATATAAATTCTTCGTCACTAAAGATACAGCCCCAAAATCCGAAAGAATTTTTTTTATATTTTAATTACTATTTTTTTGTGTCTATTTTTTGTGTTCAGCATAATTACTAACGATATTTCCCTATTATCTCCCTCGATGTAGTCATAGAATACTGTTGAGAACAGATTGCACGGTAAGTAGTAATCCGAGTATTAATCCGAGCTTAAACTCCGTTAAATATAAATAATACCCGATGGTTATAGATAAAACGATTAAATATTTTTCATGTACGTATTAAGCCTTCACGAACTGTACATCCATTTTTTTCTGGCCGCAACCATTATTGGAATATTTTTATGATTCGTAATTTTAAAGTGTGCATAACTATACCATCCAACTTAACAAACGTAGCTCTGATTTCATAGTTTCAGCACTCGCAAGGTATCAAACGCGTCTTAAAACAAAATGTCTGTGATCTTATATAGAACCTATTCACGAATACGGCACGACTCTCCCCGGAAGTGAAGTTGCAGGCACTAGAGTCGGGGCGGGCGTGAAACTTGCTGCCTTGTTACACAAACTTTATACTGCTCTAGTGATGAGGCCATCAGCTTACACGTACACGATAATTAATTAAGGTGTTGATTTCATACTGTTACAATGCCATACTGTTTTTAAGGCAACAGTGCGTTGTTATTTGTAATGTTATTGTAAAGTGATTGTAACTTTAAATTTTGGGGCAAAATGTACTCGTTAAAATAAATAACAAATAAATGAATATCGCCAGACTGACACACCAACTGTATGCTTGCAAACTAAGCAACGCTTGTACTATGGGTAGTGTACAATGGAACGGGGGCGATCCCAGTGACACCCAGACCTGGGATAATTACGAAAAGGCCATTTCCAAAATTTTCCCCGGCGGGAATCGAACCTGCTGTATGTAAAGTAGCTATTATTGCTGTGTTTTGTACGGTGAGTGAGAGAGTCGGCTGTCTATCGCCCCTTCATCCTTCCCTACTCTGCTTCAGGTCAGCAAAGTGCGAGTCATGCCATTGGTATTGTCAGCATCTAAGTAACAGCTTAACGTAAGCTTGTTTTCCGACTTTGTAATATAAGAAAAATGAAGTAATAAAACTGGGTATCTGTTATAATCTGAGTATGTTACCCGAAAAATGTCGGAACAGAATTGATAAATTTCCGTTAGCCAAAAACAATCGGGCTTTATTAAAAACCTTAAACAAAGCTTGAGTTGAATTTAAAACAAAATAAACAGACTACCTAACTGCCTATCTCCGTAATTTATAAAAGTCAGCGAAGGGAAATGAGGTGGTGGCCCAGAGTCGGCGGCTGGGCCCTGCTGCGATATAAACGAGTGGCCGTCGCGGCACTTACCACACGTGCTACGTAAAACATAATTGAAAAAATAACTTCTAATTTTGAAGCGAATTTTCTATACAGGCGTTCGGTGCGCTCGCCGCCCGGCCACTCTATTCGTGCAAATCGTCAGATGACGTAGCGTTACATGACGACGTCAGAGCTGCGGCGCCCTAAGCTTTAAAAACTACATTTTTAACCCTGTATTCTGTATTCAAGCATTAAATTAAATAACTGCTATCATAGTACCGTAGGCAGTCCACAACTGGCTATTGTTTCATTAAAATACTGTCTACAAACCCGTAAAAATAAAATACTGAGTCGAAATATCTTACCTAATTAAAGTTTTTGAACACAATAACAGCCCCTCTAGCCACGAAGATTAATGATGGTAGAACTAAGCTTGAAGCTGGCTACAGCTCATATGCGGGCTGGGGCGACTGGGGTAGTACAACACCCTCACAAAATATCGGTGTATAGACGTTGTCATATCTGCGTTTTGCACGTTGCATGAGATAGCCCGTCACCTAACCCCTCTTCTATAGCCCTCCTTTTGTCCCATTCCTCTTCAGGTCGGCAACGTTGTAACTGCTTAACATCAGCCTAGTCGAACACTTGTTTGACGACTTTAATAATAATTTAAAACACAATTTGCAACATTAATCACGTGCGAGCAATTACTCAATCGAATAGAACGAACTCACTCGACTAACTACTACAAATTAATCGACTAATATAATTCAAGGCACATCACTGGCCCGTCTCAGATTATACAGTGTAATTTTTCAAGGAACCTAATTACGTAAGTTTGGTCACGTAACAAGCGTGAATCTTTCAACCGGTGGAGGGGCACAAAGAAATTTAAATTTGGTATGTAAATGTCCTTATAATGAAGTAGAAAGGATATAGGGGTTGCATTTGCGATGATTTTCTGTATATTCTAAATTAGCATTGATTACGGAATTTCGATATTTTGTGTATTGAATTTTACGGTAATGTATAACGAGACTTATTCGTTTTTAGAGCTCTATGTCCCACCAGCGATTTGCGAGCGTTTTCCTGGCGGGGCGATCGATGATCTGATCCACAGCCGGTTCCAGTGGACGCGACGAGGTCGCCACGGGCACGCAACGTATTCGTCGCGTGCATATGCGGCTGTTTTCCTCAAAAACTCCTGAGCGAACTGTACACGCGGCGTAAACGTTCCTCTTCCTTCGCTGTGAACCGGCTCATCCATTGCCACAATGGGAAAACGCTCGCAAATCGCTAACAGCATAAAGTCCTTAGATAGAGAATCATACAGATAGTAAATACTAGATGCGAAATACTATAAATTTTAATCAGTCTAAAGCCTTGGGATATCCATATTAATGCCCGAATCCTTATATAATCCGAAGGGATTAGCAACGAAATGTCACCTGTGGAGGAATGATCTCAGGACACCTAAGATAAATGAAACATTAATTAATTGTAGGTATACTACCGCCGGTATCATCGGAGTCATCTGGTCGTAAATCTTTTTATCAATCTGTCTCGCTCGCTCTCGTTGGGCGTAGGGAGCGCCGTAGTGATGTTCGTAATAAAAGCGAGTGGATATCGATAATTTGTATCGATGTCTTTTTAAACTAGTAGGATGAAAATTCTAGCTATACCTACAGAAAGTCAAGTTACTTTTAATTGAAGGTGAAATAAAAGAAATCATAGACTACGCGTGAGCAGGTAGTTAACTGTCGATATTTCACACGACGTTTTGGGACGTTCGTATGTTACTGACGTTTAGGACGGGACGACTTATATGATCACGGTCCTATATATATGTATACTAGCTGTGCCCCCCGACTTCGTCCGCGTAGTATTTAACGTAACAAAAATTTCGGGATTATATGTTAATCCCGGTTATAAACTATCTGTGTTCCTAATTTCATCCAAACCCGTTCAGTAGTTTTTGCGTGAAGGAGTAACAAACATACATACATACATCCACACTCACAAAATTTCACATTTATAATATTATTAGGATATATATAGGTACCTATATATAACTTACCTAACCATTGTTATTTTAGATGCCTGAAAATATTTTCAATGATGAATACCAAAACTAAAAAGTAACGTAAATGTACCTATTTTGTTTTGAAACATTATTTCAATTTCGTATGTAAATTCCAAAGTTTCAAGATGTATGCCCTGAGTAATTTGCAGAAGCAGAACTTCACTTTGTCAACTCTCGACGAGCACCTAATTAGATGTCGGATTCGTTAGCCTAAAGAGAAATAATATGCTCAAAGCGAATATGTGTTATATTTTTTATTTAATTGTAATGTTTATTTTTTTAATTTGTTATGTACATACTCTGTAAACATCGTTGTTACCAAAGAATTTCAAATTCTTTGGTTGTTACTGTCAATTTTATTTTAAGACTAGCTGTGCCCCGCGACTCCGTCCGCGTGGAATGCGCTTTTCTGTTAAATTTTTTCCTGAATTTTCTTTGCTATAAACCTCACGGAGCCCGAGACCTTTCCAACGAATGCAAAACCATGGAAATCGGTTCGTGCGTTCTGGAGTTATAGCGTCAGGAAGGAAAACCCGACTTATTTTTATATAGTAGATAAGTTTTAGGATGACCGTCCACTCGGCTATGTTATGAAGCGGGCACGCCCGCTTCGGCCAATAAGATCGCTTCATTTCCTCTGCTTCAACCAACTTAGCTCAAGTTGTCAGAAAATGAAGCGATCATATTGGCGAAGCGGGTGGGACCGCTTCATACCACAGCCAAGTGGAAGGCCACGCTAAAACTTTCCTTTAGAAAAAAATGTCACTGAAAATGATGATTACAGAGTAGCCATAATTACGTGGCAAGGACTTGTTGAATCCTCATTTGATATAATTTAATTTTTTCTTCTTTAGAATGCAATGTTTCTTATAGTACTGTCATGTCACTGTAAGAACAAAGCTTTATTCATGCACAGATGAAGAAGAAGAAGAAGAAAAAGAAAAGAAATGACATCATTTAATAATTGGATAATACCGAACTTTTATTTAAACTGAGGACCTTAGGACCAGTCTTGGTCAACTTTCACAAATTTTTGCCATAGTCGGGCGCTGAATAATGGTACCTAAAAATCCAGACACAAAAAATCGTCTCTGACGTGTGAATGACACCGTACCTTAATCTAGATTTCAGGAAAAACTGCCACACCAACTATATTATGGTCCCAAACTAAGCAACGCTTGTACTATGGGTACCGTACAATGGAATGGGTTCGATCCCAGTAACACCCAGACCAAGGCAAATTACGAAAAATTGCCACGGCGGGAATCGGTCCCGCAATCACCATTAGCAGTGAGCCGAGCGGCCTACGCTCGAACCACTGCGCCAAGCGGTCGTCAAACGCCAGTAACTCACACATTAACAGTAACTGTAGTCCACAAATTCACCAGGAGACCACACCAGCTTAAACCATCAAGAACACAAAAGAATGCCCGCATTGTCCCCGCGCTTACCATGAAATGTGGCCGACAAAATACAACAAACTTTAATATAAAGCGCGGTGTTCGCTAAACGTCGACTTTTGTCTCAACGGAGCGCCGCCGTGGCAGCCATTCAGTGAGAAGACGGGCTATTGTGCAAGCTTGAGTTATAGAGCCAATATCGCTTCGTTTAGATAGATGTTTGTCTAATAAATTGTATAGTCATTAAGTAAGCAATAGCTCAATGGTCGAGCGAGCGCTTTGAAATATAAGGAGTGCTGGTTCAAATCGCGGCTCGCATCTCTCAGATTTTCAGTTTGCAGGGGCGAATCTTTTTCCAAATTTTCCTGAACCTGCTTTGTATTGATGAGACATAATTAATACTATAATAACATAAATATAAATATCGCCAGACTGACACACCAACTGTATGGTCCCAAACACTAAGCAACGCTTGTACTATGGGTACGGTACAATGGACTGGAGGCGATCCCAGTGACCCCAGACATGGGCAAATTACAAAAAGGGCATTTTGGAAATTTGCCCCGGTGGGTATCGAAACCGCAACCATCATGTGCAGTGAGCCGAGTGGCCCACACTCGAACCACGGCGCCAAGCGGTCGTCACAGTATAATGGCAATAAGATGGTCCCCTATTACATTTGTATAATTCTTGATAACATCAAAAGGCAACACACTGGAGCTATTTTAATATTTATATTAATATCTAAGTACTACCCTTTGTAATTACTGAAAATAAGCAACTGGCGATTAAAAAAAAAAAAAAAATACATGACATGTAAAAAGACAAGCCCTCTGAGTTTCTTGCCGGATCTTCTCAGTCGAGGTCGCGTTCCGATCCGGTTGTAGATATAAGGAAAAAAATATGTAAATTGACAATTTGTAAGTGCCCCCGTAGGCCTAAACAAAATAAATGATTTGAATTGCATTGAATTGAATTGAATTGGGGGCAAAATTTCGTCGGGTCCATAATATGGGTGCACCCCTGTGTAGTTCTACCTACCTCTTCGGGAAACCCTGAAGTGATAAAATTGTGACCGTCGCCACTGTGAACGAAATACATGAGACACTACTGATCGGTTGGATACTTTTTTGCATAAGACTAACTAGGTAGGTTACTAGCTATTTATAATTGATCCAGTAAACCACGGCACAATAAAACTACTTAGGTGTTCCCTTTCCATGACAGCTAGGTCACGTAATTGGGCTCAAGACTACGTCATCGGCTTATAATAAACTTCATTTGTGTTGAAGGTGTCAATTAAATGTCAACACTGATCGGGACGTGGTCTTGAGCCATTGTTGAAAAATAATTGTTAGCGTGGTATCATAAGGGTAACCGTCTACTAGGCTGTGCTATGAAGTGGATCCACCCACTTCAACCAATATGATCGCTTCATTTCTTCAGAATCACTCGGCTTAGCTCAAGTTCATAGGATATTTTTGGAGCGGTCCTATTAGCCGGCGGGTCCCCCGCTTCATAGTACAGCCAAGTCGACAGTCACCCTTACTGTGCCATGCAGAGTACATTGGCCTGTCTTGGCGGTCATTGGATCTCATCCGAACAGCAACGTCGCGACGGCAGACCTAAATAGCGAAATAATAATGGCAGATTCTCTCAAAATTATGAATTTACATTCAAAAAGAGATACACTTTGTGTATTTCAATTGAAATATGGCTTCATTCCAACAAAAGCCAATTTATGGCGTATTTCAACGTACACAAAGACGCCTATCAAATAATTTGACATCGTTTACAGCAGGACTAACAAGAATAAAACTCAATTTCTACCTACACAGTGCTTGATTTAAGTTTAAATTATATTACCTAACTAGCTGAGCCCGCGACTTCGTCCGCGTGGAATTTAACTTAACAAAAACGCCCGCTCCCGCGTTGTGAGCCCGCGCAGCAGGACCATTTTTTTATTTTTTGTTTTTCTAAAATAAAATTAGTCTAAGTTACTGCTTATAATATCAGCTATCTACCAGTGAAAGTCCCGTCAAAATCGGTCCAGTCGTTTTGGAGATACTCTTTTATTTCATGTGTTTTTATTTTTTTACGCGGAAGCCTAATTGTTTTTCTCAAATTAAAGTAGCCTAAGTTACTCCTTATAACATCAGCTATCTGCCAGTGCAAGTCCCGTCAAAATCGGTCCAGCCGTTTCGGAGATTACCCGGAACAAACACACAGACAGATAAAAAAAAACGCTTTTTTGCTATATGTATCGTATGTACTTTCATATGCATTTAGTGAAAAGGTGTTATTTTGATATTACAAACAGACACTCCAATTTTATTTATTTGTATAGATCAGCAGGATAGGTACGTAAAATAAAATAAATAAATATCGCTATACTAGCAATCAACCGTATCTTCGCAGTCTAAGCAATGTACTATGGGGTAGTACCACTCTCTCACAAAAACAGCGTAAAGTATAGCTGAGTGAAAGAGCCGAAAGAATTCTCCACCCTCCATCCCACTCCCCTTTAGGTCGATAACGTACAAGCCATGTCTTTGGTATTGCAAGCATCTATTACGGTGACTCCTTAACATGAAATGGGTAGTACGCTTGTTTCAATCCATTGTTATATAAATTGACACTGACAATATTGATTAAAAATGACACTTAACTAGCCCCGACATCCCAAAGGAATAGCGACTTTACTTAAACCTTTTTACTTTACTTTACTTAAACCTTTCGAATAGACAATTACTGAAGCAGGTTCTGTCTAAAATATTCAACTCTACAATTCTATAAATTAAATTTTCCAAGCAATGTCCCCGGGGAGAGATGTTCGCGTTAACAATAATTTGGTGCCGACATAGTTCAAAGGCGCGAATCCTTTACAAGATCAGTTCGAAGGTTGTACAGTTTAATCAAGAGTTCTAGTTGTTGAAACACGTCATACTATAATGCCGTGCCCTTTTAAGAAGGGAACATTTAAAAGGCTTAACTAATTTAAAAGGCTTAATACAGTAATGAGATCATTTTAATTTATTTAAATGATTTGACGCTCGTTTAGTTTCAGCGAAAACATCTCGGCTCACTGTATAGGGTGGATGTGGGTTTGTTTTTTGCCAGGACTCTAACAGAAGCGTACTTAGTTCAGAGCCATACCAATGTGTCTGGCGATATTTATTAAAAATCTGTGATAGCCAATTACTTAAGCCCGCGTCTTACGAGCGACATGGTTGAACCTCTGGGTTTTACGAAACCTATGTGCGAATCATAATTTCAATACTATTAAATCATATTATGATAGTCAATTGCTTACGGTGGATGATAATATCGTGAGGAAACCTGCATGCCTGTGTAAATGTAACCAATTTACGGAAGGCATGCAGAATTCGCCAACCCTCACTGGGCCTCTATCCCCCTTGTATTAAGGCAGTGCGCAGAAGTAGGACGTGAAAGGGCTAACTTATTGTATTATTATATTTTTTATATCTGCTCTAGAACTGATGGGATGATTCAATGGCAGTCTGCATAACAGCGAGAGCAAAAATAATACCAGAAATAATTTAATGTAACGAACGTGGATACGTAAACAGTGGCCGGGTGAAGCGGAATGATCGCGGCATTATCCAAAGGGACTAAATTACTGGCGTGATCCACTTTAATCAAGCCCCCGGCTCCATTAACGGACGTTCCGGCAGATTTCATTTCGTATTTGATGGAAAAAATAAAGAGATGTCAGTCGGAATGGCCCGCCGGAACAAAACGGTCCGGAGATCATTGTGATAGATTGCGGATTTCGCCAGATGTTTAAGTTATGCTGGGACTTGTTATGAAGAGTGTATCAGAAGTCAGAAATAATGGAGGCGACTGGCACGAGCAGAGAAATGAAGATACAATGTGTCTGTATGATAGATATTTTTCAGTAAATTCCGGTGCAGTTCCTAAATACTGGTTAACATGAATGACTTGACTTCCTTCCTGTGAAGTTGAGCTAAACTGGATGAAGCTGAGGAAATGAAGCAATCCTATTGGTTGAAGCGGGCGGGCCTGCTTCATAGCACAGCCAAGAGGACGGTCAACCTAATCGAAAGCTTTTTGAATATAAAGTAGAAAAATCTAGGAAGCATAAAGTCGAGCTAGTTTTTGACCTCAATCAAATGAGATGCCACTGAAAATTGATCTCAAAACATCTCTTAATACCGATGCAGATTCATTCAAATCTCACAGAATTCGCTTCAAAGGAAATTCTTTGTCAGTCATTAGCGGTATTGTCCCCACTCGCCCTTTACTTGACCTCCTTTCTACTCATCAATACGACGCCTTTGTTATTGAGACGCCCCGGAAAACTGATTTTTTTCTCTGGAAGAACCGTTTTCAATTGGGGTAAAACGCCGTTTTGTAATAAGAACATTTGTTATAGGTACGAGTCTCATTGGTGAGTGCCACTTTGGGACGAGGTGACATTGAAACTGAACTTGATACTCATTGGGGTATTGGGAAGGTTTTTTTTTAATAAAAAACAAGTTTACTAGCAATTTGTATTAATCACATTACTAGTGTAGTACTATTCCCTTGAGCCTCTCCACCTAAGCTAATTCTTGTGTTAGGAGTGGGCTCACGTCAATATTTTAATGGCCTGGGGATCGAACCCGGTACCTCTCAGCTACGAGGATGGCCCCTCTAACCACCAGGCTATTGACGCTTTTGATAAGTTGATTGAGTTTTTTCCGGAGGTTCTTATTTTATTCACAGGTCTACCTATCATACCTATGATTGTGTAAGAGGCTGAAACGATTTGTACACCTGACTGTCAACAGCCGTTTTCTTCAGAAATTGATGCAGCATAGTGCAAAGGGAGAAAGGTGACACGAGTGGATGACCCGATTCTCCTTAAAACTTGGCAAAGAACCTTAAGATCAGCGAGATAAATGCAATTTTCATTTATACATTTTTATCAATCTTATTCCATTAATATACGTAGCTATCTATTGGTACTTGTGGCAAATGGTCGGGCATCAATATCGGACCTTTTAAGCTACATGTGCTCTACCGATTATTTTTTATTACGTACATTATTTTTTGTCGCACTCCAATATCAACGCTATTACATTGAAACCACGTTAGTATGAAGCATTAAAATACGACTGTGTATACCAATCTTGATACGATCTTTTATATATTTTCCCCTGGGAATTGTGGTGTAGAAAAAAATAAGATAATAATGGATTAAATTATCTTAAGGGTCACAAGTTCAGCACTCTTACATAATTATTTTTCTGTTCCTCAAGTCTACGGACATCATTTGTAAACGAATTAACCTGCGAACATGTAGACTTAGAGATATTGTTTTTTTTTCTTTTTTTTCCAAATCTTTTAACAACGGTTACAATTACAATCTTTAAAAACAAAGAGTAACATTATTAATACTCACCGGAGTGGCTGCATAGTTACCAGCTATTAATACCTACACGGTTACACAAAACCACCCTTCCACCCCCTTACTTCCCCTAACCCTTTACCTGTGCGAGTGACAAGTGCCAGAGCGCCGAGCGCCCCGAAGAGAAAGGCCGCTGACATCGCTAGTTCACGTGTCCATGCATAATCCCACTTTCACGGCTCACGGCACCCGGGATACCTGTAGACAGAAATGGACTTTATTAATATATGGTAAGATTTAAATTTAATGTGTACACGTGTAAGGTATGGATGGTTAAGGTTTTCAACTTTATGCTGTGGATGTTTAAGTGTATTTTTGGATGGCGTAGTGGAAGCATGTAATATAAGAGTGTGACCATATTAATATTGTAAAATGTAACTTATTTTATTGTATTATGGGGTAAATAACAACACTTTCAGTCATACTTTAAATATTGTATCCAGTAAATAAAATAATTAGTACCTAGGGACTGCATATTTGGGGAGATCTGTACAAAATCTGTTTATGAGGATTTTTAGATGTATTTTTGAGACCAGGGTGTTTTCAAATTTTGTTTTTGTTTTTTAAAGTATGTTCATATGTACAAGACGAAGATCATGTCTAACAAGTGTTGTACCCACTCCCGTGAAGATCAGAACTCTTTGCTCAAAGATTATGTCTATCTGGAAGATACTGTCTAGTATATAGGCCCTACTTCGAGAAAGAGGTCAATCAACGAATCCGATGGCTGGTAAATTATGCAGTATCTTCTCGTCCCAATATTATTCTACTATTAAAATAGTTTACTAAATTATGTTAAAATTGCCAAAAACACAGACCGTTAATATTACCGCATCTGTTTTAAATGCCCGATCCCTTTGGAGGTTGCGGTGGTCATGTTACGTTTTTATTATTTTTGTGATCTTCATAACGATCGTAGAGCAAATTTTATTCTGCACGCGATCCACCGTAACATCTAACATAGGCTATGAAACCATAAAAATCCCATCACCGCACTCGCCGACCCACATAAATTATTTCACACCGACAGTTTCTCTACTTCCTTCCGCAAAAAAGTCCCAATCGTTTTTCAATAGTGTTTATACGACCAATCCAAAAGGGGACCTGTCCGGGAAAACTCGAATGAATGGTAACCCTAATGAGTTTATTCAATAGGAATAGACTCCAATGACCGTTAAGCGTGGTCATTATATGTATAGAGAGGCTATAAACTGGTGATTTATTTGTTGGTGGAGCCGTTGAAAGAATTTAGACCGCAAAATGTAGGGTTATACGAAAAAGGAATCTATTTTCCAGAGGAAATATTACATTATGTATGTGCGCTTGAATAAACCAAATTCTTTCTAGATTGTGGTTTTAAGATAAGTTATAAAGGGACCCACGTGACACTCGGGCCGTAATTGAAAGTAAACTGAAAAATTAATGCCAATTATGTGGTCCACTACAGGCCCGTATAAAAAACACCATCTCAAATCTGTGAGCGATCTTGTAAAAGTCAGTCTTATGTTATTGTAGTAAAAATGACAGTTCAAAAGCTTTCTCAAGATTGCTCTTAGACATGAGATAGATATGTTAATAATGTCGTAAATTATACACATCTAAAAGTATATCTGTCTTGCTCTGACGTTAATAATATGATAAGGATGAGAACACACTTAGTATAAACATGTTTATTTGTGTACCAACAAAAACGAATGCAACACAGTAAGTACCTGTTTGAAGACAGGTAACAGTAGCAATTAAAAAGAAAAGTGACCGAAATTCATGAAATTCTAGTCATATCGTAGTTCTCCAACGCTGTAGTTTAGTTAGCTTAGTGCGTTTTGTGCGTCGCCGCTGACGATCTGTAGCTCAATTATAAGTATTATGCGTATTTTATGCTCGCTTGTCATTAGTGTCCAATCTTGTACATTCTTTCCATAAGTGACTGTTCAATCAAAGCTAGCCGGTTTGAGACCAACAACTATAGTACCCGCGTGGAATCAAAAAAAAAACCTGACGGTTCATAATTAACGACTTCACTTCGCCGCGTAAAATGAAGCACAAAGTGAAATAAAAGTTCCGCCACCGACTTTCCTGTTTTTTTCCAGTTCCAGGAAATGTCTCGAGTTGGGAGGCAGCCAAGGGAAGACAGTCGATGACTAGAGTAAGTTCATTAAGTAAACTATCGCTTGGCCGACCCCATTTCTGGGTAATGGCCAATCGATCAAAGAATAACCATGCTCAAATGTTATTTGTTCTTGACCATCACTTGGTTTAGTAGTTTGAGCATAGGCTTCTCGGCTCACTGTGCAGGGTGGTTGCTTGTTCAATTATAGTCAGGAAAAAATTTAAAATGGTCTTCTCATACTGGCCTTATTCACTGACAATACTTGTTTGAGAAAGGGACCAACTCTATGGAGAGGTTGACAATGGGCTTTGCGTTGACAATTTCTATGAGGTCTCACAGTACACTCTACTATGAGACTTCATAGTAATTTTTGTGAATACGGGCGTGACCACCATTGCGGTCCATTGATCGCCATCCGACAAAAATTGATTAGAAAATTCTCGATCAGAAAATCTAATTTTCGAAAGACGTGTGAAATCTGCCAATTCGATTATACTCGTCGTATGTTTCTCTCTCTTATTTAGGGGAGGCCTTACATATAACATTAGTCGGATGCTATCACCTACAATTGTCCAGAATTATCCTTAGTGATAAGCTTGTATACCTTCATTACGTATAATGGCCCTAGACCGTGGATGTCTCCGATTCTAAGTACATTACTCCAGGTCTTATATTCTTTATTTTTTGTCTTATTATGAAAAACTTTGTTTACAATGTTTGAGGGAATTTAAAAGGTCGGCCACATGTGGTCCTCAAAATTGAATTCGGTACGGCAATACCAACGGAATTGAAGTAATCATTTTGTTTTTATTGTACTAGAAGATAAAAAAAAAACAATAGATGTTCTGACGCTTTTATATAATTCCAAATTTAATATTACACAAATGTACTTTATAATATGATTGATAAACTTCGACTAGATATCTATACAAGGTATAAAATATTATAACATTGCACTAATATAACTTAAAATGAACCCGTTCTCGCAGGGAGAGCGCCCAACGAAATTTCGATATATAGAGTCTTTGTTCCGAAAGATTTCCGATAAAACTTCACTGGCACAGTGCGCGTTGTCAACTACAAAGGGAGTATCTTGTTCGTATAGCGATACTCTACTACAGTGGCGTGGCTCCGAAATAAGCGTATGCAAATACTTCGAGAATTACGTTTGGTGTTATTTAAAACGTCCATGGATTCGCATTAAGAAACATTTAAGAGTAAAATACACCTCCACGTATTTTTCAGTTTACCTCCGGTACCCTTTCAGATATATTATGATACTATATTCTTTTTTTGTGAAAACTGTATGTTCTGTATCTGCAAGTATTTGAAATATAAAATAAATATTTTCCTTTCAAATAAATTCGTAAGTCCCAAAGGTGCGAGCCGCGGTTTTAACCTGCGCACTGTACTTGTAATTTTATAAAACAATAATTCCAGACAAATCGCTTAATCGCTTATTCTATGGCCTTGACACCTTCCCGTGATATAAAGCCACAAGATTTGGCAAGCTATATCTCCAACAAAAGAGTTGAACGATATTCCATCTTTATTTGTCTTTGCTTTGTTTGTACGTACTCTTATAAAAGTAAACATTGTTAGACATTTATAAATAATAATGTTAGTTATTTTATGTTCGTAACATATAAAAAGCGGGTTCTTTTTGGTTTTTGTTAATGTTTTAAGTTCTAATATATTGTTATTTTTATATTTCTAACGCAATATGAATAACACCAATCGACCGAACGTTGCTCTATGTAGAGACTGCCGGTCAACGTCGACTAGTCACATTCTACGAACAATCGATAAATCAATCGACAGTCGATCGATTGTTGTGGGGTAGCACTCTTATTTATCTTTAAAGTTTTACAGACAAATATTTTCCATATGATGTGTGTTACAACGACATAAATCTAAATAAGGCGATATAATTTGTGCTATGAACCAACAAAAAATCGCAAGCTTGTATTCTATTTCAAATGACACTTCAAAATATTAAAGTTAAACGAAACACTAAAATAATCAATTACTTAATTAATACATGCATACCTAAGCGATTCCAAGATTTAACTTGTCAAGCACGAATGCGTAATTTATAAAATTTCTTTGGAAAAACTTGATCGCACAATTCTCTCCAATCCGTTTTCTTAGAGGCAAAAAATCTCAATTGACGGATAAAATTAAATTCCCCTTTGCCTTCGCAAATGCCTGAATGCAATCACGGAGTACGGGATTCGATTCCGGAACAGACAAGCGGAATCTTTATCTGCGGGAAAATAAATTAGTTTTAGTTGTTGTGGTCTTCGATGAAATGAAATGTCAATAGGATTGAGAACTGGAGTCCTTTTCATGTTGCATCTGTTGGAAGGGTGAATAGTCTTGAAGTATTATTGTATTACAAACATAACATCGCGACTATAATCCACTGAAGGTTGGCCAGAACTATTAAAACAGTTATTATGTAGTTATGAATTTTTAGATAAAAAGTTATCACATGTTAATACATTACTACAAACGAAAGAGTCCAGCTTGGTAGAGTTAAGCTGTAACCAATTGACAACAGCTCAAATATGAGCTGGCTTGACTGGGGTAGTACCACCCTCTCACAGCAGATCTGCGTAAAGTAGATATCAAAGCTGCACTTGGTATGATGTGTGAGAGAGCCGGAAGCCCAAGCACCTTCCTTTTCTCTCCCTCTGTCTTACTCTCCTTCAGGTGGGCAATGTGCGAGCAATATCTTCGGTATTTCAAGAGTCTGCGATAACAGCTTAACATCTAGCAGATCATATGCTAGTTTGCCGACAAAAGCACTTATTAATACTGTATAAGATGAAAAAGATTGTGTGCACAAGTAAATGTAGAGTTCATCAGTCTCAAAAGCAACATTTCTTACAAAAAGAGTTTCTTTAAAAACTAAATCCAAATAAAGACAACTACGTAATGAAAAAGATATCGTGTATTTAAATTAGATGAAATATTGCAGATAAATGGGCAAATCTTTTTAAATTTAAGTGAATTTATCCATAAGCTTAGATGGCAATCTCTATATTTTGATTAAGTGAGGCTGAGCGAGGATTTCTTATATAAAGTGATTTTAAGATGGAAGTTTATTGAACGTTCTTGATAGAGTTCAAAAGAACCATCTAACGTACAATTGTTTATATTATTCGTATAACGTTACATTTTGTAAAATACGCGTCTTTCTTACGCACCGGACACGTTGAACCGGGACGAAAAGCGCCTAGCCTTTAGTACTAATTTACTAATCTAGATTTCCAGTAAAAGAACCTGGGTGCTTTTCCCCAACTCACGATCGTACGACCTTCAACATGACTTTCATTCGTCCTTAAATGAATGTCATGCGGTTCTGTATTTACTCAGATGTAACCCTTGACAAGCGTTTGCGATAGAACCTCCGTGGGCCTTGTTAAGTTGGCAGGAATTTTACAGAACCCTTTCTTGAATAAACATTGGGATTAAGTCGAGGCATTCGGTTATTTTGGGTTTTTAATTCGAAATATTTCTATAATTTTATAGATTAAGAAGCTTATTTTCAGATATGTGTTATTCAAGAACATTAACTAGGATTACATATATAGGAAAACACGATTAAGTGAAATTTCCTCGATAGAAAAAAAAACCAAAGTTGGCTGTTATTGCTTTTTATTTTCATTTCATCCACGATATTATTACGAATTAGATGACGATATTTTTTTAAAACATAGTAAATGATAATATCTAGGATCGCTTATAAGAAAAAAATTTATCCATTCCCTAGTTTTGTTAATAACCAAAGAAATATTGTTTAGCGGTTATGTGGTTTACTTCCGAGCGCGCGGTCACTAGTGTCATCTCATATTTTCTATACATGAAGTCATTGCATCACTGTCATATTCTAACTAGCTCAGTCGTCTGCGGACGTCATCGAGGTCGGACCTATGCCGATTTTTTTCAGATCCGAATTTAAATAAATTCCTCGTAACCAATACGTAAACGGAGAGAGTGGAAACTCCTTTGGTCAAATAAAAAATATTTCAAGTGCGAGTCCGATACTATATTATGTACTTGTATATCGTAGTAATTTGACAGATTTTCAGTCTTTTTTTTAAAGTTCATTATTCTATTTCCATATAATTTCCAACGTAAATTTTCACTTGCTGAACGGCGAAGGGAGACATTATGAGAAAACATACGTTTATTTAAAGACATGTATTTCAGTAGACATTGCTTTTGAATATTACTTAACGAAATGGTTATTTTATTAATGATTTATTAATTATATTTTATATTATAATCATTGTTTATTTATAACGTCGTTCAGGGGGAAGGGGTATTTTAAAAGTCAACTTATATTTTTGACTATTTAAAATGTACTAAAAAATATAATTTGGCCGCCGCTTGGCGCTGTGGTTCAAGCGTAGGCCGCTGGGTTCACTGCATCGTGTGGTTGCGGGTTCGATTCCCGACAGGGTAAATTTCGAAAATGGCCTCTTCGTAATTTTCCCTAGTCTGGGTGACACTGGGATCATCCCCAGTCCATTGTATGGTACCCATAGTACAAGCGTTGCTTAGTTTGGGACCATACAGTTGGTGTGTTCGTCTGGCGATATTTATTTATTTGTATGTTAATAATCGTATGACATATTCGTATGACGTAATCGAATATGTCATAACATACAACAATAAAATGACATGAAAAAATATTCAAAATAAATTTTAATTTGGCACTAACACAGACGTGTAAGTGATCTTATCCGTGTCCGATATCAATTCGAATAATTTAAAATACCACCAGTTAGAGGTGATTACGTGAAAAAGGCCATTGCGGAGCTCAATATTTAGTAATATAAATAATAGTTTTAGCCCTTTTGACGTCCCACTTCTGGGCACTTGCCTCCCCTCAACACGAGAGGGATTCAGGCCATAATCCACCACGCTGGCCCAGTGCGGGTTGGCGGGGTTCACATGTTTTTCGAAAATTGGTTAAATCCTCTAAGACATGCAGGTTTCATCACGATGTATTCCTTCACCGTAAGCAAGTGATAATCATAATATAGAAATTATGATTCGCACATAGATTTCGAAAAATCCAGAGGTTCGAGCCGGGGTTTGAACCCGAGACCCATTTAATATTTAGTATTAAATGGGATTTATTTTTTAAAACTGGTAACCTACCCTATAATTATATTGCTTTCAATATTTAAACACAGTTTTGTAGCGGTACCAAAAATCCATTTTAGCGCCAGTTTGCAGCCTTCTAGCCTCTGAATAAAAGGACTGTGACGTCGGGCGCTCGGACAGAGTGACATGACCAAATTATCTGGGGAACCATAGATATAGGAAGAAGCGAAAACTAGGAGTACTATACTTCATAAAACTTAGCTTGATAGTTAGAAATAAAATAAGGTTTTATTTAAATTTCATATTTGATTTCTTTTTCTGGATTTATTCTCTGTCAATTGTTTAAGAAGATCAATTGTCACTCTCTTGTAATTTTTCGTTCCTTTATGTGTCAAATAAATTTACTAACTAAATTTATTATATACTAGCTGAGCCCGCGACTTCGTCCGCGTGGAATTTAACTTAACAAAAAGCCCGCTCCCGCGTTCTGAGCCCGCGTGACAGGACCCATTTTTTTTCTAAAATTAATTAACCTGCTTATAACATCAGCTATCTACCAGTGAAAGTCCCGTCAAAGTTGGTCCAGCCGTTTCGGAGATTACCGGGAACAAACACACAGACAGACAGAAAGACAGACAGACAGACAAAATTTTTTTAAAACACGTTATTGTTATGGGTGTCGTATGTACTTTCATATGCATTTAGTGAAAAGGTGTTATTTTGATATTACAAACAGACACTCCAATTTTATTTCTTTGTATAGATTTCATTTCCATCCCACTGAGCTCTGCAATAATGAGTCATAAAGAGATGCCATGACTAATATTGATATCTGCGACTTAAGTCAAAGTGATATTTATAGGGTTGTGAGGATATAAAAAAATGTCGATAGAAATTATGGACGTTTCTTGCTATCATCAATGCTAAAAACTAATATTTTAATATAAAATGACATTTATTCTCTTAAAGGAGTACAACCCAAATCCATGTCTGGATCAGTTTCTGAATCGCTAAAACAATCTTGTAAATTAATTATAAACTCTTGTTCGCAAATATTATCAAATCGGACGTCCCGCTCCCGAAATTAGATTTTATTTACTCACTATTATTTTAGATCCAGTATGCATAAATGTAAATAATGTTATGATATTAAAATATACAATAAAATTAAAAGATAAATTAAGTTTTATTTCAAATATCGTCTGTGGTCACGATGATTCATCGCCCATCACTAATTAGATCGGCATGCCCATAAAGTATGACATTGACAGGTACTGTTTGTACTATTATGAAATTCAAGACTTCATAGGCGTGATTTTACTGACAGTTGTCGCAGAGATCAAGCTATATTCTATGAAGTATAATTATGAGAATTTTTTAATCCCAAGTTGCGGACTATTATATAATATTTTGGAAAATCTGGCATATGGGTATAATTTTCTAGGTTCTTGGCGTGCCGATTACGATTATGACGTAAATTTTGGATTCCAAGATGACAGACGACCGACCTTACTATCGGTTTATAATCTAGCTAACTACCGAATTTAAGAAAATACAATTTTTCGGCATAATTCAATTTGCAATTGCCTTTGTGTTTTAAGACTTATTACCTGGTTTTTTTAAACGGAACATCTTTACTTCGACTATGTCGCGGGCACATGGAATCAGTATACTTGACGCCCAAATTTTTGGTGTAATGGGCGACTAAGGAATGATAAAAAAATAGAACTGACTTCAATAAAACCTGCATTAAAAAGCTAGAAATGACAATTTATGTCATATGGAGTCGCTGCGCTGGTGGAATCTTTACGTTAGGACAGCTTCTTAGGTACCTACCAACTCCTACTTACTTGAATTGACACTGACTCCAAATTAGGGACCTCCAAATTTCTAGCGTTTTATTTAGCGCACCCAGTTTTATTGGAATCGATTTTTTTTTTAAAGTTTTGGTCATGTTTTTAATGGTAAACTACGTATTGAATTGCTAGTAACCGTAAATAGTCCATCTCCCAAACTACTGAACCGATTTTGGTGAAATTTATATGGGTCCTACAAGTATCAATAAATAATAATATAAACAATAAAAAATATCAAATAAATAAATATTATTTCAAATTGGTTTATAAATGACGGAGATCTGAGGTAGTGACGTGATCTAACATACATAAAAAACAACTGAACTGAGAACTTCATCCATATTTTTATTTCTGTTAAAAAATAACTATTTAGACTGCTCCATAGATTTCCGTAGTGCCGACGTAATGACGTGGCTAGTGAGCGCGAGTGTCAGATAGGCCAAAACTGATATTCATTTTTCTGCACACAGCGCCTTAATTAATGTGGGTTGGAAAAGTCATTTGAATGTCCAGCCTTTGAGCTAAACGTTGCAGGTTCGATGTAGGGTTTTTGTTAGTATGTTTGGCGTAGTGTTTTGTGCGCAAGATGTTCAGCTGCGCTCGAAACACTGAGGGGGTGTGGGTTCGATTCCCGCCGGAGCAAATTTTGGGAATAGCCTTTTCGCAATTTGCGCCGGTCTGGGTATTACTGGTATTATCCCCAGTCCATTGCCATTACCCATAGTATAAGTGAATAATTTGACTTTAAGCAAATATTCAGATTCTAATTTTCCCAATAGCATTTCAGTATCTAGTTCAGGTATCCAGTTCAGATACCCAGTTTAATCAATTTTTCTAACTTCCCATAACAGAGTATTAATAATATGATATAGCCTGGTAATAGTCATCCCAACACAAGCCACAAATCAACAGACTACTTCACCAAGGAACGCCGACGCGTTGCCAAAAACATCCCATCTCATAATAGTCTATAAATTTTATTTATTTCTCTTCCCCGCCATACTTTGCGCGGATTGTTGATATCCAGTATGAGAGGCGATGAGCGATGATATAAAGGATGGAAAATAAACACTGTACCTAAGTAGAAACAGTGATTCGATGTGACTCTTTACGTGCGGCTGAACTGAATAGCCGCAGACCCCCGGAGCCTACAGCCGAAGGTATATTTATGTATAAACTTTATGATGCTAAGATCGTCGTAATACTTTAGAAATATCAAGAAATTGAAGATCACAACGTTGTGACTATCAATTAATCACAATTGATTCCATTTTTCTGGGGTATTACTTATGCTACATGGATTTTAAGAATGTTTATTATTTAGACCACTTGTGTATCAGAGTCTCATCTAGATTACACAGTAAAATGAATTGACTAATATTTCAGAAAATTACTCATTTTGTCGCCACTTCATTTAGTACTGAAAATCTATGTCAATATTGGTAGTCTTCAGTTTAGAGCTTTTCATCTCTATCACTATCATTGTTTTAGCAGTGGAATCATATTTCCATGAATTTGAACCGAGTTATCCCGTTCTTCAAGCACGTCTGAACAACAATACCTCGGATAATGGAATTCCCCATGGGTCTTGTTACGGGGTATGCAAATACCGTCGTGTACAGAACTTAATTAGATCACATAACTCACTGAGAAGTAGGTCATCCAGTAGGTGCCGTAGCGATCGCTGCAATGTGGGGGCCATACCATTATTAGATATTTTTGGTATGCTTTTATATTTTATTCAGACTTTCATATATCAAAATTCATACCATATCCGTTGGGGGAAAATGTATTTGCAAGAAAGAAGTGTCACATGCGACACATCTTATGCGATTACCACTTCCTATATATTATGCCTTCCTGGCTATAACATTTGATGCATTATATCCTATCAGGGTACTGTACCTACTGAAGTATCACCATCGATTCCGGATTAGAAATAAGTTGTTTACTAAACGGACTCTTATTCCTAACATAACAAACGAGGCTACATTCTTTGCAAACTAAAATAACTTTCGTATATTTAGTTATAATATTTCCTTCCTTTAAGCGCCAGTAAGCGCTTTGTTTCGCTATTTTTGTAGTTCGCCGATTTGGGACTAATCGCTTTGCGAACGCTTTGAAGTATTTTCTATTTGGATTTCGTACTAAACCAGCGCTTAGCTTTATTGAAATTGATAACTTCGGTTTAAATATCGAGTCAAAACCACAAACAGTGGACTGAATATCTGTTGAAACGCTTTGAACATTAATACTACGTCTCGTGTCTATTTTGACGACTGCTCACTATATTGTGCAGCCTTTTCCGAACTTTTTTCGTCGTTTTACCCCTGAGAGATTCTACTATGATCACTACGAAGCACTAAATAATAATAAAAAATAACCTATCGCTTGGCCACGCTTCTATTTGTGCTTTCGCAATTTTAACTTTTATTTTGTCCTCCGTCCCATGGGATCCCACTTACAACAAGTTCACGGATCCCCTAGGGTCCGCGGACCCCAGATTGGGAAGCGTTGGTCTGGTGGATTGAGCACAGGCAGCTTCACTGCACTGGGTGGTTATCGATTTCTCGCCAAGACAAATTTTAGCTCTGATATTTTTGTTACTTTACTATTGAGTGTTATTGGGCCTTGTGACAATTTTATGAGTAAAATGTAAGCTGATTTCATGATGGTAATAAAACTGTAACAAACTGCCATATCACCATTCAGTAAACGACCTAGTAACTCACCTGGACCTTTTATTACTTCGGCCGTTCGTGTAAGATTGATACATTGTATTCCGGTGTTAACCGGTGTTCCATGTCCAATCATTGTGGTCAGGTCCTATTAATTGTTAAACCGCTTGTTTGCACAATGGCTAATCAAGATTCGCTACAATCATTGGCAGTAACATAAAAAAAAATTCTCCATCAAACTCAATCAAGCGCCATCAAGAAACCTCTTGAGAAAAATACTGATTGTGATGATTTAAGCCGACATGTCCTCTCGGGACTTAACTATGTAGCATTAACATTAAAAACAAATATAATAATACTACAATAGAAAAACAATTATACGGGCTTGGCGTAAAATAACGATTATAGCTGCGTTTTAAACGATGAGTGAGTGAGCCGGAAGACCAACCTCTCCCTCCTTCCCCTGCCTCTATCCCGCCTCCCTTCAGGTCGGCGGCAGCTTAACATTAGGCAGGTAGGAAGCTTGTTAGCAGACTTCAAAAAACCGTCACGATAGCCAACAAATGATTGGCACAAACTACAGACTCAAACCGGACTAGTGAAATAACAACTAGACCTACATAATACTTTACAACTAACTACTACTGCCAGTTACATATTTACTTGTTTGTTTATATTATGTTTCTTGAAAAATATTGTTAATATTGGTGACCTAAAGTATTGTAGAAAGTTTGGTTATGCTTCTGGAATACCACTCCAGCCAGCTGTCCACTGCCAGCAGCCACTGTAACACAGCTTATAAATAGTTATTACTGGCTGCAGTACTGCATTGCTCTTTTTATGAAATATACAATATTCTAATCTATTCTTGACCACCGCTTGGCGCATTGGTTCGAGCGTAGGCCGCTCGACTCACTGCACATAGTCGTTGCGGCTTCGATCTCCCTGGAGTAAATTTTGTAAATGGCCTTTTCGTCTGCCCTGGTCTGGATGTCACTTAGATCGCCCCAGTCCATTGTACGGTACCCATAGTACAAGTTTGGGACTATACAGTTGGTGTGTCAGTCTGGCGCTATTTTTATTTATATTATTCTATTCTATAATCTGAAATTCTACCCACTTTCCAGATAGCTTCCTCCACGCGTATACGTTAAAGGTCGACCATAGGAAAACAAAAAAGGATTTATATGCGGATAAAAGCGTAGCTATAAACAAGATACCAAAAGTCTGCCTTCAGATTACCCGGACAACCCACAACATACAAAAAATATGAAATATCGTTTGTTACTTCCACTTTTGTTTTGTTCTCTCTTTTGAGTTAAAATATGAATGTTGTGTATTATTTTGATGGAGGAATATTATGTTAGTGTTTCTTCTAATATCTTAAGGATTTATTATATAGTAATATCATTTGTATGGGGGGAAAAATAATCTTATAACAAATAATATAAAGGCTTCGAGAAGATTATGTTGACAATACCATCCTGGGTTTGGCAGAGGTCCCTGATAATATATTATTTTCCTATATAACCCTCTCGTTTGCACTGACAATTTCATTAATATTTCTTCAATGCATACCTAACTAAAATAGCTTTCTAATTTAAATACCCAAATCTGCGCGAGATTTGATTACTATTTACTTATTTAGTGACAATGGTGTTGCCTGCTCACATTCTGTGGCTGTTCCTAAGAATGTACTTACGCCATCTTTTATTCATTGAAATGAGTAACCATTAAGTTTCTAGCCGGATCTTCTCAGTGGAAGCAGCGTTCCGAACCGGTGGTAGATTCTGACTATTCGTATATGCTTTGTTGGATTACATGAATAAACACAATTTGGAGTGTGAGTTTGAGTTCAATACTTGTATTGATTAAAGCTGTGTAATATATATAGCTACATAAATCAACAAAAGTATTCAGAGTAACGTCGAACTGACAGAGCGCACATCATAAACCGGTGGGTCTAGAAACATGACATTTCGCACAGATATTATTTTTATAACGTAGGTGGACCCTGAGAAAGTAATTTTGAAAATGTATCCCATAAGCGGTTAAATGGGCGATAAAAGTTTTTGAGGAAATCACGTCGGACGCACGGCTAGTCAAGACAGTGGTAGAGCCTGAAACCTAACGAACTTCCCATCCCTCTACCCCAATTTTCACTTCCCTGAGTTGGCAACGTGCGAACAATGCTATTGGTATTGTAAACATGTGCTTAGCATCACGCGGGTCGTATGCTTGCTTGCAGAATATGTTAAAAATTTAAAAAAAAATCCGTTCTTTTGATGTTCGTGGAGGTAAGTACCTCAAAGAAAGTATTTTTGGTAGATTTTATATTTTTGAAAGTGAGATCTACTTTTAAGGTATAGCTGTACTAAATTTCATCTAGTTCCGTCAAAAACTCTAGAAGTAATGACCGTTTGACAGATTGGGACGGACGGACGGACGGTCGGACGGACGGGCGTAGTCCTACTACAACCCTAAAAAAACCCTACTAAAATACATCAAGTACTTATTTGCCGTTTGTGGTGGATCTACAAGATTGTAGATCTCCAATTAGAATGCTTTGTGTCTGCCAGGTGCTGTGGAGTTGGGCCCAATACGATCGGAGTGCATAATTTAATGGTTCGGTTCATGAAATTGCTGTTTCGTGATATTGATTTTGATATTGAGCTTTGAATATTGAGTCATACTTGATTTTTTATGACTATCAATCGAAGGAAAGTGATAATTTTCTTCTAACTTCTATTATTCCTTAACTTAATTTTTTTTTTTTTGATTCCATGAATAGAATAAAATATAAAGAGAGAGCTTATAGATGCTTTAATACCAAACGGATTGCGCGCCCATTGCCGTCTTGAAGGGGAATGGGACAGAAATAGGGGAAGGGAAAGAACGGTGGACTTCCAGCTCTGTTACTCGTCCTACAAAATCCTATCTTCTGTGAGAGGATAGTACTACCACGATCGAACGTGCCTGTGCTGTCTGTTACAGTTTGTGTAAACCACCTTAAAATGATGTTATAATTCAGTCATCCATCCAAGGTCCGACCGAGCTAAGCAAGGCTTTACATGAAGATCTATCGATTTAATAACTAGCTAAGATAACTTCCATTATAAGTATTTAACTTAAAATATGTCCCCATCAAAAGTTCGAACTCCGAGCTCGTCAGACAGAATTGCGCTATTTGCTCAAATTATTATTATTGAATCAAATTCTCTTGAATATGAATTTACCTAGTACTGTTTTATTTTAGTCGACAAAAATTCGCACAATCTGCCTGATGTTAAGCAGTGACCGTAGCTTTTAGATGCTTGCAATACTTAAGGCACTGCTCGCATGTTGATGACCGGAAGTGGTACATGGGGGGTTACAAGGGAGGAAGGGGAGAGTTTGGGTGTCCAGCTCTCCCACTCATCGGACGAAAGGTTAAAAATGATGTTATAATTCAGTCATCCATCCAAGGTCCGACCGAGCTAAGCATGGCTTAACGTGAAAATCTATCGATTTAATAACTAGGCTACGATAACTTCCATTATAAGTATTTAACTTAAAATATGTCCTCATCAAAAGTTCGAACTCCGAGCTCGTCAGACAGAATTGCGCTATTTGCTCATGTCTCGCAGATCCATTACTCATCTTCCAAGATAAAGTATCGGCGTTAACAAACTTTTATACATATAGGTACTCGCTAATAGTTTAGTCTAGGCTAGATGGAACTTTGCTCCAAACAACGTTACGATAAAATCGTCCTGGAAGCATGGAATTAGGTGGAAATATTTCACGTAACTTTGTACCTAATATATTCGTAGACTAATGATTACATATTAAGATTTATTAACAAATTAAGTAGTTGTTAACTTATGGGTTGAAATAGGCTGATGTTAAGCAGGTAAGAGTGTCTCACTTGAACCGGGCAGGTTGGCCCGCTTGCTTCGACCAATAAGATCGCTTCATTTTTAACCCCCGACGAAAAAAGAGGGGTGTTATAAGTTTAACATGTGTATCTGTGTGTCTGTGTATCTGTGTATCTGTGTATCTGTGTATCTGTGTATCTGTGTATCTGTGTGTCTGTCTGTGGCAACGTAGTGCCCAAGCTGATGAACCGATTTAAATTTTCTTTTGTTAGAAAGGTATTCTGATCGAGAGTGTTCTTAGCTATGTTTCATAAAAATCGGTTCAGCCGTTTGAAGATCATCAGCTCTTTTATAGGTTAAAAAGGCCACATTTAGGGCCAAAACCAACTTCCACGGCTCGAATCCGCTCGAAATTTGAGATTATTGGATTTCGCTTTATTATATTTTTAAATGATCGTTATAGTCTGAACTGGCTTTTTACAATATTATAAATGTGAAAAGTTTCCCAGATTCTGGAAAAAATGGATATTTTATCAATTTTTATATGAGATTTGTGTATGAACTAAAGACGTTCCATAAGTCACGTGTCAAATGATGGATACGCGCATGCGTTATATTTTGTTTGTTTTGTTAATGGTCATGGAATATTACGCAATAATAATTCTAGAGGGCGCTGCTCCGCCAGTGAGAAAAAATACAGAAAAACAAATATAATTTCAAATAATTTTAGCGTTATTTAAAATTCTTCCCCTGGGCTGCTAGCGTCCACCTCAACCAGAGTTATTACATCAAATTGAATCATAATTGATAATATTTTACTAGGAATTAAACCTCCGGCATCAATATTTAGATTCGTTGTCTATTCTAATGTCAATGATTATAATGTCATAACAAGATAATGTCTCATACTTTTACACAGATTTTATGTTGAATATCATCTTAGATTATGAGGAAGCCAAAAATAATGATGTAGGTAAATGGTGCTTTCATAATCTGGCATCGAAACTAGTTGTACCAGATGAATTTGCGAGATGAGCTATAATACTGAGCTACGGGAGCTACGCAAATCTCGCTAACTTAATTATTTGGAAGAACTAGGTAAAGTATACATTTGATGAAAAAGTCGTCGCATCGGGGGTTTTTAAATTTTCAATTTAGAGTTATACTCAGTTGATTTAAGATGTCAAACTTAAGACATGTTTATTACATAGATCGGCATTTAAAAAGCTAACTTAACTTTGCTCTTAGTCTTGAGGTCGATTTAATTGAAGTTGTTGTAATACATGACACCAAAAATGTTTCACCCCGATCAAATCCGGTAAGAGTGACAACCTAGCGACTCCAGTTTCAAATATGAACTCTATTAAGACCGATGCAAAGTCGATATTAGGTAAGCGACAACATGTAGCTCTAATAACACGAATCGGCAATCGACTGACGCGGCAAATTGTCGGGATAGGGGTCCGATGACGTCATACACGCCATGGACGTCGTGCGGAGTTGCTATTTACCCGATATTGGAATACCGTCGAGGCAATTTTGTTACAATGATTCTTGTTTTAAGGGTAGTACGAATCAAATTCTCTTGAGTTTAATTTTAGTACTGTTTTTACGTTAGAAAGTCGACAAACATTCGCACAATCCGCCTGATCTTAAGGCTAAAACGCCCATCTAGCCCGCGAAGTTCAAATTTTTTGAGGTTTTTTAGAATTTTTTCAAAATCTGACAATAATATGAGGCACATTTTGTAATTCGCGGCAAATACCGTGTGCAGTGCATTTATTAATATATCCAACTTACTCTAAACATTTCAAGAACGACAGCTATCCAGATAATCTGGCAATTTTTGTATATATAGTGATTAACTAGTATCGTATCCACCGTGATAATATTTAGAGTAAAATAAATGTATTAATAAACGCACTGCATACTGTGTTTGTCGCAAATCACAAAATAATGTCTTTAATGTTTTCAGATTTAGGATCCTACTATAATCATCATCATCTGCCTTACCTTTTCCCATTATCTGGGGTCGGCGCAGTATGTCTTTTCCTTCCATACATCGCGCTTCCCCGTCATACTCACATCCACTCCAACCTCGTTCATATCCTTCTTAATACAATCCATCCATCTTTTCTTGGGCCTTCCTCTCGCACTGTATCCATCCACATTCATATTCGTCACTCGTTTAGTCACATGCTTCTCATCCCTTCTCATCACGTGTCCAAACCATTCCAGCCTCCTACCTCTCACTTTATCTGTTATTGGCGCTACCCTGACACTACCTCTTATATACACATTCTTCACCTTATCCATTCGCGTCACTCCACACATCCATCTCAACATTCTACTATAATAATATTATAAATGTAAAAGTTTGTGAGTGTGGATGTATGTATGTATGTATGTTTGTTACTCCTTCACGCAAAAACTACTGAACGGATTTGGATGAAATTTGGAACACATATAGTTTATAACCGGGATTAACATATAGGATACTTTTTATCCCGATAATCCCGAAATTTTTGTTATGTTAAATACTACGCGGACGAAGTCCGTGGGCACAGCTAGTAAACTATAAAAATACTCGTTTTTTTTTTACATACGACACCTATAGCAAAAACGCGATTTAATTTTTTTTTGTCTGTCTGTCTGTTTGTTTGTTCCGGGTAATCTCCGAAACGGCTGGACCGATTTTGTCGGGACTTTCACTGGCAGATAGCTGATGTTATAAGGAGTAACTTAGGCTACTAAATTTTTTAAAAACAAAATTAAAAAATGGGTCCTGCCGCGCGTGCTCAGAAGAACGTTTTTGTTAAGTTAAATTCCACGCGGACGAAGGCGCGGGCTCAGCTAGTTCTTACTAAAATACTAATCTGTCAGACAGCACTAGTGATTGTTTATGGTTCGCTTTAAGTTTTTCTGTGTGTTCCGCTCTATGTTATTATCTTTGATTTTTCACACAACATCACGTAGAAACTTTATAGTGTTTCAATCCAGGCTCATCTCCACAAAACCATTAATATAAATACAAAACATGCTGGTCCTTCGCAATGTCAACCGCATTTATAGACTTTCTATACATAATAAAATTAAGTGTAAGCGTGTCTAAGTCCCGTATTAATGAATAATTCTCAAGTCTGAGAGCGGACTTGAGTACGCTCGCGGCATGTCATTTTGTACGGGTATATCCACAGATATAGACATAGATAACGCAAGTATCACGATTTGTATTGAAACCAAGCGTGCTGAATTTTTAACACCTACTGTGACGTCACAGATGGCGGGAAATCCAAACCGATACAAAGACACCGATGCCGCCGATGCCCCTCCGCCCGTAAGATTCTCTCGAGTGATTATTTCGCTCATACTCATGTTATATATATGTAGTCGCCAGGACTATAAGTTATCGGCGACCAACCTTGACGCTTGGTCGGGGTTTTCGGACACGCTAAGTACATACATTTGCGTTATCTATGTAAATCTATATCTGTGGGTATGTCGTAAGAATGACATTTCCAAGTCGCTCTCAGACTTGAGTCGAATCATTTATACTGGTTTAGGGCTCGCGACTCACATTTTATGATCTATGACGACGTCAACTAAAATGTGTCGATGTAAATTCTTTGAACATCTTACGTTTGGATCGGCTATCAATTGACCAATTTGAATAAAAGCCCTATCAAAAGTACCGATAAATTCTTACAGGGGTACCTGAAAATATTAATAATATTCTATCTCAAGTTAAAATCTTAATATTTATAGCTGTGAAGCCCCTTAGAGGTGGAAATGTTCAATATCTCATACAAAATCCTCTAGCTAGAGCTAGGGGCTATAAATTTCGTCTAGGTTCTAGGCTTTATGTGCAAATAATAATGCCCATAATAAAACGCAATATCTGTCAGATGGGACATTTCTGTAAAGAATAGCTTTGTTATCCTTATTTTTTAGGATTCCGTAGTCCCTCTCCGAGGGACCCTTATAAGATCATCCAGTCCATCCGTCCGTCCGTCCCGGCCGGTCACAGGGTGACAACTTTTGACGGAAGGTGGACAAGACCAGTTAGCTAAAATAGTACATTGTTACACAAGGGGTGAATGTAACCCGAGACGTGGTTTGGCACCTGAGCGTAGCGAGGGCGCCGATAGATCGAGGGACAAAATAAGTCTTTTCCCCGAGGTAAACACTGTGCCTTCCATTACGAATACAAGGAAAGTAAAAATAGAAACAGGAATTGGCTAAAGAAATAATACAAGGAGGTATGAACAATACTCACCAACTCGAAAAAAAAATCGGTTTGCCGCCTATTTTGTTTTTTTTTTTCGTTGGCCGGCCAACTTCATTATTTTGCCATTATTTTTCATTTTCATCTTTAAATATTTTGGCCAAATCTATGTTATTTTAAATAAATTGTTGAAACTAAATTATAATTAAGTCATTTAAAATATATTAGGTCCTTACCTATGAAATTAGCGTTTTGTCGTACTGACCACTTTGATCTGAAATATCTCCTCATTGGTTAAGAATTCCAAAGTCAAATTTATAAATTCATTTAGCTGGTACATTTGAGTTTTGAAAACAGTCATTCATTTGTTTTTTCCTCTTAATTTTTTTCTTTGGTGTCGCTTATTACCGCACAATGGAAAACATGAAATATCGGTATATTTACGAGTACGAGTTCTACCGTGGCACCAGTGCTGCAGAAACAGCTCGAAGGATTAATGATGTACGGCACTGGTGTCGCAAAAGAAAGCACCGTACGTTTTTGGTTTCAACGCTTCCGTTCTGGAAATTTCGACCTTCAAACCAACCCCGTGGACGGCCGGAGACCAACGTGGAAAATGAAGAATTAAAAACTATTGTGGAAGCGGATCCATCACAAAGCACTTCAGAGATAGCTGCAGGCTTCGGGGTAAGTGATAAAACTGTATTAATCTACTTGAAGCGAATCGGGAAAGTAAAAAAACTTGAACGATGTGTACCTCATGAATTGAGTGAATCGAACTTGCAAACACGCGTCGACTGCTGTGTTACTTTGCTCAACCGACACAATAATGAAGGGATTTTACATCGAATCATTACTTGTGATGAAAAGCTGATACTGTCCGATAATCGGAAGCGCTCATCACAATGGCCGAACCCTGGAGACCCAGCCAAATCCAGCCATAAACGAAAATTGACTCAGAAAAGGTTACTTGTGAGTGTTTGGTGGACTAGCGACGGTTTGGTTCACTACAGCTTTCTAAAAAAAAAACTGGCCAAACGATCACGGCAGATATATTTTGTCAGCAACTGCAAACCATGAAGGAAGACCTAGCTGCTAAGCAACCGAGATTTGTAAATCGCTCTAGGCCACTGCTGCTTCACGACAACGCAAGACCACACACTGCAAAACAAACAACCACTAAGTTACATGAGCTACAATTGGAATGTCTGCGACATCCACCGTACTCCCCGGACCTTGCTCCAACAGATTACCATTTTTTTTCCGAAATTTGGACAACTTCTTACAAGGAAAAAATTCTACTCCGATGCGGCAGTCCAAACCGCCTTCAAAGAGTTTATTGATTCTCGCCACCATGGTTTTTTAGTAAAGGGATCAATGAATTACCTATGTCAGAAGTATGGCAGAAGTGCATAGATAACAACAGCACATACTTTGATTAATTAAATATATTTTACAAAAAATAAAAGACTTTATATTCCTCCCGTACAAAACGCCAATTTCATAGGTAAGGACCCAATATAGTCTTTAATTAATACTTAACTTTATGTTATTTCAATTTTACATCGCGCTGTAATTGAGTGACTGTAGAAAAAGTTGGAACATGGTTCCATAGAAATGTGAAAATGGAACTATTTTCTTTTTATAATTTGACAGCTGTCAGTTGAAAGCGATTCTCCCTAGGGCGGAAAAGTATTACGTTCAACCCGCTCTTCAGGCAACTTCAGACCTACTTTCCGAGTATGAGTAATGAAAATATAATTTCGTCATTGAAATGGCTAAGAAACCCTACATTGTGCGTGGCACGACACGCACTTGGGTAGTTTTTACAATATATCATGGGTCTACTTACCAATATATTATGTTTTATAAATCTAGTGGCCGGATCAGTACCTTGTTGAAGTATTTTCTCTTCACCTTCTTCTGTCCCACTCGTCTCTCATGTCTTTGATATTGCTAGCTATTGATGCCTGTATCTACAGGCTACGGCAACTACTTAGCATCAGCCGAGTTGTTCGCCCGTTTGACGACTTTGTTATACAATATTAAGGTGGACTTGATATGGACACCAATCAAAAAAACTTGAAATTGTTGGATCCATTGCAACTGCGCAATTATTAATACTTATTAGGAATTTGATAATTTTAATTAATTTTAATAGGAATACAAAGAGTAATCCTAGAAAAGACGCTAGTCCATCGAGCAAGCTGAATATGACACTAATATACATTCGTTTATCAGAATACGGAATTTGCCAAATACACCCAAAATTATCACTGGTTTGTGCCATAAACAAAGCCTAACGAAGCTTCCATTATGACCACATATTTTTACTCAGAATACACCTGACGAAAATAAAGGTATTTTCGGTTAAGGAAGTAGACGATATATCCAGAGATTAATGACGCAGATATAATCTAACCTGAACTAAATCACTGGTCGCAGAATAATCCCATCTTATTATTAGGAGCGACCACAAATATTATGGAGATAAAGCAGCTAATTTACGAGTTTCATTCGGTGATATAACTGGAACGAACGAATATAATGTAAAGTTGTTATTTTTTTATATATCAAAGTCGGCAAACAAGCGTACTAGCCGCCTTATGTTAAGCAGATATCGGTCGTAACCGCTGCTTTTCGCCGATCTTCTGTGAGAGGGTGGTACTACCCCAGTCTAGCCTGTCCGTATACGAGCGGCTACAGCTTACCTCTACCACTTTTATGCAATGCTATGTATATTATCAAATTCAAATAATTTATTTTGTTTAGGCCTACGGGGGCACTTACAAATTGTCAATTTTACATAGTTTTAGGGTTCCGGACCTTACAAGGAAAAACCGGAGCCCTTATAGGATCACTTTGTTGTCCGTCTGTCTGTCTGTCTGCCTGTCTGTCTGTCAAAACCTTATTTCTCAGAAACGGGTAGAGTTATCATGTTGGAATTAATACCAAATATCAAATGCTATGGTCCCTTGTGGGTGTAAAAATTAGGCTTCTAAGTCAACACAATCAAAAGATACGGTGATTTATGTCACATATTTTGATACTTTTCGCAAATTCACTTGTCAATACAAAGGAATCAACGCACAGACCAAACCGCTGGTGTTAGAATCATGAAATTTTGACAGTAAGTACCTTATATACCGCAAGTATCCATTAAGAAAGGATTTTGGAAAATTCCACCCCTAAGTGCATAAAATAGGCGGTGAAAGTTTGTATGGGGTAGAAAAAATATATGAACCTAGAGACATGAAAATAAGTATTGAGGTAACTTATTACAAATAAATAATATTAATTTCAGCGTTTTGTAAAATTCCACCCCTAAGTGTGTAAAATAAGGGTTTGTATTGTAGTTTGGTTGCAGTTTGTATTGGGTTCCCGAATTTGTTTAATCATTTTTGGGAACTATATATTATTTAAATATCTTGCCGGTATCGATATTGAAAAACTATCTAAAATCATAATAAAATATTGTACGGAACCCTCAGGGCGCGAGTTCTACACGCACTTGTCCGGTTTTTTTCTCTTATCTACAACCGGATCGGAACGCGACCTCGGCTGAGAAGATCCGGCAAGAAACTCAGCGGGCTTGTCTTTTTACGTCTTTTTTTATCGCCAGTTGCTTATAAACTTATATCATCTAGGTGATCCTCTGTTTGGCTGTGCTAAGTAGTGGGCCCGCTCGCTTCGACCAATAGGATCTCTCCCTTTGTCAACGTGAGCTGAGTGAAGCTCAGGTAAGGATATGGTACGCTTGATATGGGGCTCGTATATTCAATCAATTTTTATTGGTAATATAAGGAAAAATAAATACTAATAAACTATGAAGAAAATTCTATCTCATATATAAAATTCTCGTGTCACAATGTTAGTTACCATACTCCTCCGAAACGGCTCGACCGGTTTACATGAAATTTTGTGTGCATATCGGGTAGGTCTGAGAATCGGCTACTATCTATTTTTCATACCCCTAAATGTTAAGGGTGGTCCACATTCCACGCGGACGGAGTCGCGGGGCACAGCTAGTAGTTATATAAGTACAAGATAATCTGAGAAACATAAGTAGTTTGATCGACTATTTTGATTAGCATTGTTTGTATTTTCTTAGTTAAACTTTTTATAAACAAAAAATCTTCATTCGAATACGAAGAAACAACACAAACCGTTTACACCGGAATTTTTCGGTAACCAAATTGCTTATTCCGAAAGTTCGCACCACGCAACTTCCACTCGGCGGCACCGAGCATACGCTGCTACAAAAATATTCTCCTCGAAAAGTTCTACGCTATTTCATGATACTATATCAAGGTGTATTCAAATTAAGTTTCCAACCATAATTTCGGGAACTTGCTCTCTTATATGCAATTTTTCTTAAGTAATAACGGCGAGCGCATAATGCGATGTCTCTTCTTTGAACACAATGTTAGGAAAGTTACAGGTATTTTTAGAAAGGAGGGCGCAAGGGTGTTTTACGGTCACATAAAACAAGGAATTCTTCCACGTGTTTGTGTAGGTGGGAATTACGACCATCCCGATTAACCTCTATGGGGGTCTGATAAATATTTGCGTAAAGGAAAATAACATACGTCGCTAGCTCAGATGAATACAATAGAAAATAGGGGATCGATACCCGGCGCCTCCACCATTGTGGCAACCGGGGCTTCAATCAATAAATAACTAATGCTGGGTAATATAAAATTTATTATAATATTCACTTTTTAATACATTTATTTAAATATAGTTCCTATCTTAGTGGTCTCTCGGTTGTCACTGCCAGCGCACCGCAGAGCTTTTAATTTTAAAATTAATATTTTTCTTATTTCAAATATTCTTGTTGGCCAGGAACGCTTATTGCCAGTGGCTAGTGCGCCGACATGGACCTCCTTACAGTAGATAGGTCATATGAGTTCCGTAAATGAAAGGTTAATATCTGGATCGCTTGTTTCACCCAAACCCAGTCAAGCTTAATCAAAATATGACCTCACCTATCAGTACTTTTTCATTGTTAAGGCATTGAACGCCGATTATAAAGCACTAGTTTGTGCCCGCGACTTCGTCCGCGTAGACTTAAGTAAAGTATTATATGTGTTAATCCAGGATATAAACGATCTATGTTCCAATTTACATCCAAATCCGGTCAGTAGTTTTTGCGTGAAAGAGTAACAAACATACATCCACACTCACAAGCTTTCGCATTTATAATATTCGTAGGATTTACCTAACCCGTCTAGCGTAATTTTATAATTGTTGCCTATATATTTTGAAGCGAAGCTATCCGTGCTAAGCGTCAGTAGCGTAACACCACATATATAGGTGTACAGAGTATCAGCTGCGGCGCCCTACGCTTTATACTATAAAGCTTCGCTTCTTTCGGGCGTCCCTAGACGACACTGTTTTTTTGATGTATCTACTCTAAAAATAGCAGTTTGAAATATAAAGGAATTCATATCAGAAGCAAAAGAAATGATTGCTTTGCTGCCCTAGAAAAATGGAATTCTTGACTAAGCTTGCACTGAGCAGTTTAGAATAGGGTCATTTTGAATCCTATAGTTCTTTATAGCCACATCAGCTAGGCACATAACTCGATCTCGAGACAGTAATTTGACTTTACATAACGCCTTCTCTCAATGGCGTTTAAGATAAAATCTTTATTCAGCGAGATGAAACGACTGCTGCCCCATTTCGGAGCATGGGCGATTTCGCCAAATGATGTCCATTCAGATTTGCGAATGAAAGAAAAACATTGAATGTAGCTGCTTATCTCGTGAAAGGAGGTAAGGGACACTGTGAAAAAGTGTTTTAAGAAATAAACAGGCTTACTAGGACCCAATTAAAAGTAACAAGGCAGCATTACACCTTGAAATGGTTTTATTTTTGGCGGAAAGTTGAAAAGTGGTTTTGTAATTTTGTTGCTTCTCTCTTTGCATTATACCGTGTAATATTCGTGGAATATTAACCATTGTTATTTTCATAAATATAGGTGTTACAATTGGATTCAAAGTGGAGAAACATGATATTTTGGGGTCCCCAATAAGTCTGGTATTTTGTAATTAAAGTTTACTCTACTTTATTAAAATTTATAGGCCTTGCCAAAGAAATTCATTTGTTTAATGCATAAATAAAACTTAAATTTATATTCGACGAAAAAATAACTTGAGATGAGACACATCAGTATTTATGAGACAAGTATTGTAGGTATGTTTGCAGTATCATCAAACGAAAATAGCGAAAGCTGTAAAACTTAATTATTATATTCATAGTCTCCAAGATTTTTATATTTTAATAGTGATAAAATATCAGTTATATTTTGATTCAGTGTCAGGGTCATTCCGCCGTTTCGCACCAAAAGCAATTCCAGGTTAATTTACCCATGAAAAAAATACTTAATTTAAAATATTATTTGCGTAATAGGTTAAAACCTAAGAATTCTAAAAGGAGTATTTCTAATATTACAGTTTAACTGGTTAATTTTCAAAATAAATAAATAAAACTGCCTCAAAAATCATTCCTCTCTGCGTCCAGCGGGGTACCTCGGCTGGTTTTTTAATGTTCATTTGTTATTTTTTGTATTTCTGGCTGTAATTAATACGTAGTATTGAAGCCTATATCATCAGGTATTGATTGCGGATTGTGAATAAATTTTAAACACAATTATAATTACAGAAAAAAATATATTTCTTTTTGTCACGATAATAACTTCATTACCATCCGTACTCAGAAACTCGATAATTTTATATAAAATTTATACGTGCCCGACTATAGTTCAGATCACAATATGTTTATACTTATTAGCTTGGCATGGCAACGGGGAGAGGTGGATGTTATATCAATCCCTGTTAAAATTATTTACGATCTTCGGATTGTATTTAGTGTTTCGTCCATAAATCATCTCATTGCATTCCTTCGATTTTACAAGCTACTGTAATAAATAAAAAATATTTATATCAAAAAATGTTTCCCTTTTTAATTTATTTAGAAAGTGTTTTCTTAAATATTTGCTAATATATGCGATTATGGAGTTATCAAACAAAAAGTCAAATTTTTTCATTCATCTCCCCTTCATTACCATCCTTCCCATCCATTTTTTTGCGGGAAGGTAATGAACTGTTTTGGAAGGAAATGAAATTATATTTAATTTTTAATAATAAATTAAAAATATCATTAATATTTGATGATATTCGTATTTAAATTGTTCAATATTTCATTTATTTTTATTTTTTTAGTTTTGAAATGTCGAAAACACGTAAAAAGTTAACAAGAGAAGAAAAATTGGCAAAAGACAGGATTCGCAAAAGAGAAAAATATGCTAAAATAAAAAGTGATTCTGAGTTATATTCTCTACAGAAAGAAAAAGAAAGAAAGAGATATTTAACCAGAAAAGAAAGAAAAAAGATTTGTAGCATTAAAGACATGACTCCTAGGGCACAACGAGATCAAAGAAAGATGCCGAAAGATTTAAAAAATATAAACTGCTTCATAAATTGCCATTTGACCGAAGAATAACGAATATTTTAGTAGAAAAAAAGCAAAAATTGATCAATCAAATCCATTCCTTTTTTGACGAAGACGTGAACAGTAGAGTTGCAGCGGGGAAAAGAGAATTTATAAAGAAGAGAGGTGTAAAGAAACAGAAACGGTACATGAACGATAATTTAAAAAATCTGCATGTTAATTCTTGACGGAGAAAAGTAATGTAAGCTATTCGACATTCTGTAAGTATAGGCCCTACTGGGTGGTTTTTCCTAATACAGATCGAGACACCTGTCAATGCAAAATGCATTCAAATGTTAATCTTTTGATTAAGGCACTAAAAAACGCGAAAATCATCTCTGAAAGTAATGGGACACATGTTATTAATAGTCTATGTTGTGATACAAAACAAAAATGTCTTGAACGTACATGCCCAACCTGTGCTGGTAAAGTTTTAAAGTATCATGAATTTCGAAATGATATCAAAATAGTGTTTCATCAGTGGGTCGTTGAAAAAAAGCCATATCTGGTGAAAGATGGAAAACAGAAGATTAAAATAGTCACCATCAAAAAGAGGTTTGAAGATTATCCTCGCAATGTTATTAATAAATTAGAGTCAACTTTAAGTACATTTTTTAAGCACAATCTAAATATTATAGTACAATATGAGACTATCAAGCAACTGAAACAAAAATTGAAAACCACAGAGATACTAGTGCACACCTTATAATGTAGTCCATTTTTTATCTGATTCACCGTCCAGCCAATATAGAAATAAGAATACATTTTATATGATCACTAAATTAAAAAATATTTATCGTAATATAATTACCTTACGTTAACATGGAATTATCAGGAATCCGGCCACGGCAAAGGAGCCCCGGACGGTATTGGTGCAGTTGTAAAGAGAACTGCAGACGACTTTGTTAAATATGGTGGAGATGTTGGTTCTTTCGAGGATTTTGTGGCTTTGGTTACCAAAAACATACGGAACGTATACTTTGAAATAGTAACTGAGTACGATATTGCAGAAAAAACGTTTCCGCCCAATATTCCGGGATTTAAAGGAACAATGCAAGTTCATCAAGTAATTTGGACTGATGATAATTATAAAATTATTACTTTGCGAAGTCTTAGTTGTTTTGACTGTCAAGATTATAGCATTCCTTGTATACATAATAAACATTTAGGCATTGTTCATTCTGATAACTACGGCGAAGCAGAGGCAGATCAATTAAGTCTTCAATGTGATCAAAATAATCCCACTTACGTTAATGACGATCAGTCCATATTAAGTATCGATACGACCACCATTTTAAATAATCAAGAAGATTCTGATGTTTTCAATAACTTACAACCTCTAGAGGGTTCAATCGATTTACAGCTCTCACCGATGGTAAATGTAGCTACATCTTCAACCGAGTCAAGATCTTCTAAGATCAAGATTTTATCTGACGTACGTCTTAGTTGGGAAAACCGTAAATTTTATAAGACACCAAATGAAAAAAATATCCCAAAAAAACTAGAATCAGTATTTAATTTTCATCATCCACGAGAATTCGAGTCTTTCATTCAATCAAATAAATCAGAAACACAAAATAACATCAATAATTGTGATGATTCAGATGGCAGTGAAGAATTAAAGATTTTTTAAGTTTTATAACGTATGTGGTTGAATTTCCTAACTCTCATTTGACTTGCAAAATTAAGAAGCTTGATTACATCATGTTGATTGTTGATAGATTATTATTAAACGACAGTTTTTTTAGGTTTTTTATTTTTTTTTCAGTATTGTACTATTTTATGGCCTTTTACTGTTTTAGGTTGTGCTCTGTGATTCTGCATTCAAATGAAAGATTGTTATAATTTACCTATAAGTATAATGGTTTTAAAGTTAAAAACGGTGATGTTTACTTCGGAGATTGAGGAAACCTAGTCTAGACCATAATTAGTATTGTATTGATTGTTAGTAGATCCAGTAAGTCATTCATTTTTGTTATGGTTGTTTGATTTACGTTTAAGAGCCTTTAAATATTATGTTACCTATTGAAGATTTTTATTTCCATTTTAGTTAATACTACTTATATTCTTACCTGACATATTATAGCGTGACTAATTCTAGCTTTTATAAGGTTTATATTACTGTTAAATACTAAGATATTTTGCAGTAGCAAGTGATAAAAATAACTTCACCCAGATGATTATTTGAGACTGATTTGAAATGTAAGTCTGAATAGGAATAATAAACGTTGATTATTTAATAAATATTTGTTTACTTTCCTTCATGAATTACCGTCATTTATGGTTAATTACTATCCAGACCTATTTCATAACTCTTTTGATATATTTCACCTCCATCTCCACTTATATCTTTACCATCCTGCTCTAAATCATTACAATCCTAACACTTTTCATTACCATCCACGCGTTAAATTTCAAGTATAAATATCTCAGTAATTAAATAACTTACAAAAGTGCCTCCCAGTTTTTATGACTCAGGTGACGAATTAAATTCGATTATGAGCAAAAAAAACATGAAAACTACAATTTTTTTTTATTCCGCGGAACGGGTCGAATTTGCGCGAAACGGCGGAACGACCCGTCAATGGTACGCTTTTCTCATAATAGTCTGGAACAAACTGAATTATTTCGCCAACACGCTTTCTCTACGGCTTTGGTCTATTTTATTAAACGCAATAAAATCAAATCTGTACTAGAGGATCAAGATTTCTATTCAATCCGAGGATTTATTTTAAAATCGTATTCCAAGTCTATGGTCAGTCGTCTGCGAAATTCGCTTATTTGATTTGTGTTCCAAACTTTATTGATAATTTAAATGTTTTGAAAACTGAACACTTCTTGGCATTTTGGTTGGACCGAATAACCTTAAAGGTCGTCGGTTAATTGAATTTTAAAGGTCAAAATTAAAAGCTACAAGCCTTTACTTATATCCTAAGTGCTTTATCAATTTAGGCTGGATTTGGATCATCTTTTTTTACAACAAAGTCGGCAAACAAGCGTGCGATTCTTCTGATGTTAAGCAGAAATCATAGTCTACAAAAGTATGGCAAAGTGGAAGAGGCTAACCTGAAGGAGAGCGGGACAGAAGGAGGGGTAGGGAGGGGAATTGGCGTCCGGATCTCTCACTCATCGCACGAAACACAGACATTATACCTACTACAGTATACTTTCTGTGAGAGGGTGGAACTGCCATGGTCGAGGCCGCCTGTAGCCACTGTAGTCAGTTGGCTACAGCTTTGGCTCTACCACCGTCGAATTCCAACAGTACTAACTTTCCATTTCTATTTTATGACTAGCTACCCGCCCCGGCTTCGCACGGCTTTCTCTACTATTTGCAAATTTAATTAGAATGTATGACACATATAAACCTTCCTCTCGAATCACACTATCTATTAAAAAAAACCGCATCAAAATCCGTTGCGTACTTTTAAAGATCTAAGCATACATAGGGACATACAGACGGCGGGAAGCGACTTTGTTTTATAATATGTATTGATTATAATATAATGGAATTTCATTATATCAGTTTTCTTTTGGTCGTTGCTCCATTTTGATTGCCAAATCTACCAATCCAAACAAGATCCCTCTAAAAGTCTTCCGTCCCATCAAATTTGATCATGTTGTGCGTTTTATCTCGTCAGTGAAATATTCATTCGATGCCAATCTTCGATGCCCAATCTTGTGTCAAATAGGACCGTCCAATAACAGCCACGATTTACGACCCAACGTCAGATGAGAACCGTTTAGGGGAATAGAAGACAATAAAGCTACATCGGTGAAGTTGGCGGGTTGAAAAAGTTCCCGGCGGGTGAGGAGCAATTTGGTAAACTACAACAATTTGTGCGTGGCCGCGTCAAATGATGATGATGACATTATTCGTGGTGCGCGGTAGCGTGTTGTGAAATCCTTCATATAACTAAACTACCTAATATATTTCTATATTTATTTTGGGACCAGTCCCGTCACACACTCCCATCTCTGTTACTCCTGACAAGTCAAGATCATCAATGATGACGCCAAGGTTTGATCCTCGACGAGTTCCTGGGAAACGTTAAATGGTTATCACGCAGACCTTAAAGAAACCAGGGACAATTTCTGTACGTTTACGCATTTCTTCTATGCCTATTATTGGAATGAAGTATAATCAGCTTAAGAGTTTAGGTCTAATTAGTCTAATAACGATCCGTGGTACCTTACAAGTGGTCTTCAATCAGCTGTAGCAGTCTTGCTTCTATGGCAATCAGCCCATATAGTAGTTCTTCTCTCCCGCTTTGCAACGAAAAGAAGTCGATAACTCTCTTCCAAGTCCTCCTATTCTTTGTTCCGATTAAATTCGTGCCGGTTCCAAGACAATATGCTTATATATAGGTAGGGTACAAATGTATAGGCTTCCAAGCTCCAAGCTAATCTGATCTATATTACAGAATACTGGTAAGTTAAAATGTAGAATACTACTTAATAATTAATAAAACTTCATAATTAATAAAAGTTTATAGACATTTTCAAGTGAGATGTTGCGGCGGATGGTTTCTGACGATTCAAACGTTTTGTATCTAAAATCCTTTTGGAATATTAAGTGGTTTATATTAATAGAGTATGCTTTCGAAATTTGTTTGCAATTTCGGTCTTACTTAAATGTTAATTTATATAATAATTAATTCTTCTTCCATAGATAAATATATTTGCAGTATAAAGTTTTAAATGTATTTGATACTTTTTGTTTGTTACGACGTCTGCCTCTGAATTTATTCGGAACTTGATTGAAAACAGAATTTTAAACTTATAATCGTTTCATGCCGGAAATGTCAAGTTGCAACTGTATAAGTGCATAAGGATACAATGACTCCGCAGCAGAGTTTAATCAGGTTTCAAGTTCTGAACTTTCTCATCAGTTACACGTCACACACAATGTCTAAGTTAGCTCACTGTAAAATGCAAGTTAAAACTTAACAGTTCCTTTAGCAGTGTAGTACAGTATTTATGAAAAGAAGAGCTAATTAACGGTCACAGATATCACTGCTAAACGGAACTATAGTTAAGGCTCTAACAACTTCAGGTATGAGATTTATTTGTACTGATCATGGAAATAATAAGTAAGATTCTTTTTTTTCTTTTTTACATTTTTACTACATTGATACTACGTATGTATTGATAGAGGAAATCTTATTTTGCAATTCGACTCAGCCGATGGGCTTAAGTATGTCAGGGAGTCATCGCACTTGCAAAAGGTTCAGACTAGGAAGATTTAACAATCGTTCTAGGGTTCAGATCAAGTTCAACAACTAAACCTTAAAATTGTATGTATCCTATACGATAATAGTGTTTTGTAGCACATAATTAAATAATTAAAGAGTACTTAAGCAGTACTAATTGTTTGAAAATTGAAAACTATCAATAATTAATTATTCGAGAACTGACGACGATAGTAAATTACATAATTATTGCAAAGTACACAGTCCTCGTAAAGATGTTTAATAATAAAAGAAACACAGAGTTCACTTCGCTTATTTATTTAGTCACGTCACACAGTATCCTTATTCTCTCACTTTACTATTATCTGTTCTGGACAAGACTGCCTTGCAAAAATGTAATGGCGGCCTTTTTATAACACGTATTCGAGTCAATCGACGGACTGATATCTAAGTGACGTATTATCAAAACAGCAACACAATTATTATAAGTCAATACAAATTCTACTTAATATCGAAATTAATTAATATGTCTTCAATATCTATAACAATAATATTGCCATAAACGTCTAGATACATAATTTTTTAAATAAAACCATATCAGTAAGAAGTGGTTTTACCCTCATCATTTCTTAAGTTATCTTTCCTGAACCTATTCTCATAATATGAACAAGGTGTACTTGAAACTTATTTCATCGCCGTCTGAAGCGCTGTCTAGTCTAACTCCGTTTATGACTATCACAAATATTATATTTTATACCTCATAAATATGAATATTAATAAAAATTAAAAATAATAAAATTTATTTGTCATCAATTTCAACTCACTTACATGTTAGTAGGTACATAAACGAAATAAACTAGGGTTATAAAACAATGGTAAGTGAAAAAAGGATGATGTACCTGTGGCTTCCACACTAGGACAAGCCTGTCTCGTGAAAGCCGGCTTAAATTTTGCCTGGGAGCAGTTTCCGAGATCGAAATTAGGTAACATTCAAATGGGGACATTTAAATAAAAAGTTAAAAGCTAAATAATGTAGGTACTAAAATTTGGTAATGAATACAAATAGTAAAACAAATAAAACAATATCAAAACATTTACAAAAATAAGACGAACAAACAAACAAAAACAATTGGATTATGTATGGGAATGATTCTCTGTGATTGGTGGTGAGCGAGTGGTCTGTGATTGAGCATTTCATGTTATGTGAGTGTGTGGTGGTGTATATATGTATGTGAAAGGGAATTGTTAGTAAAAGTTGTAAAATTATTAGTATGCTAGTAGTATTAATATTTAGGTTTTTATTAGGCTATCATTCTAATCATACCTTCGGTTTCAGAGTATGACTGAGTGAGTAACCAGGTTCGTATGGTTTTTTTAGCTTGGTGAACCTTTTTGTATTTAATGTCACATATTTTAGCAATTTTGTTATAAATGTAAGTGAGCATAAAGTCCTGCATGTGTTGCGCAAATGAAGTGTTAACAACTTTGGGATGACATTGAAAAACACGTCGTTTTAGGAGTTCAAGGTATTCTGCGGACAGGAGGACGGTTTTATGCTGCTTTAGTACAATTTTTAATATATAAAGTTGACGTACGTTAAGTACCGATGTATCAGAATACAAACGATCCGTTGGGTATCGAAATGGTTTTTTGTACATTACTTTTAACACTGAACGTTGAGATCGTTCTAATTGCAGCATTGTGGTGATGCCAATCCCACCCCATATTGATATACAGTAGCTTAGGACTGACTCACATAAAGCCATATATACTAGTTGTAAGGTCTTTTCGTCGGCCGAGTTTCGTAAAAGTTTCATGATGTGGATGAGCTTTCTAGTTCGTTTGGCTACTTGTTCTATATGGGGTTTGAAGCAGAGTCGTTGGTCGATAATCACTCCCAGGTATTTAATCGATTGAACTTTTTTAATTTCATCGCAGTTGCATGAAGGTACTGTACAGGTCGGTGTGTGTATCTTAATCTGTGTTGATAGAGTAGAGGCTGATGTCTGGGTTTTGTGAAAACAAATATAGCAGGACTTAGTGACATTGAGGGAGAGAAGATTCAGATTGAGCCAATGTTTAATACTAGTCAAGCCATGTTGGGCCTTTTCATGGGCTAACTCCCAAGAGTTAGCATGAAAAAGAACCACAGTGTCATCTGCGTAGCAAATTATTTTTGCCTCTTGAGACAAGGAGCGATGAATATCATTCACATAAATTAAAAATAGCGTTGGGCCGAGGACACTACCTTGTGGAACTCCGTATAATATATTTCGATATTTACTGATGCAATCGCCCACTCTTACGCGCTGACGTCTATTTGTTAAGTAGGTTTTGAACCAATGAAGTGGAAGGCCTCTGATACCCATTGTCTCTAGTTTTTTTATTAGTATGGGGATTGCAACAGTATCAAACGCTTTTGTGAGATCTAAAAATACTCCTATGCACTTTTCATTATTATCTATGTGGGTCGTCACAGAACTGGTAAGCAGGCTGACTGCATCTTCTGTAGACTTGCCATGTCTGAAGCCAAATTGATAGTTTGATATGAGGTTATTAGTTTCTAGGTATGATATAAGTCGTTTGTTCACAATTTTTTCCAATATTATAGAGAAAATACCTAGGAGTGATATTGGCCTATAATTCATGGGGTTTTGTTTAGGTCCACTCTTGTGAATTGGTATAACCGTTGCTTCCTTCCATTTATCAGGAAATATTCCTGTACTTAAACTCAGATTTATAACGTGTGTTAAGGGGTATAATATTTCACTTTTTATTTCTTTTATTAGTTTGGGTGTGAAACCATCCACGCCCGGGGCACTATCATTTTTTAATTTTAAAATAATTTCACTAACTTCCATGGCATCAGTAGGTTGCATAAAGAAACTAGTACTTGCAGGATCACCCGAGTTTACCTTCGCTAATAAGGTGTTCTGATTTTGTTTTATTTCTAAAAGTGTTCTATCAGCAAGATTTTTACCTACCGTGGAAAAGAAATCATTACAATTGTCAACAGAATCTTGTGCAGAATTTTTAGATGCAAGAAGTTCTAGGGAATTATTGTTATTATTATTATATTCACTAATGTTTTTAATGGTTTTCCACAATTCTTTAGTGTTATTTCTATTCTTATTTAATTGCTGTCTATCATAATCACATTTAAGTTTATGCGTAAGATTGGTAAGAAAATTCCTATATCTGAATTATTTATTAGAATTATTTATTATATATTAGAATACTTGTGTACAAAACCGTAAATTTACGAACATCCTTCCCATAACACATCATCAAAAAACCGAAACCTGATATAATATACAATCGATAAACACCGCGGGGCAATATAAAGGATATAAAGCAAATCATATTTCAGGACAGAATTTCCATACGGCTAATGTAAGTGATACATATAGTGAGGGTCCAAGGATCGTTCCTTGAGAGACCCTTTTAGAGGGAACCAATAAATCAGATCCTAATGGAGTGTGTAAGCCTCGTTGGGGTCCAAGCGCATAATATTTTCGAATTTTTGGACTGGCCGAAGATAGGGTTGGGGCGAACGGACGGAATATTGATGGGGTTCCGTGTTGACATTGTAGTAAGCATTAGATCGAATGATTGGACGAAAAATGTGAAAGTTCCCCCTTTTGCTTATTCATTGGGTGGTTTCTCGGCATTGGCCTCGGGCTTCTGATTTGTAATGCTGATAGCGGGGGATGGATTTGTTGCTGAGTCTACAATGCCTAATGTCGCTGATGTTCGAATAAGATCTAGATGTTATTTTGAACATTATTACCGATATTCTCCGACAGTGATGTTAATAGATTCTTGAAATATTCTATCTTATTTTGCCTAGCTACGAGATTCGATCATTCGGTTTGAAAATAAAAAGTTTATACATTACATAATGATTATTATTATTTCATGGATTTGCAGTAATATTTATTGTAATACTCATATGATATAGTATGTATTTATGAACTACTTACCTGAAACATAATTCACCTTAGCAATATATAACACTTTGAAGAACAGAATACTTGTCACCCAATTTAGTTCACAACACGACATCATCACCTTCGGGGAACCTCATTCTTAACCAAGGTTTGTTTAATTATGTTCGATGTTAATTAACGGCCCTGCTCACAATTTGGGGTCGTCACATTTAATATTGAAAAGGATCAAGCCCCAGTTGTTGGGCAGCAGGGGTCGTTTAAGAAAAACTTTTTATAAGTGACCCTTAAACGCGAGATCGGTTTAAGTGGATGTTCGTCGTAATATGAAAACTTTGACTGTTACCGACGAAGTGAAGTAAAAAGTGCTCCTAAAGATATATGTTATGGTATTAAAAAAGATTACGATATACTCCGTTCTATTATGGGTAATTCATGATGTAGACTTTTACAAATTAAATTGGTTTCTCTTCATCAATCTTTTGAATATTATCTTACTTTATTAGTTGACTAGTTAATAATGTACTTGCTAAGTATACAATAATAGATTAATGGAAAATCAATTACATCTGTACTGATTTTATCAATTAATATAGCACATATTTCAAAACAAATAATCATCCGTCATAACTAGAAATGAATTTATTGTATGACTAGCTGAGCCCGCGACTTCATCCGCGTGGAATTTAACTTAACAAAAAAACCCGCTCCCGCGTTCTGAGCCCGCGCGACAGGACCCTTTTTTTAATTTTGTTTTTTCTTAAATAAAAGTAGCCCAAGTTACTGTTTATAACAACAGCTATCTAGCAGTGAAAGTCCCGTCAAATACGGTTCAGCCGTTTCGGAGATACTCTTTTATTTCATGTGTTTTTATTTTTTTACGCGGAACTCTAGTTGTTTTTCTAAAATTAAAGTGGCCTAAGTTACTCCTTAAAACATCAGCTATCTACCTGTGAAAGTTCAGTCAAAATCGGTCCAGCCGTTTCGGAGATTACCCGGAACAAACACACAGACAGACAGACAATTTTTTTTTGAATCGCGTTTTTGATATAGGTGTCGTATGTACTTTCATATGTATTTAGTGAAAAGGTGTTGTTTTGATATTACAAACAGACACTCAAATGTTATTTACTTGTATAGATGATTCTAAATATCTTCAAAAACTTTATTACTATCTCCAACAAAAAACACAAATTTGAATTTCATTTTATTTATTTTACTCGAATAAGATTCATTATTATTGTTTGTAAACGTTATGATTATTTAACAATACTATTCACAACTGTGAGTACCATAGAGTCTTTGTCTATGCCATATTTTTTCCCGTATTCCAAAATAAGAAATTAAATGAACGGTATATTGAAAATATTTTAATTGTTTTCTATTTTGGGCGAGACTCAAACATCTCTGTCTCCACAATTTAAATTTATTCCGAATTTACTATTAAGATCTGTTTAAGAGAAACAAGATACTCAATGAATATTTATGTCGTATCTTTGAGAAGCTCGGTGCTTAAGTGTCATCAACACAGATATTAATAGCTCCTCAAATTAATGAACACTTTGGTCTTCATCTGTCATAAACTGTTTTCATTTTCCTTCCAATAGTAGGTAGGGATAATGTATTTTCATATCATAATATTGCTTGTATAGCCAAAGTAAGATCAAGATCTAAATTATCATCATTATTCTTTAATAAACGGTGTCAAATTCTGTAATTTCCTGTAAGCTCATTAGCAAACACATAACAAGACACGGCGGAGAAGACGATAATTTGCCTAATTGTACAATCCTATAATGACGAATATTTGGTATCTTGAAATTTGATCCAAGTTGCTTGAGATAGTAGAAATGATGTCATTAGAGACAAAGATTGTTTTTTATAAATTTTTATATTTATTTATTACCATTCATACGTATGAAATTTGCATGTTTTTTTACTCTCTCCTTAAAATAAAAGTTAATGAGTTATTACTTACAAAAAAACTTATTGAATGAGTTCCAATTCACTAGGATATTAATATTGACACTTAAAGCGATACCAATCATAAAGAGTAACATACACAAACGCAATAAATTTGGAATACTTTCGGTGATTAATAAAGATATTTTCAAGTGATCCATCACTTGAAAATATCTGGAAAAAATCTAATTTTCGTGTAACAAAATCTTGGAGTAAAAAAAAGTCTTTGGATTTTAGCTCCTCTAGCAGACAAACAATACCACCCAGAAACGCAATTCTGTAAACCGCTACATGGAATAAAAAGGCCTATTCTATCAGAACTAATAACCGGCATTCCAAAATAATTACATACACTCCAACCCGGGCACCATTAAATAGAACGCCCAAACATGCGCCATAATGTTTCAAGTGCTTAGGAAAGATTGCTTGCTACATTGAATAGTTCATACAACTCGCTCGGGGGCGATCAGGAGGGGAGAAGCTTCAGCACAAGTCGTTCAACTTCATTGTCGGAGCTTTTTGGAGTAACATACTACATGGAATGGAGATGTTTAGAATTGTACTCCTATGAGATTTTGAACGCTCAACCCCGTTACTTTCCTTGAGAATTTAAGCGCCATCGAACGCAGGTAGACTACGTCAAATTTTGCCTTGTCAAATTCACAACTCGCATTTAAAAATAATAATATAGCCCTTTTAAAGTCCCACTCCTAAGCACGAGTCTGCCCTCAAAGCGAAGGGATTTCAGCTCATAATCCACCACCCTGGCCCGGTGAGGGTTGGCAGATTTCACATGTCTTCCGAAAATTGATTATATTTTCTAAGACAAGCAGGTTTTCTCATTTGTTCTCGTATTTAATACTTGTTTATCCTTTTGGTAATAACTTGCTCTGCTTAGAAAGTTATATTAAACATTGATTTACATGAATTTAAAAGACATTAATCCACATCAATATACTGTTATAACTCTGATTATAGGTGTGGGAATGGAACGTAAATAGTTTGTGTGAAATGGAACGCGAGGAGAACGGGAAAGGGACGGAGAATGGTTAGGAGAGAGCGGTGAAGGAAGGACAAGAAATGACGTTAGTTTTTAAAGGGATTATAAGAAAAAAGGGAAGAATAAACAGTTTTTAAACAATATATAGCGAGTTTGTATTAGTATCTTATGAATCTAAGTCTGATATACTATATAAGCTTGTCCATAAACGGAAAATACATAATTTTAGCTGTGTTTTCGGACTTATATTCATCTTGCCGACTATCCTAGGTTAGTTTCAAGTTACCCCGGCACTTACCGTTGCACAACAAAATCTAATATCGTTATTACCGTCTGGATACTTTCAAGTGTTGCTCCGTTTTATCAGAGAGCTAACTCAGACCGTGAAGGGTACTGTGCAATCACTGGGATGGTGTATTGTGATAGCTTATGTACCTAATAATAATAATAATGTATTGCCATGAATTTAGAAGGCTGACAATCGCTTAGATTCTCAGCTCAGTGCGTCTCAAGGGCATTCAAGGGTGGCGTCCGGTTCACGGCGTCATGGCGGCATGGTGTTATAGATAGGTAGGTAATATTTCACTACGTTTTTAGTGTAATCAATATCAATAACAAAGTCATTAGATACCTATCTACCTACTACGTCGGTACATAGCCACTCTTCGACATTGTATATTAGTTACGTTTATGTTTAGAGGCAGGCTCGCTCCGCAGCTCCATACAGCGCAGCGTATGCCTGTGAGTGCGGTGGGTCACTGAGATGCACGGGGATGCGTCGGAATGTGGCGTGGTGTGGTGTGTGTGGCTGCGACCTGTGCCGCGACTTCGCAGCTAGTCCTATACCTAGCCACCTAACCTACATATATATTATGCACTCGTAAGGATTCGGGCGTCGGGCGAGGCGGTCGTTTGTCGTGGGTGCATACTTACTTCACGTTCATTCACACACAATTATTTTATTTTTATAACAATTTGTCAGATTAACAATTCTCTTATATTCCTTTTAATTTTATTTAAATATGTATGATATTATATTAACAGCATTATTGCATAACAGCATTATATGTAGAGCTCCAATAATATATAACAAAGTTCCGAAAGACATAAAGGAACTAAATACAAACTTATTTAAATCAAAATTGAAAAGGTTACTGGTGAATAAATGTTATTATAGTGTCATTGATTTCATGAATGACAAATGTTGATATGATAATGTAATTTATGATGTAATTATAACACATTTTGCATGTCCTCTAGTACGACAAAAACATGTTGAACTTCATTAACTACGTAAGACCTTTTTATACCATTGTTTTGAGCAAAATAAAATTATTATTATTATTATTATTATTACGTATAAGTACTTATATTGTTGTAATAGCTTAGTGATTTGGGTAGCAAATGGTGTAGGTATGCAAGACAAGGTATGAGGAGGCTTTGGCTGAAAATCAGCGTTGGAGGAGATTTCGTTCCCCTCCAGCACATGCTGAGCCAAATGCCTTTCGGTACAGCTCACACTGTAGGAAATGCAGCTTACTGTCCTTAGGTGTATATATTTCACTTATTTTATAATTATGTGCTGATATTTCCTTATGTGTTCCCTGTACTGAATAAATATTTTTCATTTCATTTTTCAAATGACATTAACCCAAAAACCTTCTTAATTGATACTGGCACGCAGAATGCACTATGGAACCACCCTCCGAAATAAAGAAAAAAATAACTGTCGCCGTTTGTCAGTCAGACAGTCAGTCAGTTACCGAGTGGAAGTTATAAATATAAGTGTGATTCAATTCATGGTAGTGTGTGTAATTATTTATTTATAAGTGTAAGGATTTTTTTGCATTTATATAAAAAAATATTTGCATTCTGCACTCCTTCTCTATATAAACTAACAGTGTATTAATATAATGATTTTCCACCGCTTCGAAACATCCAACCGGTTTTGGTGTCCACAATTTATCTATACAAATAAATAAAATTGGAGTGTCTGCTTGTAATATCAAAATAACACCCTTTCACTAAATGCATATGAAAGTACATACGACACCTATAGCAAAAACGCGATTTAAAAAAATGTTGTCTGTCTGTCTGTCTGTGTGTTTGTTCCGGGTAATCTCCGAAACGGCTGGACCGATTTTGACGGGACTTTCACTGGCAGATAGCTGATGTAATAAGGAGTAACTTAGACTACTTTTATTTTAGAAAAAAATATATAAAAAATGGGTCCTGCCGCTCGGGCTCAGAACGCGGGAGCGGGCGTTTTTGTTATGTTAACGTCCACGCGGACGAATTCGCGGGCTCAGCTAGTTGATAAAATATTAATCTATATGCAATGCAAACTAAGAAGTTTTGTAAAACAAAATTAATTAATAACTTTATATATAGGTACAGCGGAATTCCCAGGTCTGTCTCGGTCTTCGTCGTATACTGAAGTAGTTATACAAATAAAATATAATAAAACTTTTCTTGAAAATTTTTTTTGAAGTGAATTGCTTTATGAAAGAATTGTACTAGTAGTGTATTTTATTAATCCTCCAGAATCCAACTAATATTATAAATGTGAAAGTTTGTGAGTGTGGATGTATGTATGTATGTTTGTTACTCCTTCACGCAAAAACTACTGAACGGATTTGGATGAAATTTGGAACAAAGATAGTTTATAACCGGGATTAACATATAGGATACTTTTTATCCCGATAATCCCGAAATTTTTGTTACGTTAAAACTATGCGGACGAAGTCGGGGGGCACTGCTAGTGTAATATAATACTTAGATTTGTCAAAGATAGGTTTAATGTCTTCCCCAGTAACATTCCTCTGATTAAACTCATCTAATATATTATAATGTTTTTGTGTACCTTTGTGTGCGGATGGCAAATAAGATTTTTGCGGCTTATTTGAATAAAGAGAGCTTCCCTTGCGGTTCTTTTTATTGTGTCTGGAGTTTGATGAATGGAGTCCTAATTTAATCATTCTTAGTACTTTTTTTCTTTTGTGTGACTTTGTCTGGCGGCCCTAAGTGGGGATGAAAATACAAAAAGTTAAAGTAATGCTCTCCGTTACTTCCTCGCATAGTCTTGGGTTTTGCTTTCAGTGGAAAAGTCGAATGGACTTAGAATACAGAAATAAATTACTAATTTCTCGAATAATAACACAATAGACTTATTTATTACGTTTTACATAAAAAATTCATTACTCATACTCTGAAAGTAGGTCTGAAGTTGCCTGAGAAGCGGGTTGAAAGTAATACTTTTCAGGCCCGGGAGTTTCGCTTTCAACTGTCAGCTGTCAAATTATAAAAAAAAAACTAGTTCCATTTTCACATTTCTATGGAACCATATTCAAACTTTTTCTACAGTCACTCAATAACAGCACGATGTAAAATTGAAATAACATAAAGTTAAGTACTAATTCAAGATTTTTTTTTTTAAATGACTTAATTATAATTTAGTTTCAACAATTTCTTTAAAATAACATAGATTTGGGCAAAATATTTAAAGATGAAAATGAAAAATAATGGCTTAATAATGAAGTTAGCCGGCCAACGAAAAAAAAAACAAAATAGGCGGCAATCCAATTTTTTTTTTCGAGTTGTATTATTTCTTTAGCCAATTCCTGTTTTTATTTTTATTTTCCTTGTATTCGTAATGAAAAGCAAAGTGTTTACCTCGGGTGAAAGACTTATTTTGTCCCTCGAACTATTAGCGCCCTCGCTACGCTCGGGCGCCAAACCCCGTCTCGGGACAAAATAAGTAACTTTCACCACTCATGTAACAATGTACTATTGCGGTCGGGGACCCTTTTCATGCACAAAATTTTAAGTTTTTCGATGTCTGATTATATTTATTTTTTACAGCAGTGATGATAGCCTTTCTGTTAAGCACGGTCCTGGGTTCAAACCCTGGCTCGCACCTCTGGGTTTTTCGAAATCTATGTTCGAATCATAATGACAATATGATTATCACTCGCTTACGGTGAAGGAAAACATGTGAGGAAACCTGTATGTCCTAGAAAATGTAAATAATGTTCGAAAGACATTTGAAATCCGCCAACGCGGACTGGGCCAGCGTGGTGGATTACGGCCTGAATCCCCCTTGTAGTAAGGGGAGGTCCATACCCAGGGGTGGGACGTCAAAAAGGCTAAATTATTTATTTATCACTATCCATTCATCTACGCTATTACTTATGCCATCTAGTTGATTTTAAGACAACTTTTTCACAGTGGACCCTAAACACTTACGTATAACGCTTTTCAAGCGTGACAATATCGGCTATTTAACTCCTACTACGAGCGAATACTGTTAAAGATATCATACTGGCAAAGAAAGTTGAAGTGGCAATGAGCAGGGCACATCGCGGAATCTACCACTATTGGAAATCCTCACAAGGAACATCTTGCAACACAATAATTCCGAAATGGAACAGCCCAAAAGGATACTTCTGCTTTATAATCCTCAAGAGAAATTTTGATCGTGTCCATAAATGTTAGAAGGAGGGAACATTAAACCCAATGAAAACGACACGGTTTTATCTCCGAACAGAAACATTGTTATTAAAATTTAATGGCCGAGGAATTTGTAATGCAGTATCTCCTGAATATTAATCTCCAGGCCTGAATTAATCATTTTGATATCCGCTTTTGAAAACCTCTATTAAGGGAACGTCTTTAATGCGATCCTTGTTTTGTGAAAGCGTTTCGGTAAGCTCTTTTGCTGTCCACATCATTGCACATAAGCCTTTCGTTAAAACGAATAAGTTCGATTACCGACCATAGGAAGAATGAGCATGAAGACATAGGTTTTATTATGTCGTACTGTCCGTTTTATCGCGCAAACGACGTCACAGCGAGTTGTGTCTACGACATAGCTCCCTTTGACGTCAAACGTCAAACGACGTATCGATTGACATGACAGCTAATAATATATCAATATTTTAGTCCGATCGTACTAATTAGTCTTTGGTAGATATATTTTTTAATATCAAATTACTTCATCCGCGTGGAATTTAATTCACAAAGTTTCATACAAACTTTCATCCCCTATTTTATCCCCTTGGGGGTAGATTTAATCAAAATCCTTTCTTAGCGGATGCCTACGTCATAACATCTACCTGCATGCCAAATTTCAGCCCGATCCGTCCAGTGGTTTGGGCTGTGCGTTGATAGATAACTATGTCTGTCAGTCACCTTTGAGTTATATATATATGTATATAGATAAATTATTCAATTTAATAAGCATAAACCTCGCTCTAATACGAGAGGCAAACACAGCAAAACCTAATGAATAGCTTCAGAACTAAAACGACATTTCAAAGGCTATTGAATACAAATTACTTTTCTTAAATTTTCTTTGATGAGATTACGTGCGTAACAAATAATGTAAAAAGTAATAAAGATTAGTAGTTAGATCCTAATTGAGTACATTAATGATTCTTTAAATCGCTGTGGTACTAACTGGTATTAACTTTGAGAAAGTCAAGTGTCTCATTATTTTCATTTATTCTTATTATCTCGGCTAAAATACCAGGCGGCTAGAATGAATGAGGAGTTATTATGCCCTACAACTTCTGATGCCCAAGGAAAACTAAGTACACTTTAAAATTAACCTCTAATGTATCTTAAATGTTTCATTGCGCTTTTAGATCAGAAAAAAATGTTATTGACAAATTAGATACAGAAATCAATCTTCCATTGTATAGTTATACTTACCTACCATATCATTATTGTTATTCTTTCTAAATCTCCTAGCATTAAAAAAAACATAAATCTAAATATATATAACTCAAAGGTGACTGACTGACATAGTGATCTATCAACGCACAGCCCCAACCACTGGACGGACCGGGCTGAAATTTGGCATGCAGGTAGATGTTATGACGTAGGCATCCGCTAAGAAAGGATTTTGATTACTTCTACCCCCAAGGGGATAAAATAGGGGATGAATAATACCGAAATTTTTGTTAAGTTAAATTACACGCGGACGAAGTCGCGGGCACAGCTAGTTCATAATATTTTTGTTCATATAAACACTCATGGATAGTCAAAAACTACCACCGGTTCGGAATGCTGCTTCCACTGTGAAGAAAGGGCAAGACACTCAATGGTTACTCTTTTCAATACAAATAAATTGTAATCAACAACAATATATTTATTTCAATAGAATAAAAGTCGGTGTACATTCACAGGAACAGCGACATAATGTAAGCCATCAACACCATTGTCACCAAAAAGTACATGATGACAAAATTTTAAAGCTGGTCTTTGTGTCAAATAATTAAAGCCGCATTAGCCATTCATTTACATGACAAAGCAAATTATATGATAATGCTAAAAATATGAATTAATAACAGAAACGCTGACTAAGACATGCTTTATGCCACAGATTATACACACACTGATTTCCTTCCTCTCTTTCTTAATTCATAGGAGAGGATGAGACTGGATACTTTTATTTTATTTTGCAATAGTTGGTCATGCTGGCGTACAATTACATAATCTAAATATAATATATATAACTCAAAGGTGACTGACTGACTAACTGACATAGTGATCTATCAACGCACAGCCCAAACCACTGGACGGATCGGGCTGAAATTTGGTATGCAGGTAGATGTTATGACGTAAGCATCCGCTAAGAAAGGATTTTGATTAATTCTACCTCCAAGGGGATAAAATAGGGGATGAAAGTTTTTATGAAACTTTGTCAATTAAATTCCACGCGGACGAAGTCGCGGGCACAGCTAGTCTTCTATATATATATAAAAATGAATGTTTTTCCGTATGTCCTTAAAAGTGTTGTGCATGAGCCCACAAAGGTTTCTGAGTTGGTACGACCAATCTTTGACAGCGTAGCAACGCGCGCAGGGTACAGCTAGTATTATATATAATACGTTATAAGAATACCAAAGGGTCTCTATCTAGTTCAGCGAAAGACATTGTATTTATAAGAACCCTTTGTTCTAAAAACAGGTGCCCTCAGACCGGGCACGTGACGTCACTAGAATAACACCTAAAGCCCTTAGAATAACTAAGCCCTAATAAAGTCAGCCGTACTCATTTAACGAAGGGAACAGGTCCTCTTTTGAGGGTCGCCGACACAACACAACACCTACACAGCCTTTAATGTGGGCAAATTATCAAAGCTTTTTAAGCACTGCTTAAGAGGGTCAGACGTTTACCAATTTCAATTTAGTTTTCCGAAAACTGGAGTCTAATACTCCACTAACTGCTACGATATTATCATTATTGTCTATGCGATCCTGCATTGATTAGGTCAAAGCAAAACTCTATATTTTTACCAACTTATGCAAAGTCTAGCTTAATTTATTAAGGATAGCTTACCCATTCCCACATAGCGGAAACCTTAAAAATAGGCAGTTTTTTTAAATTAAATTTGTAACATAGCATAAACATTTTCAGACAAACTTTATTTTTACGAATACAACAATAACTATTTACTGAAATAAAAAGAGCATTTATAGAAACAGAAAACCTACTAGACGCTAATTTTGTAACAGAAAAACGTCTAGAAAAGCAAACAGCGTAATAAGAAGTCAATAAACGAGTAGAGTAAATTGAATAAATGAGGTGAAGGCAAAAAAAAACTTATATCTCGTTCTGTCGATCCCAATAAAGAACATGTGAGGATTTTATTGATGGCAGGTAGAGAAATGTTCTGATCACTGGAGAAGCTTCGATTGCGTTGTTTTTCTAGCGCACTCAATATCATGTGGCTGATACATAGTTTTATAGAAATTGACTAAGGCAGGGTTTTATATACCTGTATATATACTTATTTTTATATAGGTAGTTTCATTGCCAGCCACGCCTAATCGTCAGATATTTTTCACATCGAAATCATTGTATTGTTATTCACCCTGGGCATTTATCTGGCGCCCACGCATTGCACACCTGACGATTTGATGATGATGCATTGTCGGTCAAAGGACCACCATAGTGTTAAGCCCTAGAGTTAGTCAGTCGTCATCATGTTCGGACAAAAAAAAAGTTAATTCCAAATTTGTTTAATTGTTTTATAAACTTGCTCGCGGGTTCCCACTAGTTGACTAGGTACTTACTTAAAAACAATATTTATGAATAGATTATATAATATATATTTATTCATTTTACAAAGTCAGCAACCAAGCGTACGACTACGAAATGCCTGATATTAAGCAGTTACCGTACCCTATAGATGCTTGCGATACGAAAGGCATTACAGACACGTTGCCGACCGTTTTTTAATGGGACTGGTCCCACCACTTCCTCCCACCACTGCTCCTGTAAACCAGGATCGACGATGGTGACCAATAATAACGTCGAGGTTTGACCCTCGACGAGTCTCGGGGAAAAGTTAAATTGTCTTGGAACCCGTACGAATTTAGTCGAAAGAAATAATAGGAGGAGTTGAAAGAAAAAAAATCCACTTCCCTCCGGTGCAAAGCGGGAGACAAAAATGGCTGGTATGGACTGATTGCCATAGAAGCAAGACTGTTACAGCTGATTGAAGACCAGTTGTAAGGCACCACGGATCGTAATTACGTAGCTGACCGAAAGGGGAGTAGGACAGATGTAAGAAGAGAGGGGAGTTTGGGCTCTCAGCTCTATCTCATAAATAAAAATCGCCAGACGAAAACACCAACTGCATGGTCCTAAACTAAGCAACGCTCATACTATGGGTACCGTACAATGGACTGCGGCCGATCCCAGTGACACCCAGACCTGGGCAAATTACGAAAACGCCATTTCCGAAATTTTCCCTGACGGGAATTGAATCCGCAACTACCATGTGCAGTGCGCCAAGCGGTCATCAAAGCGTACTTTACCCCGGCCGCCCAACTTATAGATATTGAAAATCACCTATACATAGTCAGAAATCCCATAAAACGCCTACAGGGCATCTTGAGCCCACACCCTGCCGCATTATATGTTAACCAAGGCGAGGCTGTTCAAAATTAGTTGCCAAACAACATTGGACACCGCATTTACATGTTTATAGTGTCGGCAGCAGTCCCCGGGGGACACGCGTGGGACCGAAGATTAGCAAAAATGTAGGTCACGGGTGTCTGTTCACCCTTTAAGTGTGAAGAATTTTTATGAAATTGCTGTAGGTTAATTTTAGTTTCACTGTTTTACTAACGCGGGTTATAGTATCTCTAGAAACAATGAACCGGATTACAAATGACTTTGATTCATAGAAAAACAAAAGGAAGTAGTAACAACTTTATTGCAACTAGCGCTAACAAAAAAACAAATACAAAGACTGTGCTCGTTGCGAATGGTCCTAATTCAGCATATGCTGGTTGAGAACAACCTGCGCTGGTCTTCCATTGGAAACGCTTAGCGATATCATGGGCGCAAACTGAAACTATCTATCATTTTTCTAGCCAAATTTGCTTCAGTCTAGTTGGCACAGTTGGCATCACTGTACATCACATAATTACTAGCCAGATGCACCCTGTTACTACGATGTTACTTTTTAAAAAACAAAGTCGACAAGCAAGCTCAGGAATATACGATACGCCTGACGTTAAGCTGCGGTAGCTTTGCCATACCAAAGGCATTGGTGGCACGTTGCCGACGTGAAGGGAATTGATACAGAAGAAGTGAGAGGTTGGGTTTCCGGCTGTTTCACTCATCGTACGAAACGCGGCTATAAGTGCTACTTTACGCCAATCGTCTGTGGGTGGTACTACCTTATCCAGTCAGCCCGTATATGAGCTGTTGATTGGCTCTACCAAAAGCTCTACCACCGTTGAATTAAATCAGGTGGATATATAGATTGTTAGCGCTCACTGAGACACCAATAATGTTCTGATTAGCATATACGTCAACTCACGTTTCGCGTTATTGACGTAAGCGTTCACGGTGCTGTACCTACCTACAATAATATACTACTTAAATGTTTGCATCCATTATATAACATTGCCCACTTGATAACATATGGTTAATATGATATCACTTTAAGGGAAGCAATGTACTTTAAATCGCCGCCGCTGGCCGCGTGTGCCTATCACCTAAGTGTTTCTTTTGTACAGACTTACTGTATCGACAACAACAATTACTGAACCCTGTTGTTTTTACTGAATTACTGTATAAACAGCAGCAACAGCCGATGGGTTAATCAAGCGTCATGCGTTTTGGCCCCAGGTCCTGGGTTTAAACCCGGTTCGCACCGCTGGGTTGGTGGTGTGAAATCCGCCAAACCGCACTGGGCCAGCGTGGTGGGTAACTGCCTAAATCCCCCTCGTAGTAAGGGTAGGCCCCTAGGAATGGGATGTCAAAAGGAAAAAAATATTATTATTATCGAATTGCTGAGGGAACAGGTTTTACAGGGATTTTTTTGCAAGCATCCAAATATACTTACAATATAAAACTGTCTGTGTTGAGTGAAGTTATGGCAAAATGATAATTGGACGAAAACATCGTGACTGCGCTTTCTCGAAACCCGTTTATACCTCGCTTAGCTTTCAGTGAAGGCGCAGCCCCAATTTGGATGCTATCCAACGGATTATAGTTTCGCCATCTTGGGAAATTTGGAACGGTGTTGAAGAAAATTGCGCTAGCATTATAATTTTGGGATGTTGAAATTAATTCCCCTTTAGGTTGGCAACGTAAATAAATAAATCATCATTATCAACTTAAGAGCGATGCTCTTGTTGGTGGTGTTTTTTTCTATTCACTGCGATTTTCTCCCAGTTCCTTGACCATTTGATACGACACGACATTCAATTTTTCCTTCACTTGGTCAAAATAGCTTCTCCTAGGTCTTCCTCTTACCCTCTTGCCTTCTATCTTCCCTTCTATGATTCTTTTCATGAAAGCGTCATGTCGTATCAAATGCCCGATCATCTTTCCTCTTCTATTTTCAATGTTGAGCAACAGGCTTCTCCTTTAATATAAATAATAACATAAATAAATAATAATCGCCAGACTAACACACCAACTGTATGGTTCCAAGCTAAGCAAAGCCATACAATGGACTGACGATCCCAGTGACACGCAAACCAGGTCAAATTACGAAAAGGCCATTTCCGAAATTTGCCCCGGCGGGAATTGGACCCGCAACCACCATGTGCAGTGGGCCGAGCGGCCTACGCTTAAACCATTGAGCCAAGCGGACGTCAAACGTACGAGCAATGCCTCTGGTATTGTTACCATGTATATGCTACGGTAACTGCTTAACATCAGTCGGGTTGAACTCTTGTTTGCCGAGTTTGTTATATAACAAACAACCCAATTAATTCCAATATGTTTAAAAATCCTGTGATGAAAGTTACGTAACACGTGAAAATAATCCTTCAGATTCAATATGCAAAGGGTAGGTTAGGGAAAATACATACACATTTTTTGTCTGGTTTCCCAAATAAGGAAGTGAGCCAAAATAAAGCGACGTTTATTGAAACAAATTTCTAATTTCGCATTATGTAACGCGGGTTTTCCACGTCAGCGGCGAGTTTTCCTCAAAATTTAATTTCAGCAATGACATTATTAAATCCAGGGACAGGTAAGACGAAACAATTAAATAATATTTCGTCTGAAAAGACCCCAACTCTTGTTGCCGGAAAACAAAACAATTTTTTTTTCAATTAATACGTAATTTCATAACATTAACTCAATTGAATCAAATGTAATAACATAAATAACTGATGCCAATTATTTTTTTAATAAAGTCGGCAAACCATCTTCCGCCTCATGTTAAGCTGTAACTGTAGCCTATAATATGCTTGTAATACCAAAGGCATTGCTTGCACGCTGCGGATATGAAGGTGAGTGGGTCAGAGGGAGGGGATGAGAGAGGGAGGTGTCTTCCGACTCTCTCACTCATCGCACGTTACGGAGTTATAGTAGCTACTTAACGCTGATCTACTGTGAGAGGCTGGTACTTTACTATCTTGCCTACAGCTTGACTCTGCCGCAGTTAAATTTAAAAAAGTATTATTTTTTATAATTTTTTTCGTAGATTATTTATTGCATATTTTCACAATCCATTTGACAATCCCGTTTCACGGTAAAGTTAAAAATAGAATCGACATAAAAGCTCGCGACATACAATAATGAATAAACAACATGCGAAACGTAGGGAAGCAACGCGAGCCGTCTTTTGTGATACAAGGAAATAATTGAATCACATTGTAGAACGTGAATAAGGCTATGTGTCCAATAAAGTCGAGCGAGGAAGCTGTGCCGTAACGGAGGTAAAAACACAGCATATTTCATCCTTATTTCCATTAGAGTATAAATACAACAATTGTTGGGTCAAAAAGGGCACCATAAAGCTGATACACAAAAAGCCACAAATAACATGAATCCCCCTCACATATTTACGTCATAAAGTCCTCTGTGGAGGGTATATTACCTATGTCCAGATGTCTTCTTATGACATGGAAACATTGACTGTTGAGGGAACGGCGCAAAATTAGCGGTAAGAGGAAGCTTTGCAAAAGAGAGCCACGAATCTATACAAATAAATAAAATTTGAGTGTAACACCTTTTCACTAAATGCATATGAAAGTACATACGACACCTATAGCAAAAACGCGATAAATTTTTTTTTTTGTCTGTATGTCTGTGTGTTTGTTCCGGGAAATCTCCGAAACGGCTGGACCGATTTGACGGCACTTTCACTGGTAGATAGCTGATGTTATAAGCAGTAACTTAGGACTTATATTTTAGAAAATCAAAATTTGAAAAAATGGGTCCTGTCGCGCGGGCTCAGAACGCGGGAGCGGGCTTTATTGTTAAGTTAAATTCCACGCGGACGAAGTCACGGGCTCAGCTAGTATCTATTAAAAATTAATACACAATTCACACGCACAGCAATCTCTAGCTAGGATAGTTTTCTTGAAATTGTAAACATCATACAACATTATTTTAAGATTTTCGGTCCCCTCCGCCTTTCTTCCTCGCACATCTTATGGACTCGCAGCCTTACGGCACACACATTTTAAACGCGAACGCGAACGAGATGAATTCGAGTTGTGAAATAACATTGTGCTGTCGGGAAAGATGTGTAACTCGAGAGTGTATTGTAGAACAAAGTATTCGTTATAGAACTATGGTGGAGCGTAGCCTTTATCAACTTTGTAAGCAAGTTTCCGTTTGACTGGGAAAATTGTATCGAATACAATTTATACAAATATGACTTTAGATTGAGATAGGTATACTGCGGATGTCGGTAGCTCTACCATAAGACGCTCGCTTATCGCGTATGTATCCGTGAACTATGTGTATTAGAAACAAGAAAGAACTATCAAACCATATACCAGCGACAGTTTTGACAAAAAGTTGAAATAAAATAATTATAATATTTTTTTACTAAAATTATTAGATAGATACCAAAATAATTATTACATACTTAGATTTTTAGACATCACTTTACATAATAACAAAATACGAAAGCACTTCTAGATCAAGATTAAGAAAATATTCATTCAGACGTTATTATGTACAACTAGTCACGTCGATTTTTTTAAACTAATATAAATTCAATTTGTCCCTCAAAAAATAAAAACCGCGTTCATTGTAAGAATAAATTTGTGAACGCGACCAAAGTAACAATTTAAATTTAAATAAAAATATTCAATTTAGGTCGCAAAATTGAATAAAGTAGCTCCATGTTCGTTGTGGAATATAGCGTAAATAACTAACAGGCTATTACGGACTCTATCGGCCGTAAGCTTGCTTTCCTATTGTATTTTTCATCAATAAGAGGCTTATTGTTGGTCCCACTGTGGAACCTACCATTACATTTTCCATTTCGTTAAATTACAGTTTCGTGGCAATATTTAAATTATCATAATTTGAAGCATTGAATTTGTTTGTTTGTAGTTCCTAACACTTTAAGCAAACTTTGAGTAGATCTCTTCTCTTCTTAGTCGGGCACTCTTGTCAGAGTGGTCGTGGTTGCGCTGACGAGGTATATGGTGGAAGGTTTGCCTTAGCATTTCCGAGGGCGGCTCTCCAGGTCTCTCTTTGAGTAGATACATTTTTTTTAATAGGTGGTACATACAAGCTGACGCCAACACGCACACACATACACCCTCTACACACACACACACAATACACATACACACACACTACAGCCTAATACACGGGCTGGCTCCACTGGAGGAGTACCACCCTCTCACAGAAGATCAATGCTATTCGGAAGGCCGGCTAGCCACTAGGAGAGCAATTGAGGAAGAGATGCCTTGACGGGGATGTTTAAGTGTGTAGTAGAATATTATACTTGTGTTTTTCAAAGTCCGAAACCATAATTATGGGTTGAGTACTTATCGGGTATAGAAATATATTTATAATATACTAGCAGACCCGACAGACGTTGTCCTGTTAACTTTGAATATTGAATTCGAATGGTTTCGCTCAACTTTCTTATCTTTAGGGTTCCTGACCTTAAAATGAAAAAAACGGAACTCTTATAGGATCACTTTGTTGTCCGTCTGTCTATCTGCCTGTCAAGATTTTTTTTCTCAGAGTAGGATAGATATATCAAGTTGAAATTAATATCAAATATGAAACGCTATGGACCCTTGTAGGTTTTAAAAAAATAGGCTTCTAAGACAACGCAATCAAAAGATACGGCCATTTATGTCGAATATTTTGGTACTTTTTGCTAATTCAGTAATCAAAACAAAGGAATCAACGCACAGCCGAAACCGCTGGTGTTAGATACATGAAATTTGGGCAGTAGGTACCTTTCATACCGTTAGTATCCACTAAGGAAGGATTTTGTTAACTTCTACCCCCAAGTGTATAAAATAGGGGATGTAAGTTTGTATGGGTAAAAAAATCTGTACTTAGATCGATGAAAATTTGTATTAAGGTTACTCATTACAAATAAAAAATAAAATTTTCAGCGTTTTATAAGACTCTACCCCTAAGTGTGTGAAATAAGGGTAAATAGGCGTCCCGAATTTGTTTAAGGTGAAGGCGCCTGTCTAGCCCACGAAATTCAAAATTTAAGAGTGTTTTTATAGTTTATCCAAAATCTGAAAACACTTAAAACAACATTTTGTGATTTGCGACAAACACAGTATGCAGTGCGTTTATTAATACATTTATTTTACTCTAAATATTATCACGGTGGATATGATACTAGTTAATCACTAAATATACAAAAATTGCCAGATTATCTGGATAGCTGAAGTTCTTGAAATGTTTTAAAGTAAGTTGGATATATTAATAAATGCAATGCACACGGTCTTTGTCGCGGATTACAAAATGTGCCTTTTATTATTGTCAGATATTGAAAAATTTCTAAAAAACCTCAAAAAATTTGAACTTCGCGGGCTAGATGGGCGCTTTAGCCTTAAGTTGAAAAAACGTGCTGTAAAAACTTGAAACACCGTGCAGAAAATCTAGAAAAAATGAGGACACTACATTGCATTTTAAATATATTAATTATAACCGGAGAAATGGGTTCATTAAATCACAAGCTACAGCCGACCAAGTTAAAGTGATGTTAATTCCCCGTCGTTTCTGAATAAACTCAATACTGAGATTCAAAAAACAACCGCATATATAACTTTGTTTCTTGTGATTCACTACTTTGGTTATAGATACCAGAAATCTTCGCTATTAAAATGGGTCCGGAAGCCTTCATTGTGCAGGTCCTGATGTGCACTTAACCGGTTTTTTTATTTCATAAGAACATTCTCCTTTTCGATAAAAATACAAAAAAAAATTGCGAATTTATTCCATCCGTTCTTGTATGTATAAATAGATTGTATAAAATAATTCCGGTGTGCGTGTGATCCTAATTGTTTTTGGTCCAATATCCCAGTATAGTACAACCTTCACCGAGCTGGCCAATGGATGAAAAGAATTTTATATCAAACTAGCTGTGCCCACGGACTTCGTCCGCGTAGTATTTAACGTAACAAAAATTTCGGGATTATCGGGATAAAAAGTATCCTATATGTTAATCCCGGTTATAAACTATCTGTGTTCCAAATTTCATCCAAATCCGTTCAGTAGTTTTTGCGTGAAGGAGTAACAAACATACATACATACATACATACATCCACACTCACAAACTTTCACATTTATAATATTAGTAGGATAGTAGGATGAAATATGTCAATAAATATATTGCAAAGCTCGATGAAGGTCGTTCGATACTGGGATGCTTTACTATCTTCTCCGCCTCAATTTTGATGTTTCATTTTGTACCTATGTGATCACCAGGATAGTTCTTAACTTAAGTTGGGCCCGGTACGTCGCGCTATTTACGACATCCAGAGAGCGAAGATAGAAAAGTTGCGTGCAGAATCTGGTCCCATATAATATGCAATCATGATATAAATCTGTAAGGGGATCTATGAAAGTAAATATTACTCACAAAACTTTGGCTTGCAATGCACAGTTAGCTGACCTTTTTTGTTGCATAATTGTATACTATATATCTCAAGATTATCTACTAGATTCAATGGAAATAATTTTCAAAATAATATTGTGTATTTTAATTTAAAATACAGACATTTTGAAAACCGTGAGAGCTTCTATAATATGACTTCATAACTAATAACCTCCCTAATTAATTTTAAAAATATTATTCACAGTAATATTATGTCAAAAAGAATTGTTACTTATTATTTAATATATAAAATATACAAATAGAAGTTAACATTCCCATTATGTTAAAATACCATTTGATTGACCTAACTGCGCATAAAATTATCGTTTAATTTACCTGTTTTACATATAATAGACGTGTGAAAATAAATAGTAATGACTGTGTAAATGTTCACACAAATATATATAATCACGCCCGTATCTCAAGGTGGTGGGCACAACAGTGTAAACGAATAATATTTAAAATTATTTTTTCCAATGTCAAAAGAAGTATTTAAAAGTAGAAGAATTGTAGTAAGAGTGAAGTATGATAATCAACTAATTAGCCAAAAAATCATTTTGTTATAGAAATGGCTACGGAACCCTAGATTTTTCCTGGCACAACACGCACTTGGTCAGTTTTTTATTAAATATTAAAAGCCATATATAACTGAGGCTAAGATTTAACAATGGCATGAGTAATTGATATCTATTCTATCCTATCAATTGCAAATTTATTTCAGGAACTATTTAACGCTACAATCAACATAAGTAGGTACTTTTAATTGAAGTTAGTACCTACCTATATTGGATTTTCACAAAATGAATGTGACGACGGCCGTGCAAGGTGTGAACAAGATTCAAGCCGCTTTGAAGGTGCTAGCGGTGCTGCAGCTCACTTTCTAGTTATGGCCCCAGCAGGCTGTGGTAGAAGGTAATTAAGAACACACTTGGGGTATTATTCCAACGATGCTGACTTAGACAATCATGCCAAATACATCCAAGATTTCATGCGAGTTCAAGATACTTACCAGATATTTTAAAAGCGTCGACGCTGAATTGATCGTTCCTGACATGTGTGGGTGCGGTGATCAGAGTTCTAACGAAGACTATTGGAAGTGTTACACATTGTGTATGACGGTGACCGGCTACCACCTACGCTGGGTCCTGTCCGATGGGGTCGGTGGTGGATTCTAATCTCAGAGGGCATGGGGTTCAAAGGTTGAGGGTAGCTGACGCCATTGTGATGCCGGCAATAACTGGCGCAAACGCAAATGCGCCCACTATTATGAATGGGGAAAAGATTTCTGACGTGATCAAAGTAGAGCATTATTTTAATTAATTATGATAGAGTAGCATATGTGAACACATCGTCGGTAACTTAGTATGACGTCATCATATTCTTACATTAAAATCTGACATGAATAAATAAATACATTAAAATAAATTATTATTTACATGCAAAGATTTATCAAGAATCATGTAGAAAAATAATACAAAAATACTGTATTACCTATTTTGGTAGAATGTCATTAAAAAGTGTGTCGCATGACCTTGTCAATGTCAATGTTGATTGGCCAAACCTTCAAACGAACAAACAAAAACCCTGCTCCCCTCTCCCCTTTTCCTACACCTCCAGAGAATAAAGACAAGGTAGCAATTTGCTCTTATATTTTTTAATTAATACGCTCACTGTAGGTTCAATAAAATTACACAATATTAAAATCTCTCGGCGGAACCGGTCGCCAAGTCTCACAGCTTATAATAAAAACGTTCAACGCATATTTTACCGCAGTCTATATAATTGTGATGTGTCAATTACATGCACTCATGGAATTGTAACTATGTGTAACAACTTTGGGGAATGTCAACCATTAATGAGGAAGCAACCAAACGCACAAAGATTGAATAGTTAAGCGGTGAGTAATTTTTATTTGTTTTAATTTGCCTATATTGAGTTACTAGGTACTAGTGGTACACTGTGAATTTATGGACATAAATCATGTGGTCTTAAGTTCGATGCCTAAGTTGGACATATTTTTTTTCGTACATGTACGCAACGTCGGAACTATATGATCAACATCCGTTTAACAGATCGAATAATGCCCTGACTTATAAATCAATGTGGACACGTACATGTCCTTATGCCACTTGCGTCAAAAACACTAATTAAATAGTGTTATTTTATTGCAGAAACCCTTAAACACAGTCATTAACACCTACTTAGTTTAAAATAGGTTTACACTAATAAGTACCTACTAAGCTAAGTAATAAAAAAATGAATGCGACGTCCGCCGTAGAAGGTGTGAAGAAGATTCAAGCGGCTTTAAATGTGCTAGCAGCGCTGCAGCTCACTTCCTACTTATGGCCTCAACACGCTGTTGTTAAAGGTAATTAGAAACCTAAAAGCCCTAATTAATGCAATATAATTGCTCTTATTTTTATTAAAATGTGTCAGAATCAGAAGAGTTATAGATTTGTAAAAGGTACCTTAATTTGGATTAGAATAAATGCGTTGTGAAAAATAACTTGAAAGCAAGCAAAAAGTTTACTACACATACATACACATACATACACGAATTATATTCAGAACTTTCTGTAGATAGCGATAGAGCTATATGCGCTGCAATATAAATTAACTATATTTTTATACTTATGAACTCAAAATGTTCACTTCTTCCGTTAGACACCCCACTCGATATAAAAGCCAAAAAAAAAATCAGGGACCCCCCACTTTATTATCCTACTAATCCTACTAATATTATAAATGTGAAAGTTTGTGAGTGTGGATGTATGTATGTATGTTTGTTACTCCTTCACGCAAAAACTACTAAACGGATTTGGATGAAATTTGGAACACAGATAGTTTATAACCGGGATTAACATATAGGATACTTTTTATCCCGATAATCCCGAAATTTTTGTTACGTTAAATACTACGCGGACGAAGTCCGTGGGCACAGCTAGTATGTAATATTCGTCATAATTATGTGTCAATCGGCCTAAAATAACGAATTTATTGACACCACATCAAAATCGTATGGGTAGTTTAAGCTCTACAGTAGAATATAAAAATGATACAAACATACATACATAGAGAGACTGCACAAACATAACCCTTCCTTTTGGCATTACCGTAGTTGGCTAATAAAATATTTATGGTGTGATGGTCTGTAGAGTTTATTTAATCATCTGCCTCTTATGTTCACAAGGATTATCTAGTGTTAAAATATACAATCCCATTGATAAAATTTGGAAATTTCTAGATGGCGCAAGTTTTGATTTCATAATAGTCGGGGCTGGATCGGCAGGAAGCGTGATTGCCAGTAGACTGACAGAGATAGACATAGCTACAGTACTGCTGATAGAAGCGGGAGGAGACCCTCCCTTGGAATCTGTGGTGAGGTCCATTCCATACCTACAAATTAGATTTTGTTAAAAATATTAACTGATGTAAACATAAAATTATTAATCATTTAAGTACATAAGTACGTGGAAATATTTGAGTATTCTGAGAATAATTTGCATCAATCTTTCAGATGCCCGGTGTATTTCAATTTCTCAAGGAAACAGAAGTTGATTGGAACTATAGGGCTGAAAACGACGGTTACACTTACCAGTTTCATAAGAACCATAGTGTTGAGCTGACTAGAGGCAAAATGCTTGGAGGCTGCAGCTCAAATAACTACATGGCTTACACGAGAGGAAACTGGCACGATTACGATCATTGGGCTGAATTAACTGGAGATGATACGTGGCGCTGGGACAACGTACTGCCGTACTTCATAAAGAGTGAAAGATTTGAAGATCCCACCATCTTAAGCACCCCAGATAGTTACGTTCATGGTGATGGTGGAAATTTAGGAGTAACAAAGAATTACAATCAAGAGGTCGTTAAATATTTTCAAGCTTTTGAAGAAGTTGGCAATAAAATAGTTTTGGATACGAACGGCCATAAACAGTTAGGTTACACTGAATCTATGTTCACTATATCTGGTGGTAGGAGACAGAGTACTGCTCATTCCTTTTTAATACCAGCCAAAGATCGTCCCAACCTGTTTGTCCTTAAAAACACATTGGTATCAAAAATTATATTTGATGAAAACAAAAATGCGATAGGCATTGAAGTTATTTTACAAGACAATACCACTGCTACCTACAAAGCTAATAAGGAAGTGATTATATCAGCAGGAGCTATTAATACACCGCAATTGTTGATGCTGTCAGGTATAGGTCCAGCAAAACATTTAAAAAGCTTTGGTATTAAAATAATTTCAGATTTGCCTGTGGCTCAAAATTTAGAAGACCACGTGATGGTTGCACTAAATCATAAAATGGGTAATGCAACGCCTGCAAAACCTTTGGATCCTACCACATTTCCCTATCCTTTGATTGAAGGATTTGCAACGTTGAACAAGACCAAAACATACCCAGATTATCAAACATTCAGCTTTTTGCTAAACGACCCAACGCCTATGCTACAATTTTGTTCATTCTATTATTCCTTCAACGATGAAATCTGTCAGGCTTTATATGATGGTAGCAAAGATCATGAGGTGCTTTTTACTTTTATTATCCTTCTGTATCCCGAATCTCGAGGCAAAATACATTTGAGAAGCAAAAATCCCAAAGATCAACCAATCATACACTTGGGGTATTATTCCAATGATGCTGATTTGGAAAATCATGCCAAATATGTTCAAGATTTCATGCGAGTTCAAGATAGCAAATATTTTAAAAGCGTTGACGCTGAATTGATCGTTCCTGACATTTGTGGGTGCGGTGATCAGAGTTCGAACGAAGACTATTGGAAGTGTTACACATTGTGTATGATGGTGACCGGTTTCCACTACGCTGGGTCCTGTCCGATGGGGTCGGTGGTGGATTCTAATCTCAGAGTGCATGGGGTTCAAAGGTTGAGGGTGGCTGACGCCAGTGTGATGCCGGCAATAACTGGCGCAAACACGAATGCACCCACTATTATGATTGGGGAAAAAGTTTCTGATATAATTAAAGTAGATCACTATTATAATGAGTGAAAGCCATATTATGAAAATGCAATCTACTAGTTGACCCAGGATTTTAAAATTTAATACAATAATTTTGTGAATAATTGTTTGGAAGGAATTACTTATTGCAATACATATTTTATTTCCTTATAAATTAAACACACTGCCTTTAATGTTTCTTACATAAAAAGTATTTATAAGTCGAATTTACTTTAACAAACATCGATTATTTTATTGTCATTTTTGTCACGTTTTTTTTTCCATAAAAAATTAAGTAGGTTATATATTTATTTTACCGCGTTTCATAATAAAAGGTGAATTTAAAAGTTTAATAATTGACCTTGAATAAATTTGAATCGTGAGGAATTAATTAAACTTTGTCCGAGAATCGTGTGTTACCGCTACGTCTTAGCGGTAACACACGATTCTCGGACAAAGTTCTCATTTTATTGGCTGATTAAACCGCAAAACCTTGTATGAGATCATTACCAACAATTCGGAATACCACGGTCAGGGATAACTTGTGCTACAGTTATTGCAGGCTTAGGTAATTAGTTGTGAAAGTCCTCGAATGCTCGACCTTAGAAAGGGGTTTCATTGACACCGAATCTAGTTTTTGACCTGTGCCTATTGTCTATTTACTCACATAAGGGCTAGCTCTACCAAGGTTGTACCACCATCTCACAGAAGCTTGGCGTAAAATTGCTATAAAAGCTGCGTATCGCACGTCTGTCCCACTCACCTTCGTGTCGGTAACGTACGGGATATGCGTTTGGTTTTGTAAGCAGCTATAGGCTACAGTAACCGCTTAATTATCTTTTTTATTCACTTTAATGAACGGATCGATAGAAACCCCTGAACTAGTGAGCAAAATCAGGCTGCGCGTACCACCTCCGTTTCTCCGAAAATCTCATCTCCTCGACGTCCCTCTTACCAGAAGCGTTTATAGAAAAAACTCGTACCTGATTAGAGCTTGTCGCACATTTGACACAGTGTCTCGGAGAGTTGATGTGGATCTGTTTACCACTAGCGTTTGTAAACTTAAAAAAATCTTTAGTAACGACTTCTTTCAAGTGTAACGTAATGTATTTTTTATTGTTAATTGTTGTTTAATTTTGTTGTTATTGTTTTGATGTTGTATGTACTGTATTGTGTATGTATTTTTTTTCCTATTCTTGTTCATAATTTCCTTATTTATATTATAATTGTTTTCACTCGGTCTGTCTACCTTTACCTGTCATTGTAGAAACTATACGTCTACTTATATGTGAAAGCTCATAATTGGCCTTACTTTACTTTATGCTTCTTGTTATTGTGTTATTTAGCTGTAAGCTTTCCAAAAAGTTTTAAAATAAAATAAAATAAATAAAATTAACATCAGGTAGGTCGTGCGCTTTTTTGTCAACTTTGCTACGTCTATAATAAATCATAACCCTCCTTTTTGCCTCGCCGTAGTCGGGTAAAATAATGAATACTTGATGGTGAAATAGCAGACATCGGAATAAAACCGAGAAACCGCTTGAAGCCTGCGCAGGGTTGTGAAACAATCGCTATCGCTCCACCGCAAGGATTTATTTTGCATTATGATACAATATAAAATTAATCGATTTTTTAATCTAAAGAAAACACACTTTCGTTTTCTGATAAATTCAACTCATGTTTACTTGTGAGTGTCTTTTTAGCTCTTATATTAATTTGTCATTGAAACCAGTCAGATAAAAATAAGAATACTATCTCGTATATGCTTCAAATGTGGTCAATAAACGTGATCTATTACTTGTGATCTTCTTGAAAGATTAAATACTTACTACTATTTTTAGACCTCACATGTGTACCGATTCACCTTAATTGTACACATTCTGACGATCTTGATTCAAACTGGAGCTATTATATTAATATTAATATCTACTACCCTTTGCAATTATTAACTATAAAAGCAAGTGGCGATAAAAAAAGAAATATAACAAAATGTTAAATGACAAGCCCGCTGAGTTTCTTGCCGGAACTTCTCAGTCGAGGTTGCATTGCGATCTGGTTGTAGATATATATAAAAAAATAGAATTTACAAATTGTAAGTGCCCCCGTAGGCCTAAACAAAATAAGCGCTTTGAATTTGAAACATGTAGTGCTCATTGCAGCAAAAAATTGCTTTATTCAACGGGTGTAAGCAAAAAGCGGGTAAACTTTGCGCATGCCATTGTTTCCCTTCAATAACCCGGAGAAGACGTGGCTGGAATATTGAGGGCTTAATAACGCCAACGTTATCCCGGATTAACGTTACGTTACGGCGGTTAACGGTTATTGTCTTTGATATTTTTTCGGCGACTGTCTCGTTGGTTGGCCGGAAGCGTGGCCTTGACCTAATACGGTCCGAGAATTTAGTATTTAGTCAATTTATATGCATACCGAGTCGTTTGAAAACATTTATTGCAAGTGATGAGCCAATTTGTATTCTTATATTTGCAAGAAGTCAACATCTTGGACGACCGCTTGGCGCTGTGGTTCGAGCGTAGGCTGCTCAGCTCACTGCACATGGTGGTTGCGGGTTCGATTCCCTCCGGGGCAAATTTCGGAAATGGTATTTTCGTAATTTAGGTACCCAGGTCTGGTTGTCACTGGGATCGCCCCCAGTCCATTGTACGGTTTCCATAGTACAAGCGTTGCTTAGTTTGGGCCAATACAGTTAGTGTGTCAGTCTGGCGATATTTATTTATTTATCTTTTTATACTTATAACTAAGTTGTCTTAAAAGCTTACGACGCCCTTGATGTTAAGCAGTTATCGTAGGCTATAGATGATTAAACAATACCAAATGCAGTGACCTCACGGTGCCAACCTGAAGGGGAGTGGGAAATGGGAAGGGAAGGGAGGGGAGGGGGTTGGGCTTCCGGTTCTCACTCATACTATGTATATAACTTATTTAAGCTAAATGTATTGCAAATCCTCTCATTGTGGTAGCGTGTAGGGATGTGACATTCACCTAAAAAAACGATTATTAATCGATAATTTTTTTAGCATGAAAATTAATCGATTATTAATCGATTTTAAAAAATCTATTATTTTTTCACATCCCTAGTAGCATGTAGGCAAGACAGACATAATTTTTAGGTCAAGTTTAGTCGCGATTAAATGATAAGATAATTGCTATCAATTAAAACATTTTTTTTAGGTAGTCAAAACCTTACATGATTCTGAAATAAATCTTGAGGTTATTAGGTTGATATTCAAATTTATTTATTCCATTATTTATCACAGCCTTGAGAACGATATATTTACCGTAGCGTAACACTCTCGTTAGCGTGTGCCGTCCCGCTCACATGACAGTCTACATGAATAAGAATGACAGTGACAGCATACTCGATAACGATACGATTACGTTAGAAATACCGAGGCACACAGATCAGACATAACCATGTCTTCCAAGAATTTAAGCCATATGTAAGTTAGATCAAAGCGATGCGATTGTGACTCCACCATAAAGTTTTAACTACACTCCGGGGCGTCGCTATAGCGAAGTGAAAGATATAAAAATGTGTACATTCGTGTTTTGTAACGTGTCCCGCGGGATGTGACAAAACAATGAAGCAACACACGCTATGTGTAACGACTGGTTATGGAACTCGTAAAATGAGAAGATGTGTGTAGTAAAATATTATTAATATTATTTTTTTGTTGTTTTTTTTTTATAATTGGAAGTGATAACCCAGAGGTTAAGCACGCGTCTTGCGGGCACCAGGTCTTGGGTTCAAACCCTGGCTCGCACCTCTGTCTATTTCGAAAACTATGTGCGAATTATTATGATTATCACTTGCTTACGGTGAACGAAAACATCGTGAGGAAACCTGCATGTCTTAGAAGATTTAACCAATTTTCGAAAGACATGTGAAATTCGCCAACCCGCACTGGGCCAGCGTGGTGGATTATGGCCTGAATCCCCCTCGTGTTGAGGGGAGGCCCGTGCTCAGGAGTGAGACGTCAAAAAGGGCTAAATTATTATTTTTTGTATAAAATGTAAGTATAAATAGGTACTCGTACCAATAATATTGCTTTGGTTTTACGAAACGAGTTATAATCGCTAAGTTTTTATTGCGGACAACATGTTATTTGGTGCCATTTACCTAATTATGCGTCGCTTCCTATGTGCAACAAACTTAACCTTTATATTATAGCGCACGTTTCCAGTGAAAGCTATTTTAATTCAGACTAAATATCAAAGCTGCAAGGAAATGATATCATTAAGTGCGGATGCGCGGATGTTAGGGTGGGTTAACGACCAGAGATCCGCGTCCAGTTTTGCATAAAATCTCTTTCGAATTGTACTTAGTTCCGTATGCTATCTTGCAATAAAAGAATACCATTGTCGGTGAAGCAAGCTGATGCTAATTTTACGGTAGAAGGAGGTAATTTTAACGAATCACAGATTCTAATCTTAGCATTCGAATTCTACACTAAATTCCATATTTTTGCCGTCGTATCGATTACTGAACGAACGATCTAAAATTATCGTTCGTTTAGACGATATACAACGACAATACGAATGTCACGATATATCGATTGAGTAACACCCCTACATTGAGTTTTATATCGCTGGGAAAATATATGAAACCTATTTCAAAGAAATTAGTAGAGTAACTATTGGAAAGAGACACAGCTCTATCAACAACAGTAAGGGTGACCGTCCACTTACCTGTGCTAGGAAGCGGGGTCCACTACTTTCCACTTATGCATACTTATAAACATATATCATTATCTACCGTAAGCCATTTCCGAGAACAATACTTATAGCAGGCTTAAACAGGTTATGTTCCTTTTCCTTTTGAGGTCGGAAAGTTAACAAAATGATACAATAAATAAATAAATATCTCCAGACGACCACAACAACTGTATGGTCTCAAGCTAAGCAACGCTTGTACTATGGGTACCGTACAATGGACCGGGGGTGATCCCAGTGACACCTAGACCAGGGAAAATTACGAAAAGGAAATGTCCGAAATTTACCCTGACGGGAATCGAACCCGCAACCACCCAATGCAGTGAGCCGAGCGGCCTACGCTCGAACCACTGCGCCAAGCGGTCGCCAAATAATCGCACATATTATCCTGTTAGCCATCAAAATAATGATTATGTGATTCTCATAATAAATGACGATATAGGATACACGGCAAAGCCCAAAAAATCGAAGGTTGTTAGAAGCCCCCTTTTCCAATTCATTTCGTCGAGGTCACAATACATTTTATCGCATAGGAGCGCATAAATTCCCCCGGGTTCAATTCTACGGCCATTCATAACAGTAATCGGAATCCCATGGGCTTTTGGCGTCTCATGGACGCTTTAAGGATTTCCGCGTATTTAAATTATGACCTTAATTTTGAGAATCTACGTCAGTTTTATGCAGATTTAATACCACTATATGGTAGAATGTTCTATCTTTGCCTGGCCTTTATTTGCATCATGTTTGATGTCGTTTTGTTGTGCTAGAGCCTTTGATAAATTTATGAAAGGCTAGAGGCCACAATGCTTATCAAAAAGTTAGGGATGCAGACTTCTTTGAATGTGAGAGTAAATTACATGTGATATTTTAGCCTTCATCCAGGAGACAGTTCCAAAAAAATGCAAATAATAAATTAGCTAATTTAAGCTTACAAATTAGCGCCATTGTCCGCCTATGTCTTTAAACGATGCGTGTATATACGCACAGAAGTTGAACGATTTGTACGCAGAGCAGACGATACGCAGAACATAAATAAAGTAACGGCATAAAAACAAAACGATTGTAGACTAGGTATCCCTACCATTAAGGCCAGAATCTAGACTCTATGTAAGATGTCACATCTTTAAAACATCACCTACTGAATATAGAGCAGCCGATAAGAAATTAAATCGACATCGGTATACATATAAAGTTGACCTTTCTGACGATATTGGAAATTCAGCCTAGCTGCCTACAAAGTACGCGTGAGATACGGGAATCATGTAAATTGGGCAAAGACATCTTACAGCCATGTTTTATGGGATGGTGCAAGTTTAATAACGTTGTTTTTTAAGGTTTTATTTCTGACGACTTTAGTATTTGACTTGATTAATCAATTACAGCCATAACCCGGTAATTTTATTCTATACAGTACCGAACTGTATATTGTACTCGGTAGTCTTTAACGAGCCTTAATAGATGGCGCTTAACACAACGGTCAATACATTCTACGATTCTCCATACACGTTTGAAACGCGCAAGAAACGTTTACATGAAACACAAAAATGCTAATTCCTGACATCGTTCGTTGGGGTTTAGCCAGACCTGTTTGATAGAAAGATCGTTTTGATACTGAAACCTTACAATGGCCTAGTGCGGGTGAGGAACTTCACACGTCTTCAAGTTTACCTTCATTGTTTGCAAGATTATAGGAAATCTTCATAGCGAGCGTTAACCCAATTTAAGTATCCATGTTGCACAAATCCATACTATATATTTTTACTTCTTGCGCCACACAAAACCTAGTCAGCAAAAAGTGGCGCTATAGCTCGCGGGCCCCGTTGGAGTCATTCGCCTGGAAATCACCTAAAATAATAAGGAGCGGAAAGCCGGGCCGAGCCGGCCTTTTCCTTGCATTATTCATTCTAATAAATTGGTCCTTGCTGTTCTTTTACAAGTGGCGTGGGGAGTTTCGTTGCGTTTTTAGATTGTCTTGCTTGTTCCTAGGTAAAAAATAGTACATTGTTACACAAGGGGTGAATGTAACTTATTTTGGCCCGAGACGTGGTTTGGCGCATGAGCGTACCGAGGGCGCCAATAGATCGAGGGATAAAATAAGTATTTCACCCGAGGCCCAAATCTGTGTTATTTTAAAGAAATTGTTGAAACTAAATTATAATTAAGTCATTTATAAATATATATTCTTTAATTCATACTTAACTTTACGTTATTTCAATTTAACATAGCGCTGTAATTGAGTGACTGTAGAAAAAGTTGGAACATGGTTCCATAGAAATGTGAAAATGGAACTAGTTTTTTTTAATAATTTGACAGCTGTCAGTTGAAAGCGATTCTCCCTAGGGCGGAAAAGTATTACTTTCAACCCGATCCTCAGGCAACTTTAGACCTACTTTCCGAGTATGAGTAACAAAAAATATATTTAGAGACGACAGACGAAAGGAATTTAAGGTAGCAGTATTGCGTAAATGTTAAAATTGTTAGGTAATATAAAATTAGTTAGTCTTAAAAAACTTTCATTTTTTTATTTTATGGATTTCATAGTATTAGTTAGTAATCGTGATTAATCAATTTAACAGTTGGTACTGTGAATTTATTAAACTAGATTTGAAAATTGTTTTCAAATGAATTAGTGAATCTTGGCTGAGAACATTTTATTCTAAAACTTTCCATCCTCGGAATTATTCCTTCTAAAAGGTATTCTAGAAAAATATTTGGATATTTTATGGGCACTTTATTCTAAAATGCGATTCTATCCCCAGGTGACTCGCCGAATGATTTGTCTGAAATCTGAATTGGATTTTGAATTCACATAAAGTTTCCACCAAACGCGGCGTGCGCTCATATTTTTGTAGTCCGCCATTTGAAATTATTTTATTATTATCGATTTGATGACTTACATAGGATTTTATGAGCTCATCGCGTGATGGGATGTCAATACATATAAATTATCAACAGTTTATTGTTGCTCCTGAAAGTCTTTACTAGTAAATTAGGTTATAATTCTGAAATTCAAAATCTACTATATAAAAATAAGTCGGGTTTTACTTCCTGTCGCTATAACTCCAGAACGCACGAACCGATTTCCACGGTTTTGCATTCGTTGGAAAGGTCTCGGGCTCCGTGAGGTTTATAGCAAAGATAATTCAGGAAAATTTCAACAGAAAAGCGCATTCCACGCGGACGGAGTCGCGGGGCACAGCTAGTAATTGTATAAATCTTGCACCCATTTAGTTTAACCGTTGCTTTACTGGGGTACTTAAGTGCCGCTATTACATAATTTCTGTAGTCTGTATTAAAAACAAACACCATAAGTATCTAGATGTACTTGGAAAGTTCAAGGAAGAAGAGGGCTGGCTCAGAAATGTTTCTATGCGCTTTTGCAGTTTAAGCTAGCAACTGCATAGCTCAGAGTCCTCATGACTCCGCCCTTATTAACAAACCGTCTGCTACTCCGACCGTATAATTGTTATTGCAACAACTAATTGTATAATAAACACCGGGTGAAAGTTATTACGGACGGCTAGTGGTTTACGACCGGTACTGTCACAGCCACAACTTGCTATTGTTAACTTGTTTCCAAGTAATAATTGTTTAGTTTACAATGTGAGAAGTTAAAATAGTTTTGTTTGCAGATAAGTGCTTACTGATCAACCGAGTCACCTCGCAATTTTGTAACGAAGTCTAAGCCACAATTCGTACTGTATTTAAGTGTACCAGAAAAATAAATAGTATTTTAATGGCGACAGGTCGTCAAGGCGTTCTTCTCATTAGCAATCGCTCTTATGAACCTTTGATGCGGATTAATCGCGCGATTAAATTATACTCAATTGAACACGTGCTTAGGTACTTAATTAAAGCAGTCAGAACGATTAGCGCTAGTGCGTTTGATCGTGTGTTTGTACGAATGCGATACGACCGTCGTATTTTACTTCGAGCGATGGAAGCTAATACGTTTATTCTGCCAAGAGTGTTACGACTGAGGAAAGAGCAAGTCGTAAGGTCCGTTCTTTAAGGAGGCAATCTCCATCGCCTTGACACACCACTATATATTTTAATCAACTTTACAGTGCGCGTTTAATACAACTATCAAGATCTTAGTTTAGTGCTGTACCAATCTGTTTTATAGGCGACCTTATTCTATATGTACAGACCAGATAATCAGGGTGCTTTAACTTCTTCGTAATTTTACTATGTCAGGAAATGGTGTTAGACGTTTAAAACTAGTTGTTATATGCTTTGAAATAAAACTATTTTTACGGATTATATCGCGTTTATTTTTACTTTTAATGTTCCCGACGTTTCGGCTGCTTTACAGCAGCCATGGTCACGGGGGGACTGAGGTGTTAGATGTCCTGATGTCATAGTTAGTAACTGGGTACCCTCATATTAAGTTGTTGTTTGCGGTCCGATCCACGCAGAAAGTGCTCACAGTGTCTCGAGGTCTTGCAATGGTACACTTGGTTTTGGATTTAATTATATTAATTACTGGATCCCAAGTTGGTGGTAGCACCCAGCCATCTTCCCTATTGAAATTTGGATGTTTTTTAATTTCAATGGCCTCACGTATCATCCTTGGTCGGAATCGGTGTTCTTTTGCGAGGATCTGTGGTTTATCAAATCTGATATAATGGCGGGTGCGGTCCTGTACATGTTCACAGATTGCAGACTTCGTGGAGCGCCGGTGTTTCACGTCAGCTATGTGTTCTTTTACGCGGGTTTTTACTGATCTTTTAGTTTGCCCTATGTAGGAGAGCCCACATTCACAATCGAGTTTGTATACCCCTGCATCTTGTAGAGGAATGTGACACTTGACAGGTGGTAAGAACTGACTAATCTTCTTAGGTGGCTTGAAGTAAGTTTTGATTGAAGCCCGTTTCAAGATGTAGCCAATCTTGTCTGTGACACCTCTTATGTATGGTAGTACAGCAGGTAGACGCTCGACTGTGGCTGGTTTCACTCGGTCACTGTGATGGCGGCGCGGGATCCGAAGCTTGTTGTCATGCAATACTTGCTTGACGTGACGGATCTCGGCAGCCAGGTGTTCCTCATCACAGATCCCTTGTGCTCTCTGAAACAAAGATTTACCCACGGTAGCTAACTGTGTTGGATGGTGGTGAGATTCACCGTTTAAGTACCTATCGGTATGGGTCTTTTTCCTATACACGGTGTGGCCTAAGGTGTTATCAGGATTACGGATCACTAAAACATCTAAGAATGCTAGAGAGTTGTTGGCCTCTAACTCCATTGTAAATTTGATTTTAGAGTGTATGGAGTTAAGATGGTCTAGAAATGCTGTTATTTTATCAGATGGTAATATTGTGAAAGTATCGTCTACGTACCGCTTGTAGAATCTTGGGGTCACAGGTGAAGTGCGAAGGGCTGTCTCCTCAAAGTCTTCCATGAATATATCGGCGACAACGGGAGAAACAGGGGAGCCCATCGCTACACCATCTACTTGCTTGTAGAACTGTTCATTCCACAACAGATACCCAGATGTAAGGCAATGTCTTAAGAGTTCAGCATATTCCTCCGGCATGTTGTTCTCTGCTAGCTTCTTTGATACTATTGTGATGCAGTCTGCTACAGGTATACAGGTAAACAAAGACTGAACATCAAAACTGACCATAGTTTCATTGTCTGCAAGATGTAGATGTTTAATCTCACTGACAAAATGGTATGAATCCTTTGTATGTGCTCTTGTGTGTCCTCTTAGTAGTGAGAGCACCTTCGCTACGTGCTGGGCCAGACTGTATGTTGGTGTGTCAATCTGGCTTACAATGGGACGCAGCGGGGCCCCGGGCTTGTGTATTTTAGGTAACCCATACAGCTTAGGTGGTTTTGCGCACGAAGGTATCAATGATTTGACGTCTAGATTCAATGCGTCGGAGTGTTTCTTTAATAGATCGGTAGTTGTTTTTAACACGTTTGTAGTTAGGTCTGTTTTGACCTTTTTATATGTTGTTTCATCCGATAGAAGTTCTACAATTTTTGCATTGTAATCTGACGTATCCATTATTACCGTCGCATTTCCCTTATCCGCGCTGAGAATAGTAATATCTGTCCTAGTACGTAAGTTCTTCAACGCTAAATACTGATTCTTAGAAAGATTTTGTTTGGGCACTGAACTACGGCGTAACAACGATGATACGTCCTGTCTTATTGCCTCGGAGTCTTCCTTTTTAAAATTATTTTTGGCTAGAACATCCTCGACGCTACAGATAATGTCTTCATAAGGGATCCTGCGAGGCGGCACAGCGAAATTTAATCCTTTCTGCAAAACTTGCACGATGTTTTCATCCAAACTTTGTTTTGACAGATTGACAACTGCGCGTGAGTTAATATTGTCTGTGGTGCACGGGTGCGTTCCGTTACCATGTTTTGAAAGATTTTTGACATTTGATTTGGTGATTAATTTCTCATATTTTATAATGTGTTTATTTTTGCATTCATTGTATTTAGATGTTTCGCGCTTATTTAAAGTATCTATGCATTTATTAAAATCAAATGTCGTCAATACTGTCTTAATTTCGTTGGATAAAATCTCAATTTGCCGGCTGATGTTATATACGAGTAGATCGGAACGCGTTTGATGAATCATCACCCGTAGTAACTTTTTACTCGCCTGGTTTAGGATCTTAACGCTTCCTCGTATGTCCTTCTTTGCAGATATCTTGGCACACGTAGGAATGAGATTGTGGTCTCGGCATCTCTTCAAGAAATTTAAAGATGTTGTAAATCTTGCGCGTTTAGTCTTGAGATCTTCCAACCGGCGTATTTTGTTTGCGATTTCCAGTCCGTACTGGTTCACATATTGATTTCTTATATTTACGCGAATACTACACATTGAAATAAAACTATTTTTACGGATTATATCGCGTTTATTTTTACTTTTAATGTTCCCGACGTTTCGGCTGCTTTACAGCAGCCATGGTCACGGGGGGACTGAGGTGTTAGATGTCCTGATGTCATAGTTAGTAACTGGGTACCCTCATATTAAGTTGTTGTTTGCGGTCCGATCCACGCAGAAAGTGCTCACAGTGTCTCGAGGTCTTGCAATGGTACACTTGGTTTTGGATTTAATTATATTAATTACTGGATCCCAAGTTGGTGGTAGCACCCAGCCGAAACGAAAAGTCGGGAACATTAAAAGTAAAAATAAACGCGATATAATCCGTAAAAATAGTTTTATTTCAATGTGTAGTATTCGCGTAAATATAAGAAATCAATATGTTATATGCTTTGTTAATTACTCCCTTTCGTTTAACCCCAATAACCTTTGTCCTGTTAATACTCGCTCAGTGGCCAATGAGAATTGTGTTCCAAATTTGACCAAATGGCAAAAATTCGCGTGTAATTGCTCGTGTTTTATCGAGCCAAAATTGTTTTATGCTTCACGCAGACGCGGTCAGAGGAATTGGATTATCTGTAATGGTATCTTTGATGATTTATTGTTCATTTTTCTTCGTGTTCGGGAACGGTCTTCGGGCGTTGTGAGCTAGAGATATAGACGCATTATTTATTGCAGATGCACAGATTATAGTGGTTTTATTTGGAATGATACTAAACCAAGGCAAGCGTGTAAGTGTTTTTTCAATAAGTAGAGCCAATAATAATAAGGTTTTCAATAATGTTATAATAGGTAGAGCTAGTTGAGACAGCTTATTATACGAGTTAACTTGACTGGGTTAGTAGGTACCTTCCTCTCACAGAAGATCGACGTAAAATATCTATTAGGGTTGCGTTTTGTAATATATTTTTTTATTTTTATATATGTCATTGCAAGCTGTCTCGGCGGACATTCAACATTTTTTTCGGTTTAGATTCAGAAGGACATGCTGGTCAGTGTTCAGTAACACCGCCCTATTATTCTTTTCAGGGTAGACAGTATTTGCGCCTGCCCAATTCTTAGCTAGTTAATCAAATCGATTGGAGCTTTTCTCTTTCGTCTGGTAAATTTTAGGTCTTCGTTCATGAGCTCTGTAGCTAAAATGTTTGGGTGGTTCTCAATCCTCTTTTTGTACGTTTGTAATATGAGTAAGGGAGCTGGAACCATGACCCTCTTTCCTATTCCCACCGTCTGTCCTACTCCCTTTCAGGTCGCGGCAACATGCGAGTAATGTCCCTGTCATTGCAAGCATCTATAGGCTACGGTAACTGCTTAATATCAGGCGGGTCGTACGCTTGATAACCGACTTTGTTATATAAATAAAAGTGATCTAACTCATTAGACTAACGTTGCAGTAAGTATTCTATATAAATAAATAATTAAAAATAAATATCGCCAGACGAACACACCAACTGTAAGGTCCCAAACTAAGCAACGCTTGTACTATGTTTACCGTACAATGGACTGGAGGCGATCCCAGTGACACCCAGACCAGGGAAAATTACGAAAAGGCCATTTCCGAAATTTACCCTGACGGGAATCGAACCCGCAACCACCCGATGCAGTGAGCCGAGCGGCCTACGCTCGAACCACTAAGCCAAGCGGTCGTTTTTGATGATTTAACGAACGCTTGGCGCAGTGATTAGAGAGTAGGCCGCTCAGCTCACTGCACACGGTGGTTTCGAGTTCGAATCCCGCCGGGGTAAATTTAGGAAATGGCCTTTTGTAATTTTCCCAGGTCTGAGTGTCACTGGGATCTCCCTCAGTCTATGGTGCGGTACCCTATTACAAGCGTTGCTTAGTTTGGGACCATACAGTTCGTGTGTTCATCTGGCGATATTTATTTTATTTAATGATTAAAGCTGCTAATCCGTCAGTCAATAAGAAAAACATTTAATTCAGCATTCAAATTTTATATTTACCTCAATATAAATCTAAAACAACATACCCACATATACCTTATTACATCAAAGAGCACATAGAACGCTTTGATACAACCAAAAGTTAGACAATGTAATTAATAATTAAATTACAATGGCACCATGAAACAATTTCGCAGAATCATCAACGTTCGTATGAAATTTAATTAATTAAATCATACCGCGAGCGCGGTGTCGACAATTAAAAAAAAATAATTTTAATATTTCCAACGCTTGGCTTGCTCCGGGGAGACTGTCTCATCATATGAAGTTTTAGATTCACATATTGTTTTCTTATATTTACGCGAATACTACACATTGAAATAAAACTATTTTTGCGTGGATCGGACCGCAAACAAAAACTAAATATGAGGGTACCCAGTTACTAACTATGACATCAGGACTTATAACACCTCAGTCCCCCCGTGACCATGGCTGCTGTAAAGCAACCGAAACGTCGGGAACATAAAGTTAATAAACGCGATAAAATCCGTAAAATAGTCTTATTGTTGTACTAGATGAATTTGCGAGATGGGCTATAAATACTGAGCTACGGGAGCTAGGCAAATCTCGCTAACTTAATTATTTGGAAGAACTAGGTAAAGTATACATTTGACGAAAAAGTCGTCGCATCGGGGGTTTTTAAATTTTCAATTTAGAGTTATAGAGTCAGTCGAGCTGTGGCTAATCGACTACAGGTCATAACCAGGCTTAGCTGGATGGGGGTAGTAGTAACCTCTCACAGATCGGTGTAAGCTAGTTTACGCCGATCTTCTGTGAGAGCGTGGTACTGGTATTATAGCTGCGTTTCGTTCAATGAGGGAGAGAGCCGGAAGCCAACCCCCCTGGCCCCTTCATCTGTTTCACTCCTCGTTAGGTCGGCGCCGTGCGAGCTATGCCTTTAGTATTGCAAACATCTATAGGCTACGGTAACATCTTAACATCAGACGGGTCGTACGCTTATTGCACGACTATCCTATCCTTCTAATATTATAAATGTGAAAGTTTGTGAGTGTGGATGTATGTTTGTTACTCCTTCACGCAAAAACTACTGAACGGATTTGGATGAAATTTGGAACACAGGTAGTTTCTAACCGGGATTAACATATAGGATACTTTTTATCCCGATAATCCCGAAATTTTTGTTACGTTAAATACTACGCGGACGAAGTCGGTGGGCACAGCTAGTATTGTATAAAAAAACATATGCATGGAATATTATGATGGACCTTTGCAACTGTATTTTTCTGAAATTAGGTCTCTACCTCATCTGAGGTATCTACCACAGAGTTGTAAGTCTCTGAGGTCTATGGTAGAGACAGACAGATACATTTATTTACAAGTACCGATCTATAAAATATCGAGAATAACAAAATTACATTAATGCTATCACGGACACTTGACAAAAGTATCCAATTGTGCCAACTTCTAAAAGTCTTACAAATTAACATGTTCAAACAAGTGTGACCGTTTCCGATCCTCTCATTTGGAAGGAGACAAAAAACAAACAACGCAGAGGGAACCATTTGAAAGGGAAACAGGTCACAGCAACACAGATACGTAGAAATGCGTATATACATTATCTTGTGTAACAAAAGGGTAAAGATTCGAGCAAAACAATTTCGTCAACAGCGTTTGCTCAGCGCATTATGGAGTTAGAAAAGATTACAATAATACCGGATGAACCAAATATAGTTGCTAAGATCATACTGAGAGAATATCTACTTGTCATTATGAAGACCATAATAAATGAATACGACATGTGACATAGTGTATTTTTTGATGAATATTAAGAATTTAAATTGTGGAATGAATCCTGAAATCATGCCATTGCCAGGGGTTCTTCAAACACCAAGTCTACAGGTCCCTTTAAGGCCGGAGCCACGTCAGTTATCCGTAAGTTGCAGATGTCCGAGACCACGGTTACTACTCACCATCAGGAGACCGTCTGAAAGTGAGCCTACTTAGGCAATACAAAATAAAATAAGAGGAAAATTCTGAATCTTAATCCCAAACTTCTCACAACAAATGTATAGTTATATCCAACGGTTATGACAATAGAGTTAACTACGCGCCGCTATTTCGAAACATATGGCTACGAAGGAATATACTTTGTAAGATGATCCATCTGTCCTAAAGTTTATGACCTCCGTTGCATTATAAAGACATTATTTTTAATACATTGAAGACACTAAACTTTATGGAAACGACACTCCAGACCCGATACGAAGAGGCGCTATAAAACGCTACATAAAATCCTGCAAAGCCTAAGGAAATTTAAGCAAATTCTGCAAGAGACGACCGTCAAGCAATTTATAACAATCCAGCGGTAGTCCGCAGGCTGTCAACGGTTAATGCTGATGAATTGAACTGTACTGTTTCCCCGAGTGGATAGCTTCAGGAATTAGCTGTGACCTGATGTAGAAATACGCCTCTCGAAGCTGGAGTATTTCTCTTAATTTGGATACCTACTGGAGCAGCTTCAAATGCATACATTTGAAATTTGAAGTAATACCAAGACATGTTTCGCATCGTAGCAACATAATGTTTGAAGGTGACATAAATGGAAACAATAGTACATAAAGAACATTACCTATTAAACAAGAATACACATCCAAAACATTAAATGTTAATCAGTTTAAGTGTAGAGCGATTTAGGTGATATTTTTCACAATAAAATTTTAAAAAATATGTTTTGTTTTTGCAGACAATAATTATATAAATTTCATTAATATTCTTTAGGTTTCTTGAAAAAAAGGTATTATTAAAACTATTTTCCAAATGGCGTCGACATTCCTATTGCTAATCGTTTCAATCACACTTTTGAAATGTAATGTTGGGTCTAATTCAACAGTTTCTTATTACCGGTAGATGCAAAAGGAAAGGGAAGGTAATTCTATAAAGAAATAACCACCTTTTGGAAATACATTTGCTCTCTTCCGCAAATGGAACTCTAACAAAATGTGAAAATATGACAGATCCTGACAAGGATATGTGTGGTATGCTTCCGCATGGCAAATCCAATTCACGTGAGGAAGTGCCCCCGTAACTACGTTGCGGTATAAACTATTTACTCTGATTTGATTTGGAGTCAATAGTTCCCCCATATTTTCGGATCGAGGTCGGGCTTTCGGTGAATTGTGGGCTTTATATTTATAAGTGGAAATTAATTACATATTGATTTAAGGCCAAATATGTTCTTAGCTTACATTCTCTTCTACACATAGGACTGCGTTATTTTGTCTAACAAATGAAGTTCTAGGTAAGTTCATACCTAGAAAGATTGTGCACTAGACATGGAAATGATTGCTACTTTCTATTTATTTTCATTACGTGATATTATATATTGAGTACACTGTTATTTCACCTATGAGGTTTCATAGGCAATGATTTTATTCATAGTGAATTTTCACTATGTCACGTAATCCTATGAAGTCACTGGTCGATGATATATCATCAAAACTTTGACGGTGACAGCTATGCCATTTCATTGAAATTATTTTTATCAGTTTCTACATATATCGGTAGCAGGTGCTACTTTTGAAAACCTATTCATTATGATTTTTCATACGCCACCTGTGAAATGTTCCATCAGTATTGTGCACACTGACTGCGCAGCTGTGTGTGAAGCAGCTATACCTTGCTATGCTCTTCCTGGCTTGCCGTGCCTCACCCAATTCAAACCTTCGCGCTTCCTCGCCGAGCCCTGTCATTTATCATTTTCCTAACAGTCAACCCACTTGTTTCTGAACATTTCACATGCACTGAATGCTCTAGGGAAATCAAATTTATGTATGTATTTCTCTAAACTCAACTCAAATTCAAAATTGTTTTTATTCACGCAAGCCAACAAAGCATTTATGAATAGTCAGAATCTACCCCCGGTTCGGAATGCTGCTTCCACTGAGAAGATCCGGCAAGAAACTCAATGGTTACTCTTTTCAATGAATTACAGATGGTGTTCATTCTCAGGAACAGCATAAAATAATAATATGAGCAGGCAACACCATTATCACTAAATAACTAATAGTAAATAATAATCTCTAAAATCTACCCAATAAGCTTTTGAATATGCATAATAATTATTTTGGTACATTCAAATAGTACAAATTGTGTGACATCACCATATCCAAACTAGAACTGTATCACCCAATGGTCCAAAGTAAACATATACGAGAGAATATGTCCTAAATTGAACCTAAACCCCCGCGTTAGCATACGACAATCTCCGCCGGTTCTACCCGCGTTTGTAATTCAATTCCGCACATAACACAATCCGCGCGGATACGCCGTGATTCAATTTGATCCGAGGACTTGGATCTGTGCTGGGGATATGAGGTCCTATGTCTTGTGCGAAGTTGATAAATGTGGTGCTTTGAATGTCATCTGTGTTCAAATTCATACAAACTTGTTTTATGAGAATAGTCTTTTTACAAACCCAATTGAGTTCCCTAAGTACCCTTGCGGTGGTAGAGACAAACTGTAGCCTATTGATTACTGCTCATATACTTACGGGCTGGCTCGGTTGGGGTAGTACCATCCTCTCACATAAGTTCAGCGTTATATAGCTATACGATGAGTGAGAGAGCCAGATGCACAGCACCCCCCTTCCTCTCCTTCTATCCCTATCCAACCACTCAGAATGCCACTTTCACTCCCGATGTTCCTTTTTTTGACGGGAGACAACAAATTCGGGCGAACATAATCCTCAATGGTGAGGCCATTAAGGAATATGTATATATGTTGCAGCCAACTAGTTTGACGACCGCTTGGCGCAGTGGTTCGAGCGTAGGCTCACTGCTCATGGTGGTCGCGGGTTCGATTCCCGCTGGGGCAAATTTCGGAAATGGCCTTTTTGTAATTTGTCCTGGTGTGGGTGTCACTGGGATCGCCCCCAGTCCATTGTAAGGTGTCCATAGTACAAGCTTTGCTTAGTTTGGGACTGTACAGTTGGTGTGTCTGTCTGGCGATATTTATTTATTTATTAATTCGCAGTTCAATCAACAGCCTAGCCACTTTACTAAACAGCGTCGTTCAACTAGCGGCCTAAATGATATTCAACCGTATCGTCTGTTACAACATTTAATAAACTGGCTGGCTAGTGCTTAGGCAACTGGTTGATATTTAAGTAAGCGACCCGGATGGGTTTAGGTTAGAGTTATTTTTTTATGACCCCACAGAAATCCCACCCGGCAAGTTGGTTCGGTGGATCTAAACAAATTCGTGAAGTACCTAAAGTACCTAATGAAATGATTCCATCAAAGTTGTTTTTTGCCGACGCCATATTGACAGTTTGGTGAGTTTCGGCGCTAGGTGGCAGAAAGTGGAACTAAATTTAAATGAACAGGCTAGGCAAGTAATTAAACGGCTAGGCAGGTAATTAAACGTCATCGATCCAAGCCAATTGCCTAGCTGTTTGATCAAATGGCTGAATATCATGCAGGCCACTAGTTGAACAGCGCTGTTTAGTAAAGTGGCTAGGCTGTTAATTGAACGGTGAATTAAGCTAGTTGGCTGCGACATATAGATGCTATGGATTTCCTTATTGAGCATCTGTCCCATTCCCAATAATAATTACACTATTGGACATGCATGAGACGACACGTCATCCACATAAACAAACGCCAGTATTGAATTAAGATGTGCCGCATCACGCTCAATCCTGAATTACTACTAGCTGTTAGGTAGGTATGTCTGCAGAGATTGTATTGTAATGGTCTAGCATTGGGTTACATACACTACTGCATTGCTTACGCTTTTTGATGGGGTTAAATATTTTTTCTTGCGTCTGAAGGACGTTTATTATTTATCTAAGAATTGTAGGACATTATGTCCTTAATACCCATCATGTTTTTCTCATAACCCTATCAACTAAGGACCTATGAATCCAGAAACTATCCTTTTAAATAAGTTAGTAGCTTAAGCAGAAGATTTTAACTTCATCTCCTTCTATTCGATTCTTTATTAGACCTTCCCAATGGGTTTCGGAGTCTAGACCCGAATCCATTTTAACATCTACTCGATTTGGTCGGTTCGGCTGAAATATTTAAGTGAACCCTTTTTCTATGTATAGAGGGTTCGAATCGATTAATCTGTGCGCCTGTTCCCTTGGTTTCAAATCCGAGCTGACATGAATGAAGATTTGTTATTTTTAAGACGGCAAACAAGTGAACATCTATCTATATAGGAGTGTTACTCTTAGGAACGATAATCGATATATCGTGATTTTTTTATTGTCGTATCCTACTCCATTTCTATATCTTTTACCATCGTATATCGTCTGACAAACGATAATTTTGTTTCGTGCGTTCAGTAATCGATATACGGTAAAACGATGGAGTATTGAGTAGGATTCGACCCGACAAATTTCACGATATATCGATTATCGTTCCTAAGAGTAGCACTCCTGGGTGTAAGGGGCATCGTAACGATAATTGACACCATTGATTTTATCCATAATTTTCATGAATTATGTTAAAAAAATTGCATTTTTAAATTGATTTTAGAATATAATGCACGCTCGAGCCTATTGTATATTTTAATTTCAATTGCAGTTCATATCTAAAATAGTTATTTTTGATTTGTTTATGTAAAATCAAGATACTCGTATATTTATAATGATTTCATGCTAAAATCAAATTTAATATGCCGGAAAATTTGAGCAAGTATTTGTTGTGTGTGTATTGTCGGTGTGTCTTATGAATAAATAAACAACTCCAATTACAGTCCTTATCCATAGCCGATGAACGTCGAGTAACTCGACATGATGTCAAGTGTGTGAAGGGACTCTACATACGCTAATTATGTATGCGGTACATCACGGAGCATCAATCAAGCACTTACATTCATTCGATGTTCATCTGAAACAAGATAAATACAATAATTAATCAAATATTATTATTTTCGGTGATAGAACTAAGCTGAATAATAGTTAATTGATTACCGCTAATCGCTCATCCGGTGCAAGACAGTCACGATTGCATTTTTTCGATTTTAAGGTAATAATGGCAAAATGTTCCCACTGCGTTGACGTGTCTGGTGTATTATTGTCAGAATTCTAACTAATGTAGTTTTAGCTAGACGGTGGCAATGTCGTTGTTACATAATCGCCTTTTTTTTCGCGGTCCCGTAGTAACATTGACTGAATAGTCACTTGTGCCGTGTGTTTTGTGTATGCTAGGACCACAACGACGTTATAGTAAATTATGACATCACATTTCTATTAGTTACAAATTTGATCATGTGCGTTTGTAGTAACTACAATGACACAAATGTATATTATATATTTTTAATGATTTTTCCGTCTAGTAACATATAATTTTCTAAATATTTCGTGAAGTATATAGGCAGCTTAGTTGCTTTAATTAAGTATAATTAAGTACTAATAAACTTAATAAAGTTAAGATATTGAGGTGATATTTGAGAACCCTTACAATTTACTATGGGGTTATGACTCTAATATACTATAATTATACTATTGACATGAATATGATACTATGACAGAAATCATTCATTATTAAAAGTTATTTTAATATCAGTTCTAATTTATCTTTTTATTTAGCATTATGTAATCAAGCCTTACTATCAGTAGTTTGCAATAAACTAAGTTTAAACTACTTACTCATTGTAACAAAGTCACAGTCATGATTTGAACGAAGAAAAAAATTAAAAATCGCTGTCCTGAAAAATGTGATTTTATTAATTGTGACTGTCTTGCACCGGATGAGCGATATATCGAAGGCTCTACCGGGGTTGTACTAGCTTCTCCCTTGCCCTCCCTCTGTCACTGTCCTTCAGGTCGACAACGTGTGAACTATGGCTTTGGTATTGCAAGAATCTTTAGGCTACGTTAACTGGTGAACATCAGGCAGGTCGTACATTAGTTTGGCGCACAGATATAGATAACGCAAATGCATGTACTTCGCGTGTACGAAACTCCGACCAAGCGTTATGGTTGGTCGCCATTAACGCAGTCAACGCGGCTACAGATATAAAAAAATATGAGTATGAGCGAGATATTCACTCGAGAGAATCGTAGCGGGCGGAGGAGCATCGGCGGCATCGGTGTCTTTGAATCGGTTTGGATTTCCCGTCACTAATGACGTCACAGTAGATGTTAAAAATTCGGCACGCTTGGCTTCAATACAAATGTAATACTTGCGTTATCTATGTAAATCTATAGCTGTGGTTTGGCGACTTTGTTTTTTATAAAAAATGCTCATTGTATTTCATTGGGCGTCTTTACAAATAAGATTAGTTTAGCCTGCTCTTAAAAGAGATAGGCAGACACTTTGGTGACGCACGAGAACACCAAAAGACATCTGAATTGCGAGCTAGTGTTACAGATTTGTGGGCGTCATTGTCAACTAGACGGTGACTTTTACTGCGACAATAACTGGGTTATAAATAGTCCATACTTCAATTCGGAATAAAATGTCCCGGACTAAGCAACGCTTGTACTGTGGTTACATTTATGTTAGTTACATATGGTTGTGGGATAATCCCAGTGACAACCTAACCAGGGTAAATTACGAAAAGGCCATTTCCAACATTGTAAATGTAATGTGAGTTAGTATACTTAATGGCTTATACTGCCTGAAAATAACCTCCTTATTAACAAACGTGAACGCGAACGAATAGTTACACACCGAACTATCTCTTTCTTTCATCGGTAATTTGACATTCGAAAGAAGAAGACAAAGTATGGTGTAACTAAACAATCACTAATCCGCGTTTATTAATAAGAGCTTATGAGTTTATATTGCGCCCCCATACCCCGTTGTCTAAAGCTAAAATAGCCTCAATATATAGGTACAAAATCCTGATTTATTTCAGTATTAGTATTCTATCTCCGTCGCCGATGGTTCGATGTTAATTACGCGGATTCCATTGCTCTGTTTCTGTGTCGACGATCGGCAATCCCGTGCAGCGAGCACGCATTTGCATGTCCCCAGCCAATAATAACGCGTGTCATCGGCACTACGTGCCACGCTTTACTATAATCCGTATTCATTATACAATACCAATAAATATAAAATGCTAGGAATTAAGGGGTCGCTCGTGTAATAAATGTGTCTTAAGATTGTGTATAAGTTTATATTTGTTTCTGTATACAGTCAATTTTCACAAGCTAAAATAAGAGATAAAGATTTTTTCTCATACTCTTCTATGAATTGAGAAAGAGAGGGAGCATCTCGGTGAGACATGACATAAAAATATAGTGCTTGAGCTCAAATAAAAACTCAAAGTATTTTTATTCATGCAGGCCAACAAAGCCTTTATGCATAATCAGAATCTACGATCGGTTCGGAATGCTGCAAAGGCTTTCACAGAGTAGATCCGGCAAGAAACTCAATGATTACTCTTTACAATTTAGAATTAAAGATGGTGCATATTCTTCTTATTTTGTTGCAACACAATGTGAGTAGGTAACACCATTGTCACTAATATGAGCATACCTCTGAGCATATTAAATAATCTAATTTTTTTTGGAGTAGATAAAACATATTGAAATAAATTAGGTAAGCCTTTAATAATAGCTTCAACAAAGTTTTGACGCCTATAGAATTGGTACTGAGTAAACTTGATTCTCATATGTATGTAATATTACAATTCACGTCTCCAATCAAACAAAACAATACCAATATATAATTGAAACTAACTTTAGTTACTTACACGTAAATATAATAAACGTCATCATTCATATACCCGCAATAGATTCCATTCGAGAAACCAAAACACATTAATATGTGTCGCGCCAAAGCTCCTTACCCGAAACATCTGTATTTGGAAGGACAAATGTCGGACCCTTGAGGAACCCCTTTTAACGTAGCTGCCATAAATCAAGCCTTAATGATAGTCACGTTTTTACTGAGCCGGGGATACACTAAGAGGTAATCTGAAAACGTCTGAACAACGTTTTATGTGAGCACGAAATGTTTTTCGGCCTGTTTTTGTCGGTTGAAGCGGTCGAAGGCTTGCGAAAGGTCCGTATTTTGTTTTAAGAGGCGGTGGTACAAAGTAATGTTAATGCAGCTTTATATTTAACTTGAGTCACGTAGAATCGTAAATCGAGGCAGCTTCGTCTATCAGCTCAGATTTGCGCCATCATGCCTCTATTCCCCGAAGGTGCAGGCAGAGAGACAGCAGCGTACCTAAATTTTGGTCCTAATGTAATAGAAGAAACCTTTTTGCTATGACACAAGGTTTCCTCACGGTGGTTACTATCAAAGTTCTGTAATGTGATAATCTTTATTGTTTTCTTATATTTACGCAAATACTACACATTGAAATAAAACTATTTCAGCATTTATTACAGCCGAAACGTCGGGAACATAAATTAAATAAACGCGATAAAATCCGAAAAATAGTTTTATTTCAATGTGATAATCTTTTTTTGATATTTTTATCTTGATATACGAAAGCCTGCTAAGCTGTTTGCTCGCATGTTTTCATAAACTACAATGTTAATTGAATTAAATATTGTTAACGAAAGCCTTTGTGAATTAAGCCAGAAATATTAACGTGTTCATTGTGAATATTCATTGTTAAAATATTAACATTTTTATGTAAATTAAAACAGTAATGATTTTAATGTGCTACATTATTAATTTTCATTACATACTCACAATAAGTAAGTATAATAAGATTGATGACTATCAAAGTTTTGACTAAATTGTATCTAATAGAGACTTGTTTTGCAAAAAAAACATTAATCAATATGGAATAATTTATCCATTAAAGTTGTCCGAATTGCCCTCTAAAACTAATTTATCTCTCAACGATTACACAGGGACCGATGAAAAAATATTAGCTACAGTCCCTTACTCTTGTGTATTGAGCTCAAAAGATCCACCATCTTGCATACATAATGTCTAATAAGTGAGCGAACTTTCATCATTAAGTTATAAAACGGGGATATTAGAAATAATTAGAAAAATAATCTCTCCATCAGTATGCGGGCGCTGGCTGCTCTACCGTCACGCCCTTTGTAGCATGCAGTTTAATATTCATTAAAAAGTTCAGAAAAGACTTTGTTGATAGATGCAGCTGTAGTATTTGAGATGGATTATTTATTAAATTTGCTTCGAAGAATTTAATAAGGTCCATGTCTTGTAGTTGTCCAAGTTATCGACATAGCTCAAAGAATTAGCAAGCTGAAGTGGCAGTTGGCTGGCCATATCTCACGAAGAACCGAGTGTGGGGTAAACGTGTTCTTGAGTGGAGACCTCGACTCGGCAAGCGTAGTGTAGGACGCCCTCCGACCAGGTGGGATGACGATCTGCGAAAGACTGCAGGCAGATGCTGGATGCGGCAAGCTGAAGACAGGGCGCTATGGCGCTCAATAGAGGAGGCCTATGTCCAGCAGTGGACAAGCATAGGCTGATGATGATGATGATGATGATGATGATGTCTTGTAGAGTTTTAAGTAACTTTTTCAGGTAAGGCTAGTATATTACTGTACCACCCTCTCACAGAACATTACCGTAAATTAACTATTATAGCATTACATTTCGTGCGATGAGTGAGGGAATTGGAAGGCCAACTATCCCTTCCCTTCCTCTGTCCCACTCCCCTCAGGCCGGGAACGTGTGAGCAATGCCTTTCAAATTCAAATTCAATTCAAATTCAAATCGTTTATTTTGTTTAGGCCTACGGGGGCACTTACAAATTGTCAATTTTACATTTTTTTTTCTTATATCTACAACCGGATCGGAACGCGACCTCGACTGAGAAGATCCGGCAAGAAACTCAGCGGGCTTGTCTTTTTACATGTCATATTTTTTTTTATCGCCAGTTGCTTATATTCAATAATTACAAAGGGTAGTTAGTAGATAAATAAATATTATAATAGCTCCAGTGTGTTGCCTTTTGATGTTACCAAGAATTACACAAATAATTCGGACTAGTAGGGCAATACACGCTACGCTTTGACATTATTATTGACTGTCGAGATTTGAGCTGCTTAGTCCCAAGCTGATTTATCATCCAAATAATCCGAGATTTTGTAATAACCCTTTGGTATTATGAGTATCTATACACTACAGTAACAGCTTAAGATCAGGCGGGTCGTATGCTTGATTGCCGAATCTGTTTTAAAAATAATTGTCTCAAATAAAGACAATACCAAACAAATTATTAAATGTTACACTTACTAAGAACGCATACGTACGACATTTCGATGGTATTTATTAAAATATTTCTAGCAATGTGAGTTGATTACATTACTAGTATTCCCGTTAGCCCCTCCAGCTAAGCTAATGCTTGTGTTAGGAGTGGGCACACGTCAATAGTTTAATGGCCAGGATGCGGAACGAACCTGGAACCTCATAGCTACGAGGCCCCTCTAACCACTAGGCTATTGACGCCTTATTTTATTACGCATTTAGTGGGAATATATTTGATACCTACTTCAAAGAAAATAAGCTAGAACGTAATATATAATGAAAACGTTTAAAAAATTGCTCCCTATTCAGTAGGTACTTACATTGTAATTAAACGTTTTAAATAATTATAAAAAAAAGTATGGTAGGTAGGTATGTATGAATTAAAAAAGTCATACTCCATTGATTTTGAATCGGTCTAGCGCTAGCTTTATACACGCCCCGGCTGATATTTCAGAGTTTTTATAGATTTCATGTGCGAATCTCAATTTCAACAAAGATTATCAGTTGCTGAACGGTGAAGAAAAACGTAAGGACGTAAAAACGTAAGACATGAAGGTCTAAGAAAATCGTATCCGAATCCCCCTCACATCGAGGGAGTGTCCTTCGACGGATATATTTTTATTACTACTGGTAACACTATCACATATTTTCGCTCTACATAATATTATTGGTATTTAATCAAGTGTCTGCTTAACAAACTCTTTTAGGGTAGGTCCTTTTCGCCTCCACACATATTTTGAGCTTATTTGTTACAAAGGGTGACAAAACAAACAAGCAAACTGTTTAAGAAAATAAATATAATAGATTGGTGAGAGTCTAGAATTTTAAGTCCAGTTTAACTCAAGGCGTCTACCTGCATCTCAATATATTGTGTTGGCTAACAAACGAGGAACTGGCAACCCTCCAATTTGTGGATAGAATTATTTATTGCCGTTAATTTTGATGATGAAATATTGGTTCATTACGTGGTGCGTACTCTCAACAATATTTCATGTAGAGAAGATTTGTAGAGTATGACGAGTTTTATAATAGTTGTCATATGTAAATAATAATTTAAATTAATGAATATCGCTTAACAAATACAAATTAATGCACGCTGGTAGAGCTAACCTCTAGCCAAGTGACTACAGCTCATATACAGGATGTGCTCTCATAGATATACGGCTACAAGTAGCGATTACAGCTGCGTTTCGGACGATACGATCCAAATCGAAACAATATAAAAAATAAAATAAACATTGCTAAGTCGCTCATTCCTTTACAAATTCAAAATTAACTCTATCTAAAACCCCCATAAAGTGGGTATTACAAGAACAATGAAGTCGATAAGTGGAGGTGAACGCCCACATTTCTCATGATACGAATAGCGTACCGTTCAAATCAGGCTTTGTTGCGCCCGCACCCCGCAGAGTAATTATAAGGTGCTTTGTTAATTGTTCTTGCCTTTTACACGAGCCACGGAATCGGTGCAGTAATATCAGATTCGCGCTTGTTAAAGGTAAAGGCTTTAGAGTTTACGGGTTATTTGATATTGTAAGCTAAGGATCGTTATTATATTGGTAGGACTGTGTTTGTGTGAAGAATGGGTTGAGAACTTTGTTTTACTGACTGATGAGTTTGATCAATGCATTTTGACGAAATTCAGTTTCATGCCCACGCCTTAGTATTGAATAATCTAAATATATAAAATTCAAAGGTGACTGACTGACCGACTGACATAGTGATCTATCAACGCACAGCCCAAACCACTGGACGGATCGGGCTGAAATTTGGCACGCAGATGTTATGACGTAGGCATCCGCTAAGAAAGGATTTTGATGAATTCTACCCCCAAGGGGATAAAATAGGGATGAAAGTTTGTATGAAACTTTGTCAATTCAATTCCACGCGGACGAAGTCGCGGGCACAGCTAGTAATAGATAAAGTAAATAAGTATACATTTTTTAAATATATAAATAAAACGGCAAATAAGCGTACGAATCGCCTGATGTTAAGTAGTTACTATAGCCTACGGATGCTTGCTATACCAAAGGCATTGCCCACACGACCTTAAGGGAAGTGAGATGGAGATAATGAAAGAGAGTTGGGCTGGCAGCTCTCTTACATATCGTACGAAACGTAGCTACGAGTATAATATCTACTTAACGCCGTTCTTTTGTGAGAGGGTGGTACTACCCTAACCGAGCTAGCCCGTATGAGCTGTAGTTGATTGCCTGTAGGCACTAGTTTAGCACCACCACCGCAGGTTTATTCCTTGCCCCAGTACATACAAGAGTTAGACTGCAAATGGACCCCAAATATGCAGTTAGCACGAAGTTCAAATGCAATTTACGTTTAAGAACATGCCTTCGAATCCAAATAGTGGTATTCATTAACCCTCTAATGATAATGGAACTGCATTTAGCCGCGTTTTCACGAAATCCGACCCACAGTGTTTGTGAAGAATAATTGAAGCACCTGATAATTATTTAACCTTTCCCTGTTTTATTTATCGTACCAATTAGAAATAAACTTTTTTTACAAGAATCGATACTAAAACAGATAACCTTTGACATTATCTATCTATGAAACCCTATTATCGTTGACGTGTTACTAAAGATAGCAAAATAAACAACCAATTGCCGCTCGCGTCTGATACCCGCCCGTAGGGGAACTTGACACTTGGAGCAATCAAATCTTATAAACCTACCTAGGTGCTCCCGACACTCCAGGGGTTAAAATATATGTGGTACCAACGGAATTTATTTTTCAAAGACTCCCTCCATAGACTCTGTATTCCTTTCAAGTCCATCCACAAATAGGTATAATTAACTCAACAAAAGAAAGTTAAGCAAATTAATAAATACGAATCGTTACGAGGGCACGTTTAATTAAGCCGCCCCAGCGAGTGATATTAAAATTCACTTTGAAATTGTGTTAGAGACTCCAAGACTAATGGAGATGAGGAAAAACAATAGCCGAACGATTGCCGAAGCAATTTGGCCTTTGATTAAAATTTATTGTTTGTCCCCTACTATTTTTGTCGCTCGGATTGCTCGCGAGGCGCCGGCTGAAAAAAAAAAACAAAAGAAGAACGGGATTTAATTACTAGAAGCAATTAATTAAGATCGGTTTTTTTTTTCTAAGCGTCAATAGCCTAGTGGTTAGAGGGGCCGTCCTCGTAGCTGAGAGGTTTCGGGTTCGATCCCCATCCTGGCCATTAAACTATTGACGTGAGCCCACTCCTAGCACAAGCATTAGCTTAGTTGGAGGGGCTAAAGGGAATACTAGTAATGTGTTATGTGATAAACACACATTGCTAGTAATCTTTAAAAAAAAAATTGGTTCGCCTTCATATATACGCCGTACGCCGCGCCTGATGTTAAGCAGTTACCGTGGCCTATAGATCCTTGTAATACCAAAGGCATTGCTCGCGCGGTGTCGACTTGAAGAGGATTGGAAAGGGAAGGGGAAGGGAGATAAGGTTGGGCTTTAATATCTCTGGGAATCTTCCAAAGATTCCCAGGCCTCTTGTGGGACATACCCCAGGCCTTTCCCACAAGAGGACTGAGAATCTTTGAAAGATTTGCTCCCCGTAAAAAAATAAAATAAAAAATTTAAAATGGTCATTTTAGCTACTTAACGTTCATATTTTGTGAGACGACTGTCTACGGTGGAGCAAGCCTGTTTTATGGCCTGTTGTCAAATTTCACGACATGTCTTTGAAGATAACCTAGAATATTGGAAAATGGTTGACTGAGGTTTAGTAGGTAAGAAGAAAATGGTCGAGTGTGCCAACCAACCAACCCGCACTGGACTGGTGTGGTTAGAGAGGGGAGAATTATGCGTGGGTTAGCCTCTATTACATCAAGAAGAATGCCATACAGTGCAGTACCCTCCTCTCACGAATATAGAATGTTGTATTAGTAAAAGTACAAGACTCCCAATTACCTCTCTACAATTATCTCAATTTCCCACCGTCTTCTTTAATCAACAATTAATAATACCAGGAAGTAGAATTTCGGACGCTTCCTTATGATTTACCGCCGCTTTTTAATAAAGGCGAATATAAAAATGGCGAGATAGAACTTTAGTAGGTACCAGCCAACAAATGCGCGCCATTCCTCGCAAATGAGCTGGCGGTCCATCTCAGAGGCTCCATAAAAACATTCTAAATAATATTTAAGACAGTCGTTAAGGGATAAAAGGCTTTATCTCTGTGTTCATAGAGTGCGTGTTTGATTAGGCATAAGTATATTTTTTTTGTAAAACACAGATATACAAATATAATAATAATATGTACAAAAAACTTACCACGATCATGACGGTGTATTAAGAAGTTGAGACCTGTAAAGAAATACGACCAAATATTAAAATTATGACGAGATAATTTTTCCATACGGTATTGGGACAGACAGACATACGGCCTACAAAGTGACCGCATAAGGGTACCGTTTTTATTTAAGGTCGTTACGGAACTCGAAAAATGGAAAATCCTGTAAGTACTTAATATAGTCATTTTCCAAATTCAACCCAAATCCGTTGGTTAAATCGGGCGTTATCTATCAAATTTCAGAACACGTTTCAAAATGACAAGCCGTCATGTAATTGAAATTATGATAATCCTCCAGATCCTACTCGTTTGAACGTTTTAAATGTGGATTAACTCAACATGTTTCACGCAGCGATAACTGGGTCATGTTTTTAGGTTTTTAACCCCCGACAAAAAGAGGGGGTGTTATAAGTTTAACACGTGTATCTGTGTGTCTGTCTGAGGAATCGTAGCGCCCAAGCGGATGAAAAGATTTAAATTTTGTTTTCTTTTTCTTAAAAAGGTATACTGATCGAGAGTGTTCTAAGCTATTTTTCATGAAAATCGGTTTAGCCGTTGGAAATTATCAGCTCATTTGAAGTTTAAAAAGTTGTCACATCGGGGATTTTAAATGTTTAATTTAGATTTATTGGGAAATTTGTCATTTTGGGAAAGTTCATGGTCACTGGGAACATGTAAATTTTGGGGAAGTGGCCATTTTGGACACAAAAATAACACACCTATCGTGGTTTTCGTCTAGACATCATCATTACCTACTAAGGCGCGCTGTAATATCACTTCGTTTTCTTTACCAACTAGATAACGAAGTGAGGTATTAAGACACTGTAAAAATTGTATCCAAAATCAATAAGCTGTCAAAATAAAACGTTCCGTATAGATTACACGAGAGCTCAGCGCCGATTGTATTTTTATTTTGCACCTGATACATCTTCAGCACGAGCAACCTCGACTGACGTATTAACATAACAGCTTTGATATGGAAAAGAGGCATTTACGGGTACGCTTCCTCAAATAATATCGATGCAGTCTTGCGAGGTGATACAATTGAGGAATTGTGAACTTATACGGGTAGAAAAGAGAACAGCCTGCTTTTTGGAGTCTGTGTAAATTAAATAAATATTGGTAAATGAATACCGTACGTATAGAAGTGTAAATAAAGTCCCAATTCGCTTGTAATTATCTGTAATCTCGCTCGCACTCATGAAGCGTTTGGAGTGTCATAGCAATGAGCAATAGTAGCAAGAAGACATCGATAAATTCAAGCGATGTGATTATTAGTTTAACTAATAGGAAGAAGAGTTCTTGACCATTCACACTGTACTCACATTATTCAAGGAATGCTGAGTTTGGGATCATAATAATTAATTGGTGTGTGTTTGACGATATTATTTTTAAATCCGCAGACGTTATCTTAAATCCCAACTCTATGATCATAATATTAATGTATTTTTTTGTATCCATCTTATATTCGACGCTGGCAACCCACCGCATTAACATAAACCGCTTTGATATGATAACGAGGCTTTCGCGTTTAATTCGTGTTGCGCGATGCATAACAAATAACGCTGATTTTGTTGACTAAGCGTTGTAATATGTAGCGCCGCTATCTCGTGTGAGATGAGTTAGATGCCTTGAATATTGAGGCCTCTATGCGTAGAGCTATGATCATGTATGGTAGAGCTACCTGCTTGTGGTAACTGACTGACTGATTTATCCATCAACAACCTAAGCTACTCAGATTAGAAGCTTGAAATTAAACAGTATAGTGTATTTTATATAACTTATAAGAAGCTATAGGAAATGGAACTTTAAAATAGCGGTTTTTAATCATTTTTTAAGCGATAAGTAGCAGTTTATACAAAGTTTCGTTCCGAAATCCACGCGGTCTAAAGCGTACCTAAACAAAAGCTAATAATTTATTGACTTCACATATTTATATATTATATTATCATTAAGTCATAGTTTTCAGACAAAAGACCGTTAATAAATGTTGAAATAACAACAAATAAAACAACTAACAATGGGTATAAACAACAAACGGGTGCAATTAACAAACTGTTTAACATGTCTAAAGCTATACTTACACGGTTAAACAAAGCGAATGCAAGCAAGCATTGTGCGGCAAGGGACTAGGATTTGCATATGACAGTTCATACGGGCACATTTGAACCACGATCCTTTGGACGTAGTTTTGCAAAATGGATCCAACCCCACACACACTTCTGCAAACTGAAACCAACCTAGAACCACTAACACAAGGTTGGGTTTGCTCTACAGCAGTGCATGTGGGTTGATTCCGTTCTGCAAAACGATATCCCATTGATGTACAGTTTATTAGAAGCGTTTACGGAGGTAGAGACAAACTGTAGCCAAAGGGCTACAGATCTTATAAGGGCTGGGTTGACCTGGCTAGTAGGTACTATCATCCTATCATACTAGATCGGCTTAAAAATTCTATTATAGCTGTATTTCGCACGATGAGTGAGAGAGCCGGAAGCCCTACCTTCCCAACTCTCTTTCGGCGGGGGTATTTTAAATCATTCGAACCTCTACAGGAAACTGCGTCTGACCAAGTTAAAAGTTATTGTCAAAATGATGTTGACTGTTAGTTTTCATTTTCATTCCAGTCCAGTCCGTCGGATATTTACATATTATTTGATTACTAACATTCCAATATTTTACCAAATCAATGTTAAATTGGCGAAAATATTGTCGTTTAAAGTTTCCGTATCCGTTTCCGGTATCGATTCGTTTTTTTTTTTTAAAGATTACTAGCAATGTGTGTTTATCACATTACTAGTATTCCCTTTAGCCCCTCCAACTAAGCTAATGCTTGTGCTAGGAGTGGGCTCACGTCAATAGTTTAATGGCCAGGATGGGGATCGAACCCGGAACATCTCAGCTACGAGGATGGCCCCTCTAACCACTAGGCTATTGACGCTTATATATTATTATTATATTTAAAATGCCCCTCCCCTACCCCCCCCCCCCCCCCCCCACCCCCTTAGATTGGCAACGAGCGAGCAATACCATTCGTAGGTTGCAATCATCCATGTCCATGAGTCATAGTCTTGTTTAATTTCTCTATATCCATGTATTGCTCTGCTTTTAAAATGGTTATATTTATTAGAATCCATTTTCAGTATGTAATTATTTTTTTTTTATCGTGAAGCTTAATGTGCGGTGTGAATTGTTGGGATAAACCTTTTGTGGGCTGAACATGAGAGCGGTGTCACGTGATGTGGAATTTTGATAGCCTTAATTAAGTGATTGAACGTGTTTCATTAACTTTATTCGAATAATTTTAACATTATTAATATTTACACCGTCAGCCCTGTATTTTGGTATGCAGAAGGTTCCAATTCTTTTCAATGTTTTTACATTATAATATGACCAATAAACATCGATACTATACTCATTAATATGAAGCTATTCGATTCGCCTGATGTTAAGCAGTTACCGCAGCCTATACATGCTTGCAATACCAAAGACTTTGTTCACACGTTAGCAACCTGGAAAGGGGAGTGGGAGAGGCTACAGCTTAACTCTTCCATCAAAAAACAAAAACATAGTTAACAATTAAATGTCCCATTGCTATATTCACCCCAATCGAGATCGATTGGTTTATTTTTATCCTGATGCTCCGACAAAAGATGTATTCCATTTCGAGATGGCCCTGTCAATCTCACACAAGAGAAGCCGCGGCCCCAGCATCTACCCCCATCAACCAATCTAAATCGAATCAGGGAACCCCTCTGAATTCCCTTTTATCCGCTGTTCAGTAATAGGTAACCTTTTAATTAACCAGTTAATTATTTACGTTCAATTAAAACCCGAAAAGCTTCATTAGCAACGAAAACTTTAATCCGATTACTCACTTGAAATTATTGTTGTTACTTTTCGAATAAAATTGTTGGTTTAAATTAATAATGTATTAAGTAAATCAAGTATTAATTCAATCCTACATTTGATGACCGCTTGGAGCAGTGTTTCGAGCGTAGGCCGCTCGGCTCACTGCACATGGTGGTCGCGGGTTCGATTTTGTAATTCACCCTGGTCTGGGTGTCACTGGGATCGCCCCCAGTTCATTGTACGGTACCCATAGTACAAGCTTTGCTTAGTTTGGGACCGTACAGTTGGTGTGTCTGTCTGGCGATATTTGGCGATATTTATACAATATTTGTATTTAGGGTTACTGTTCACTTGACTGTGCAATGAAGTGGGCCCGCCCGCATCGACCAATGGGATTGCTTCATTTCCCGACAACTTAAGCTATACCGAGTGAAGGTGAGGAAGCGAGATCCTGAAACTCCTTCCTAATCCCATTAAGGCCGGCAACGTGAGAGCAATACCTTTGGTATTACAATCATTAATAGGCTAGTCGGACGACCCGTTTTATACAAAAAAAAAACACTTTTATACATTAAAAATACATTTTTATTTTGAGAAAATAAAAATAAATTCATACCAAGCTACGAAAGACATGTTGTCAAGTGAAATTGTACTTTTCCGCGCGTATCAGGCTTTAGCTTAAGATAATAGTAGTTAGTGCTTATGTACTGAACGCGAATTAAGATAATGCAAATTAATTTATTTAACAATAACATAATGAGCACTTATCTTTTGCCTAGAATGTATATTTTAAGCAAATCCCACGAAATATTTTCGAAGAAAATCCTAACGGGTTGGAAAATATCTAGGGCCCTTCAATCAGAAACCTTGGACCCTTTTCTTAGAAAAATAACTTCAGAATAGAGCTTTGACAGGCGAATCAAGCTCAATGTTTGGTTTGGGTAACCATATAGTTGTTTAGGCTGAACTATAAATATATATTATTTTTATTTATAACGGAAATCAAAATCAGTGATTTCTACCCTAGCCTTTCATTTTATTTTAGTTGCTTTCCAGTAAATAACCCTAGTAAGTATTAATTTATTAAGAAAATATGAACAAACTAGATGTGCCCGCGACTTCGTCCGCGTAAAATTTAATTGACAAAGTTTCATACAAACTTTCAACCCCTATTTTATCCCCTTGGGGGTAGAATTAATCAAAATCCTTTCTTAGCGGATGCCTACGTCATAACATCTACCTGCATGCCAAATTTCAGCCCGATCCGTCCAGTGGTTTGGGTTGTGCGTTGATAGATCACTATGTCAGTCAGTCACCTTTGAGTTATATATATTTAGATTAGTATAACTTACTACATATTTTACTTGATTTGTGACTTAGAAGCTAAAGATATTGCTTTAACCACTATAATACTAAGTAGCCCTTTTAATGTCCTACTCCTGAGCACGCCCCCCCTCTCAATGCAAAGGGGATAAAGGTCATAATACACCTCGATGGCCCAGAGTCGGTTGACAGATTTCACATGTCTTTCGAATGAAGGTTAGATTGGTTGATGTTTTCCTTCACCATAAGTGACAATCATATTAAAATTATAATAATATTTTGATTTGCATATAGATTTCAAAAACCTAGAGATACAAACCGGCGTTTGCACCCTGGATCTTGTAAATGCAAGTTGCTTGCTTAACCGATCGATCATCACTTCTTTATTCGTCCAACTTTTATATATCCTAGCTTACAAGCGTTATAAGTATCACTAGAAATCTTCGACGATTTTAAAACCGATTTTAAAACAAAAAGGCAATCTTACAAATGAATGGTAAAGACATTGTTACATTATAGTTATTTTAAGGCAAAGTTTGCACACCTCTACTCGGCCTAATCTAATTGCCAACCGAGAGAGACCACTATATGAAGAAATAAGACACAACTAACCTCTCCCCTCTCAGTTTGGAAGTCAGATCAGGTAGGTATCTAGACGGTTTTGGACCACACATACCAGCGTTTCAAAACTGGAGGACAAAGCCGACAATCATAAAAGGTTCCAATCACAGGACCTATCCATTTTATTTCCAAACGTTTCGCCGTACGATCCCGAAGATAAGTCCGACGACTTTTTTCTTGACAAATGACTGGGATCACTGGACGATTTGTCGTTCGTCCGTCCGCGGCCTGCGTCCCATCCAGATACCTTTATTGTTCGCGATTTTTCAAAACAAAATATATTAAATCCCTTATTTCCCATCCCTTTGCCAAATTTATGCTTGGAGATGCTTCTTAGTGTTTCGGGCGGGGTCGCAGCGGAAGAGTTTGGTAAGTATAAGCGGAAGCGAATATAGACACTTCCGATTTTGATTTTAATGTAACAATATTACTTAGACTATGCAAATTTAAGCAAAATATAATTCAATTCTCAAATAATTTCGGAAACCCCATTTGAGTATTATTAGTCAAGTTCAAGTCTAACTGATTTCGTTATTTATTGGATAATATGTACTTGTATCATAATATAAGAGTCATTTTACAAATAAACATTAGAATAAAATTTAAATAAACTTTATAAAATGATAATCTTTTCTTCTGTTCTGCCAAAAACTGTAACATGTTATAATAACAACATCAAGACAGATGACTCGCTCACCGCTCTCACTGGAACCTGACCCCTGCATTATACCTTTCACGTAAGCGATTCTCTGATTGATTCTTTAGTTTTTCTCAGAGGCAGGTGATTGTCTTTTCCCAAGAAACGTAATATTACATCATATTTTGTGGAAACCCATGTTATATAAGGATCCTCCATTCAGTATAAATAATTTGTGGCTACGTCATATGTGGGGCCTTTCATTGGAGGCTTTGTGACTGTGATAAGGGTTCTAGACTTGAATTTCTTGTAAGGAATTGTATTGTTATTATTGTGGAATACGTGAGAATTTCCAAGGTCTGGATGTAATAAAGAATTTGTACGTTAGATTTGTGAGAATGCTAGATTTGTTATCTGCCATTGAAAGACGTTTTCAGATCCAAGATTATTTTAAATTCAGTAACGGCCAGGCATTTTATTTTTCGTTAAGGTGAAGGCGCCTGTCTAGCCCGCGAAATTCAAAATTTTCGTGTATTTTTATAGTTTATCCAATCTCTGAAAACATTTAAGACAACATTTTGTGATTTGCGACAAACACAGTAGGCAGTGCGTTTATTAATACATTTATTTTACTCTAAATATTATCACGGTGGATATGATACTAGTAAATCACTAAATATAAAAAAAATGCCAGATTATCTGGATAGCTGTCGTTCTTGAAATGTTTTAGAGTAAGTTGGATATATTAATAAATGCACTGCACACGGTCTTTGTAGCGAATTACAAAATGTGACTTTTATTATTGTCAGATTTTAAAAAAAATCTAAAAAGCCTCAAAAAATTTCAACTTCGCGGGCTAGATGGGCGCTTTAGCCTTAAGGTTATTTCCCCAAAAAGCAGTTATGAACGAATTCTGAAAATCTTTATCCGCGGTTAATCAAGTTACAGTCAAAACATCAAATAGAAAAACTGGCGATAAAGTTCTTCAGATACCCGCCATTAATCGTTTATACTGTAGTGACGACTGCTTGGCGCAGTGGTTCGAGCGGAGGCCGCTCGGCTCATGGCTCATGGTGGTTGCAGGTTCGATTCCCGCTGGGGCAAATTTCGGAAATGGCCTTTTCGTAATTTGCCCTAGTCTGGGTGTCACTGGGATCGCCCCCAGTCCATTGTACAGTACCCATAGTACAAGCGTTGCTTAGTTTGAGACCATACCATTCGTGTGTTAGTCAGGCGATATTTATTTATTCTTTATTAACTTCACATTTACGACGTTGATGGATAGATGGCGCTAAATGCCACGTCTCAATACAATGTGCAATTCTGCATAGAAAATCTGAATCGCGATATTAGAGTTCGCAAGCATTGTTATTATATATAAGTCCCCAACAACAACTATTAGTGTCTAGAGGCTACCATACCTAGCATGCCACCTTCCGGCTGGAAGATCTTCCCTTTCCCGCTATAATACCTTTACCTTGGTGACCGTCTACTTGGCTGTGCTATGAAGCAGGCCCGAGCGCTTTGACCAATGGACGGCATAATTTCCTCTCAGCTTGAGCTTAACCGAGCGATGCTTACCTTTAGGCTACATAATGTTTTTTTTTTCACCGGCTTGCTTGTCTCATGCATCTTTTAATTCAAACATTACGTTATAACCAAATACATCTTCTTCGTTACATTAAGATCTTTGGCTGATATTTTAAATAAATAAATAGTGCTGGGTCCTGATTAGATAGGTACGGCTATGCTGGGCTAAATCCGATAAGGGAAACATAACGGGGGAGGCAGAACTGTAAGGGTCAGGTTAATGTCACGCGTGTACATGACCGGCACGATGGAGGCGGGCGCATGCCTCGGGTGGTATGGCTGCATCCTCAGGTTCTTCAGCACAGGCACAACACTGGAGCGCTCCCAATGGTGTTAGAGTTCACACAACACAAATACACAGAAGATTAGGTAGAATTCACCCGATTAGGAATTTTAGGCACGGGAGCAAGCGAGGACGTCTATGCCATACGGAAATCAGTCAGTACAGTGTCATAAAGAGGGGAGAAGGACAACAGCACAAAATATCACATTAATCGGGGGTAGGCAGATGGCGGTAGACGGGACACATTTTAACTAGCTACCTACATAAAAATTCTAAAGTAAACAGATAAAATTATCTCGAATAAAGATCTTGGCACATGTTCATATCAATTTATTTGATGTACGTAACAACCAACGCACATAAAACTAGTACGAGCTTCCGCAGATCCGGAGACTGTCCAGGCGCTGAATATTTACGACCAAAAACGGAGCCAGTGTTAACCAATTTAGATGTGGTAAGTATTGTTGACTGACCCACTAATCTGCTTGGAGAGTATAACAAAAACATTATCAAGGCTGTATTTCCCGATGGGGTAGGTTAAATACATATTTCCAAAGAATTTGTAATAAGACATTATTACAAATTCATTGCAAATTTCGCTAATGGTAATTTGGTACCATTTGTTTAATTTAACAAAGTCGACAAACTATTTATCTGATGTGCTATTACCTGATGTTAAGCAGTTATCGTAGCCTATAGATGCTTGCAATATCAAAGGAATTGATCGCACGTTACCAACCTGAAGGGGAGTGGGACAGAAGGAGGTGAATGGAGAGGGTTTCCAGCTCTCTCACTCATCGTACGAAACGCAGCTACAATAGCTACTTTATGCGGATCTTCTGTGAGAAGGTGGTACTACCCCGGTCAGGCCAGTATATGAGCTGTAATCAATTAACTATAGCTTGGCATTACCACCGTCACCGTCATATATAACAAAAACTTTCTGGTTCCTTGAAAAGTGTGGATTAGTCTTCAGATTGTCATTGATTACAAAATTTTGGTACGAACTCGGTGGACAGTTGGTTTTATTCAATTCTAGCTTAATTTGGTCCCTCGTTACCATATTACTAAGTACCATCGATTTACAATTTTATTTTTAGTCCCGTTAAATAACATCCAATCAGAGTATATCTATGATAACTTGACAATATTTGTATTGAACGTAATGAATCGCGGTCCAAGGCCGAAAAGAAAAACTTTTCCTATCAGGAAAAAAACACTTTATTTCAGTGAAAACCTACTCGAATAGCAGTCAGAATGTAGTAACAATCTAGATTAGGTAGGTACATCTATAAAAAAACTCTCATTTACATATTCCCTACGGAGAAATAACGAAATAACACACAGTACTTACATTTACAGCATCTCAAACCATTAACATGAACGCATAAAGTAGGCGTCTAAACAAAGGTCGGCCATTACGTGGTTCCGTTTGAACACAAAATGGCCGCCGTATCAAAGAGCAGCGGGTTTGATGGCTTAGGGCTTGGAATAAGGGCTAGTCCGATTAAAATAGTATAAATAAGGTCAAGATAGTAATTATGCTCATTTTGATGTCATCAAATGAAAATAGAACTAAATTTATTTATGTATTAAAAGTGGGTAAGTCTTAGCAACACTGAGATAAAGTACATTTGTCACATTTTCACGCAAAGTTAATGCATAAGAGAAAGTGAGATACACCTAAACGAAACTTTACTAATCAAAATATCGTACCATCGAGTTCATGCTTGCGCTTACTCGGAAAAATTCCCATGGAATTTTCATGGTAAATTAGGACATGACGACGAAGCCATAAAATGTTATACCGCTTGGCTGTAAACCCGGGTGATGTAGGCGTCTCATATCCTTTGCCTAAGGTGACACGGTTTTCTGCAAATTTTGGGACATGTCCTGTGTGAACACGCGAGCGCCACGCGCCCGTCTCACTCGCACATATAAATATTTATGTACAAACACACACACGATCAATATTGCCGCGACAATTTGACAGGAGCCTCGGTGTATGTGTTGCAGCCAACTAGCTTAATTCGCCGTTCAATTAACAGCCTAGGCACTTTACTAAACCGCGCCGTTCAACTAGTGGCCTGAATGATATTCAGCCGTATCGTCTGTTACAACATTTAATAAACTGCGCTGTTTAGTAAAGTGCTTAGGCTGTTAATTGAACGGCGAATTAAGCTAGTTGGCTGCGACATATGTACCACGACATAGGCACGTCACATTTACCGTCGACGGAAAATGTTAAATCATTGAAAAGCATCTTCATAAAACTGTGCCGTGCCATGCCGCCATTATAAAAGCACCCATGAGGTTTAGCATACGCTTACAATAAAGGCACAGGGACAACACATCGCCGACATAGCTTAGAGGATTAACGGGCTGTATGACAGAAACCTCTTACATTTGTCGCAGAACTGACGTCGTTTGAAGCGAAATGTGAAGTGGGATTTGTGCACTGTGAATGTGGACGGATACTATGTACGAATTGTACAACAAGCTTATAAACGGGCAGAAATATTGATAAGTCTTTCTATTAACTCACTTTTTGTTGATGGTATTATGGTTCCAATAAATGTACTCGCTCCTATTCTACCTGAATGCGTGAGGAATAATACCAGTCCACCACACCGGCTTAATACGGGTTGGCGAACTTCACACGTCTTTCCAAAGACGTACAGGATTTCTCACGATGTTTATCTTCACCGTTCAGCAAGGGATAATCACACGGATCAGCCACCCTTTAGATGTTATGGGTCTAAAGGGTATGTAAAACTTGCATCAAATAATTTCTGAAAAAAGTAACGGAGCGGGAGCGGAGGCCATGCCATTGTGGTTGGTCTATTGTAAATCTTATAAATCTAGTCGTCGCTTATGTGTTTCAAAAAATATTTTCCTGGAGTGCTCATTCCTAAGTGCATATAAGATTCGCATTTGAAATCCAAAAATCCCAGAGGTGCTAGCCAGGGTATTAACCTACACTTATTGTTTCCAAGGAGAGCGGTCCACCAGCTTAGTTATCACTGCTAAGTCGATCATAAGTTAGATCATAAGTCGGTCTTATTGTGCATAAGCGAAAATGGATGAGGATATTATTATTCCTTTATCCCATTTTTTATGCGAGAGTGGTGACCCTACCCGACTTCATATACTACGACATATTTTTATGCAAATTCTTAGTAGATAATAATTTCGTAATGGGAAATTCCATAGCGCGGGATTTGCTCACATTCCAGCTGACGACTTTTAATATCTCGGAGTGTTCACTTGGGGTTGCCTAGAGAAAGTGGAAGTTATCCTGCTTAGTTGCCATAACTTGGCACTTATGTCGGTGACTCTAGAGTTATTTTGGCGAATCGCATTCAATGTTGGTATAGATAAATCTACTTAATTCATTTTTTGTGCACCAATCAAACCAGTGGATAATATAAGAATAATAATAAAATTATTAAAAACAGTAGTCCCGCCACACACTCCCACCACTGTAACTCCTGTAAGCCAGGATCGACAATGGTGACCAATAATGACGTCGAGGTTTGATTCTCACGAGTCCCGGGGAAAGATAAATTGTCTTGGAACCCGCACGAATTTTATTTAAAAACAGTAGTTACACGTAAACGTATAAAAATTGGTACAAAAGGTATTCAAGAAAAAGACGACTCGAAGACTTAATCACATCATATGGAAGATTTTAGTGTGGATCCCAAACTAAGCAAAAGCTTGTATCTTAGGACCCATGGTGGCTTCTGCTTCACATAATTGCAAATTGAAATATTATTTTAAGTAGTATGGTAAGTGACTTCTAGTATATATATTTTTTTTATATTCAATTACTCCCTTCCCAAATCTGCTAAAAGGAAACCAGATTCTATAAAAAATTGGAATATATTCTTTATATCTTTATTTTAGCGTTCCTAAATAGCCCTGTTTCCAATCAATTGCTTTAGTAGGACTATAAACAAGAACTAACGAATAATGAGGGAGACACTAAAATCCTGGGAGAGGGGGTACAGCCTTGTACATTAATCGGTGTCGCCCATCGGCCTTGCCTTGCCGATTAGAGTTTGGTGGACATTTAGGTTACTAAGCAAATTTTATATACGAACTAGCTGTGCCCGCGACTTCGTACGCGTGTGATTTAACTTAACAAAAATTTCGGGATTATTCATCCCCTATTTTAAACCCTTGGGGGTAGAATTAATCTAAATCCTTTCTTAGCGGATACCTACGTCATAATATCTACCTGCATGCCAAATTTCAGCCCGATCCGTCCAGTGGTTTGGGCTGTGCGTTGATAGATCACTATGTCAGTCAGTCAGTCAGTCACCTTTGAGTAATATATATTTAGATAGTTTATTAAGTAGTACATGTTATAAGACCCGCTGATGCTTGGAGAGACAGAGGGGACGGAGGGGCGGGGTGGGGGGTCACTTGCGCCTCTCTCATTGCATAAAAACGCAGCCATAGTAGCTACTTTACGCCAATATTCTGTGACAGAGTGGTACCTACTACCCCGATCGAGCCAGCCCTTTTATGAGATGTAGCCTTGCTGTAGCAAATTGGTTGGCACATTTTTTATTTATTTATTTATTTATTGAACACAAAACAGGTTACAATCATGTTAGCATATAAATGTTTACAATTCTAGAGCTTAAATATAATTATAACCCAAAAGCTTGTGTTACGTAAAGTTAACAAAATCGACGGTACGAGTTAGACAATATAATTAACTAAGTGTATGTAAATGTAATAATAACCTAATACTATACTTAACAAAAATACATTAATCTGGTAAAACCGGTGGTCATTCTAACACCATAAAAAATCTTAGATAAGAAACACATTGGGGATGATCTTATCCAAGCTGGGCTTATCATTATAATTTGGAGATCCTCAATAGGCTGTGCGACATCTTAACGGAGCTTGAATAGCCGGCAAGCCAGTAACGCATGAAGAAGACTTTGACAAATCCAAACGTTTTTCTCTAGATACAACAGGAGATTTGAACAATAGGGATATCGTCAGAGATATAGTATATGTATGTAGATTTTTAAAACTACGTAGCGGATTTAAGTACGGTTTTTTTAATAGATGGAGTGATTCAAGAGGAATGTATATGACTAATAGAGAAACACTGTCAATTTTAGAGCCGTGCGAAGCCGGGCGGGTTGCTAGTTATTTACAAAAGGAAGAATACATTCTTATAACAAGCAAAAACCGGAATCCATGGAAGAATAATGTCAATAGAAGTGCAGTGATGCGTACAAGGGACAGCAGCAGTACACAGAAATACCAATAAAATCAAGGCCTACAATTGTATTTACTAACTTAATTTTAAAACACATAATATCGACGTAAACACCACCACTCCAGTTATTATTATGCAAATAATTTACGGCATTCACTAAAACAGATTTTCAATTTTGATTGGCATCAATATTTTATGCTATGCATCCCATTCACTCTCATGCAAAGGTATATGCGTTTATCTAGTTTCCGTTCCTGTCAAAATGTTCACAGCGGCACTATCGTAAGAAAAAACATCCTATTTGAAATCCCTTACATAAAAAATATGCCAGCCCTCATTTTTGTTTCTGGTAAATAGTGTCGACGAAAAAAGGTAGCTATCTGCAAAGTTTATGGTGTTTCCTGGGCAGACGCCACCGTGATAAAAACCATGGCAGAGACAAATGGATGCTTGTTTTGATTAAACACACCACAACGGTTGAATGGTTACGCGGTTCTGATATCGAGATAGGCCGAGGTTTATACTTTTCCATGGTATATTTAAGTTTATGTTTGACATTTAAATTTATCTGTTACATTTCGGATCGATTATGTGGCCAAATAGGGTGGGTTCGAAGCTTTGGAATGAAATGATTTACTGAGTCATAAATCTCTGTTAAGCTAATGCTTTGTGTATTTACCAAAATCTGGATATCTTTTGATTATAATCACACAAATAAGAATAAAAAATTATCCTAGGACTCACCCAAATAGGTCATCCTACTAATATTATAAATGTGAAAGTTTGTGAGTGTGGATGTATGTATGTAGGTATGTATGTTTGTTACTCCTTCACGCAAAAACTACTGAACGGATTTGGATGAAATTTAGAACACGTATAGTTTATAACCGGGATTAACACATAGGATACTTTTTATCCCGAAATACTACGCGGACGAAGTCGGTGGGCACAGCTAGTAAATAATAATAATAAATATACTCTGGCTAGTTCTGACTGCACCGCCTGCGTCTCAGCATACACTTACCCTAAGGATTGCGTGCAGTAAACAACACGTGTCATACATCCCACGTTTGTTAAATCCGAGTAGGTTTATGAAGGAGCCATCAATATTAAATCACAGCTACAGTCGACGGCAAAACGTGAAGACACAACGACGGTATTAATAAATCGATCTTGTTTCTATTGTAGCTGTAGACAATCCTACTAATATTATAAATCCTACTAATATTATAAATGTGAAAGTTTGTGAGTGTGGATGTATGTATGAATGTATGTATGTATGTTTGTTACTCCTTCACGCAAAAACTACTGAACGGATTTGGATGAAATTTGGAACACAGATAGTTTATAACCGGGATTAACATATAGGATACTTTTTATCCCGATAATCCCGAAATTTTTGTTACGTTAAATACTACGCGGACGAAGTCCGTGGGCACAGCTAGTTATTAATAAAACTTGCTTATTGATCGTTTTGATGAGTAGGCAATATTGCTAAAATATCATTTTGATAAATTAATTCAAGGATATTGTTCAAATAAAACCTAATAGGCATTATTCTGTCCCCGTCTCCAAGAAAAGTACGATCCAAGTTTTATTACAGAGCAACTACTTGGAAACGTCTTCGGATACGAAAATAGCTTCAGGAACTCCGCCTTCATTATTTGCGATAAAAGCTTAAGGGTGTCCGTCCATTTGGCTGTGCTATGAAGCAGGCCCGCCCGCTTCGACCAATAGGATCGCTACATTTCCGGTCAAGCCGAGTGAAGCTGGGAAATTAAGCGATCCTATTTGTTGAAGCGGGTGGCCCACTTCATAGCACAGCTAAGTGGATGGTGACCTTAACTTTTGGCAGTAAATATATATACTATTCTATGCTATACTATTCTTAGCAGAACATTGTTAGCCCAGTGGCCAATACATGCTTTGGAAACACGATGTCTAGGTTCAATCGCCTAGTGGCTTGAAGCGTCAATAGCCTAGTGGTTAGAGGGGCCGTCTCCGTAACTGAGAGGTTCCGGGTTCGATCCCCATCCTGGCCATTACACTATTGACGTGAGCCCACTCCTAGCACAAGCATTAGCTTAGTTGGAGGGGCTAAAGGGAATACTAGTAATGTGATAAACACAAATTGGTAGTAATCTTTAAAAAAAAAATCCCCAGCTCGTAATTTATGTTTGTCGAATTTCAAAAACATTTTCATCAAATATTATAATTCGTTGAACGCTAATTACAAATATGATTTGTGTTCTTTTCAGGTTTTTTTAATGTTATTTTTAACAAATTTCATTCCTAAAATAATCTGCATCATTTGTTATGTAGAGGCATAGTTTAACGTATCGCCAACTGTTTCAAACTACAAGAGCTCACTCAAGGAATTTCAAAATTAATCCATAATTATTATGATGTCTATTAAAACTAATTGAATTTACAACACACTCAAAATATTTATAACCTCAAATTTGTGCAGAGTATTTTTTGTCTCTGAATATTCAAACTACCCACGTAGACAATTCTCTAAAAGATTTATTGGTGCCCTTTTAACTTCAAATTCAGTGAGGATTGCCTTTTATTTCATTTTGTGCCGTTCGCTGGACAGATTAGATTTTTTTATCGGAATGAATTCGTTCCCTTTGTTTTCATTGGGAGAGGTTTAAGGGCTTTTCAGTTGCTCTATCATGTGTTTACGTTCGATTCGTTAGTCGCTACCGTCTAAGTAAAATATTTGGATGATAGCCTTTTAGTTCCTCGAGTGGCCGATGGAGACGCTGTACAATTTGTCTTGCAAATATTTACGTAAACGATAACAGCTAGCGAACGTAAAACGAATAGTTGGGAAGTTTTAAAGACAGACTTTGAATCTGAAAACTCTCCTCAATGTTGTATGCTATTTAAAGCGTGTTGGAGGACCAATTTTTTTTTATAAAAGATTACTAGCAGTTTGAGTTTATCACCTTACTAGTATTTCCGTTAGCCCCTCCAACTAAGCTAATGCTTGTGTTAGGAGTGGGCTTTGTCAATATTTCAATGGCCAGGATGAAGAACAAACCCGGAACCTCTCAGCTACGAGGGTAGCCCCTCTTACCAATACACTATTGACGCTTAAAGGTTTTATTGGCTTGAGTAATTCAATAACCGCATCAAGACCTTTCTGCTATTCCCGTTGACTTACAATATTATTAGGCATGGAGAAAGCATAAGTCGTTACAGAAAATATTCAAAAATCTATTATAAGAAATACTATTTGGTATTATAAGCTGTGATAGCCGATTGGTTAAAGCACGCGTCTTGCGGGCACCTGGTCTTGGGTTCAAATCCCGGCTCGCACCTCTGGATTTTTCGAAATCTATGTGCGAATCATAATTTCTATATGATTATCACTTGCTTACGGTGAAAGAAAACATTGTGAGGAAACCTGCATGTGTTAGAAGATCTAACCAATTTTCGAAAGACATGTGAAATCCGCCAACCTGCACTGGTCCAGCGTGGTGGATTATGGCCTGAATCCCCCTCGTGTTGAGGGGAGGCCCGTGCCCAGGAGTGGGACGTTAAAAGGGCTTTTTTTTTTTTTTTTATTATTATAACAAGTAATTGCCAGGGAGAGCTCCCACCCCCACCCTCCGTACCACTCCCCTTTAAGCCGGCAACGTACTAACAATGCCTTTGGTAATTGCTTAACATCAGGCGGAACGTATACGCTTGACGACTTTACTATATAAAAATAGAATTATTTACCGACAAAATTGTCACAGTAAGTTTTTTTTTTATAATAATAAATATAATAATTTAGCCCTTTTTGACGTCCCACTCCTGGGCACGGGCCTCCCCTCAAGACAAGGGGGATTCAGGCCATAATCCACCACGCTGGCCCAGTGCGAGTTGGCGGATTTCACATGTCTTTCGAAAATTGGTTAAATCTTCTAAGACTTTTTATATATTCTGTTTTTGTTTCAGTGTGTACCCGTTATTTCGCCAACACAGGGACCATTATAAACAGGAATTGATATCCAATTATGGCCAAAATCCGAAGCCGACACGGAGGCACCTCTTTCCTTATTCCATTACCATAATTTCATTCCAATGTAAACTCGGTAATTGCCATATTTCGGAGAAAAAAAAAACGAGTTTTTACCAATTTATCTCCTTCTATTTGCTCCTGATATAGCCCCTGAAAGCATTTGATGTCGCCGAAATGGAACTCATTACCGGCTAAAGTGTTAGGAAAACAATGTCTCGATTCCGAGCACTTAAGATTTTTAATCTGTCATAATATTTGATGTAAGTGGAGTGGAAATTTCAATATTCATGTTTTAATGCTTTTACATGTATCTGTGACAGGTGATGTCAGGTTTGAGAAGAAATGTGTCATGACTCGTAAGGAATCTCTACTATTAGGAAATGGAATATGATTTAGGTTTCTAATATTAGTGTTCCGTAGACCCTTTATCCTTTAGTCAGTCCGTCCGTCCGTTTTAGGCTAGAACGATGGTGCCATACCCCTGTGGGAGTTCATCCCGGGAAGCAGATGGTCCCTTCCTTTATGGCAATAATACCGTAATTTTTTTATCGATTTAATTTGTTACCTGCAAATACCTTAAGAAAATATCGATTCGAACCATTATTATCATACGACAAAAATAGTATAGTTATGAAAGAAAAACTGCCTACTAAGTTGGTTTAGGTAAGAGCTCTATTTTTTTGTGAGCTGGACAGAGCCATGTAATCACTAAGGAACCCTTTTCTCTGCGTGGCCGTAAGGCACTTGGCTGGTTTTCCCATTTACGGTGATAGAAATTAACCTTGAAACTAAAAGGGCGTTTTAATGAAAGATGGAACATTTGATTGATTTGTTAGTCTGTAAAGTACGAGGAACTCTTTTGAGAAACATAGAAAAATCAAGGTTTATGCGCTTATAATTGACACTTTTACACTGAAAAATATTAACCTACTTAAAAGAAGCTTAAAAGACGTTTTATCATGTTCCGCAATAAACCAACCAATAAAACCCAAGAACCTGTATATACTCAACGGCGGATGCAATCCAATAAATCTTTATCCTGCAATATAATTTTATTATTCCAATTTATTATATTTCATTTTTATTATAACGTATAATAATCGTATGCAGCGCGCTGTGGCGGGCATTTATTTCAATGGATCCGTTCTGTTTGGCCGTTAATAATGATATATTACTAAACTGGTGTTCGCGCCATTGTTCCCAGTGCCAGAGACATCTATGTGCGGGGTATTGCAAACTTTAAAGTGTAGTTGTTGATACTCACTTAGTGTTTAATGTTTTTATTATAAGAAAGTGTGCAAACAAGCGAACGATCCCGCCTAATGTATATGTCGCAGCCAACTAGCTTAATTTGCGGTTCAATCAACAGCCTAGCCACTTTACTAAACAGCGCCGTTCAACTAGTGGCCTGAATGATATTCAGCCATTTGATCAAACAGCTAGGCAAATAACTTGGATCGATGACGTTTAATTACTAGCCTAGCCTGTTCATTTCAATTTAGTTCCATTTTCTGCCACCTAGCGCCGCAACTCACCTAACTGTCAATATGGCGTCGGCAAAAAACAACTGATGATATAATTTTATTAGGTAGGTACATAGGTAATTTACGAAATTGTTTAGATCCACCGAGCCTACTTGCCGGGTGGGATTTCTGTGGGGTCATAAAAAAATAACCCTAACCTAAACCCATCCGGGTCGCTATGCTTGGGTAGTACTTTGAAAAAGTTTTGTAGTACTTAAATGTCATCAGTTGCCTAAACATTAGCCAGCCAGTTTATTAAATGTTGTAGCAGACGATACGGCTGAATATCATTTAGGCCACTAGTTGAACGGCGCGGTTTAGTAAAGTGGCTAGGCTGATGATTGAACGGCGAATTAAGCTAGTTAGCTGCGACATATAGAAACTGTAGTCTATAGATGCTTGTAATACCAATGGCACTGCTCGTAAATAGCCGTTCTGAAGCGGAGTGGGACAGAAGGAGGGGTTGGTCTCCCGACTCTCTTACTCATCGTTCAAAACGCAGCTATAATAGCTACAGTAATCTTCTGTGAGAGGGTGGTACTACCTCAGTCCATCCAGTCCGTGTATGAGCTGTAGTCAATTCTCTACCACTTGTCTCTACCACCGTGAAATATTAAAATACCAAAGCACATAACATGCTCAACTTATATAAAGTTAACAGGAATTTAGTCGAGAAAATAATTCCCTATTGTGGTTAGAACAAAGCATTCCCAGCGCGTGAAGTACTACGTTGACGGATATATTGGTGACGCGGCCTCGGGCGTGACAATGGTATGTGGTGGGTATACATAAACTGTGTTACGGGTACATGTCAAAGAGAGCATGAGTGGCCAGATCTTTAAGAAACTTGAGCCAGCATATGACACTATGCCTCTACATTTTGTCGTAGGCTTGTGGTTGAACAAAGCTGGTTTCATCATTTGCGGTTTGTAAGCAAACATTAAAATTAGCTTGAAGGGTTAATTTTGTACTGAATAGCGTTAAAGATGCGGTCGCCTATTCATCTGTTAACAAGGAAAACATACTGGCATAACATAAAGAATAAGAATGTGTAAAATAATAAAGTTAAAACTTAACATAGAATTAGTAATATTATTGAATGATATCTGAATCCTAACTATCGTCGTAATTTTCGCAGAATAATTTTAAGTATTTTTGATGTCAAACATCTCAACATCGACAAACTAGTCACACTCGAACAATAATTCTAAAAACTGATTTTCACAAACGTTACGTAATCTTGCAAAAGCTAATGGAATATTTTAAGAGTTTACTCTTTGGGTCGGTGTCTTGAATAACTTCGTTCCAAATATGGACATTATAATAGCCCATTCCCAAGGTTTCTCTTAAAGCCTACTGTCCACGGGAGCGTAGTTTCATAGACGCTACAGTCATTGACAACAGAGCCGCAACTTTGCGCTCGCTTCGTTTCGTCGTTAGCGCGAAGTTTCAAAGGATTGTATGTACCTAAGCAGCAAGCAGGCTTATGGTAACGTGCACGCGAATATAAAGCTACGCTCCCGTGGACAGTGAGCCTTAGATTATGTAATTAGTGCGGTGACTAGGTAGATTGAACTGAGACGGAAACTAGTTCTCATCAAAGTTTTTTATATTAAAGGCGTAATATTTTTTTGTACATCAAACCTGTTTTTTTAAGATTTTTCGCGAAAGAAAAGCTCCGTCATAATATAAATGGATGTAAGAACTTATCACTGGTCCAAATGATATTGTTCTTGCAAAGTTTCTCCTCATGCAAATAGAAAAGTTATGGCGGCGTCATAACGGTTAGTATTGGAGACGTATCTTTTAAATGAAATACCTATTTTTATCTTTGCAGTAGATGTATATAAAGAAATAATAATAATAATAAGTTTAGCCCTTTTGACGTCCCACTCCTGGGCACGGGCCTCCCCTCAACACGAGGGGGATTCAGGCCATAATCCACCACGCTGGCCCAGTGCGGGTTGGCGGATTTGACATGTCTTTCAAAAATTGGTTAAATCTTCTAAGACATGCAGGTTTCCTCACGATGTTTTCCTTCACCGTAAGCAAGTGATAATCATATAGAAATTATGATTCGCACATAGATTTTGAAAAATCCAGAGGTTCGAGCCGGGGTTTGAACCCAAGACCTGGTAGCCCGCAAGATGCGTGCTTAACCAATCGGCTATCAGTGACATGTTCCGTCCAAATGTCCGCATCAATGTTGCTGAACATGTTTGGTCGTCTTTTGTTCTTCGGGCGCCTTCCGGTGGCACTATTGTGCGACATCCTATGTACAACAGTGAAAAATGATGCCTCTTTTGTTGCGCCACAGTCGTATTTTATATGTGATATGAGTGGAATGGGAAACAAAATATGACGGCGATAATAATATACCAGCGTGTGTGGGTTAGTGCGTTTTCTACCAACATTTGAAGTCACTGAATTCTTCATTCTTCCTCAAATACTTACTGCTAATTTTATTTTTAGTGCATTTTCCTTCGTCATAAGTAGACACATAGTTATGTATTGTATTATAGGCACTCACTTAGAAAACATCTTTTAAATAGGGATATGAGTAGAAGATTTGAGGTCTGGCAAATACTAGTAACAAGTGTGATTTTCAGAATTTATTAAATTATATGACATTGTTTTAATCACTACTTGTTATTGACTAAAATCATTATTGACATGATTTGACCGGATTTAATGGCACATGGTACTCTGACATAAGAACAACTTCCTACTACTTCCAAAGTAGACGTAAAAATTAGAAGCTTGGAATTTTTTTACCCTCGAACAAGTGATAATTGTATTAGAAAAGAACTTAGAACTAGTAACCCACTTTTGAAGAACACTCTACTAAAAAGTTTTATCAGAAAATAATGCCTTAGTTTTATTCTGTGTTTTATTTGAGTAGGTACACAAAAGCTATTTTCGTTAACGGTTATCTTCCTATTCAGTCAGTTCTTACAGCACTGAACACCCATTCAAGATGGCGTGTAAAATAAATTTCCTATTCCATTTGTCATAATTCTTATTCAGCGCCTCTTGGCTCAGTTAAAATGCATTTGTGTACCATTTGTAATCTCCGTTTACTGAAAATTTCATTTCGTTCAATTATTATAAAGAACTTGAAGTCATTTGTGTAATAAATTGGTTTTTTTCTAGGGGTTTGGACGAATTTATTATTAACTAATATATTTCATTAAAAACTACGTGATACCGACTGTCTATTGTTTTTGAAAGGAAGGCTTACTAATGGTTAAGTATTACTTAAAAATTTGTATAAAAAAATATTTTATATTAGTTTTTCCTATAATTCTGACTTACACACTTACACCTCAAAATCCCATGAACGTATAACACTGCACCGCAAAACAAAATTCAAAATATCAACTTAGTATCTAGTATCTAAATAAATTAATATCGCCAGGCTGACGCACCAACTGTATGGCCCCTAACTAAGCAATTCTTGTACTATCGGTACCGTACAATGGACTAGGAGCGATCCCAGACCAGGCCAAATTACGAAAAGGCCATTTCCAAAAATTTCCCCGACGGGAATCAAACCCGCAACCACCATGTGCAGTGAGCCGAGCGGCCTACGCTCGAACCACTGCGTCAAGCGGTCGTCAATCTAAACGACTATAAGACTATCAGTAGAAGTCATATAACCCAGTGTTTTATTGAATTCCTCACCAAAGGGAAATATTCCTACTTTTCTCGGAGTCTATAAGACCCAGGGTTCGGCTGAAATGCCCTTTAAAAAAAACCATGGCTTGTGTAAGGAGATCCGTACCACATTATCGATCGTGACTGACATAATCGATTTAGTTATAAATCAATAGTTAAACATTTTGAATTGAAAAGAGTAACCATTGATCTTGCCGGATCTTCTGAGTGGAAGCAGCATTCCGAACATTTATTAAGAGCATTATAATATAATAATAATAATAATAATAACCTTTATTTGACAATCAGTATTACAATATAGTTACAAATCTTATTGAATTGTTTGACACCGGTACGTGAAGATTGTCTTGCTGTCCAGCATAGGCCTCCCCTAGAGTTCGCCATCGAATGCGATTCTGCGCTTGTCTTTTCCAAGTATGTCCCGCTATATTGTTAATATCGTCTTCCCATTTACGACGCTGTCTCCCTTTCCTTCTTTTACATTGTCTCGGGCACCACTCTGTCACGTCCAGAGATTAAGAGCATTACTGACTATTAATAAATGCTTTGTTGGCTTACATGAATAAAAACAATTTTGAGTTTGAGTTTTGAGTTTAAACATTATTTAAGTGCATTCACACCGCGTCGCAAATCATCAACGGTTTTAGACGCCCCATATAACAGATCAGTTATAATTTTGTCTTCACCAATATTTTTCAACGCAATCATTTTCTTCAATTAGACCGATAAAAACTTTCGATTCCAAAACGAAGTAGTAAGTAGGTATATTGGGTTCGCAAGCTCGCTTAGTAGAGTCGGCAAGAAACTCCATAGTTAGTTCATTAAAATAACTTGTGAACTGCAGTATGAAACGATATTAGAAAATTGTTCCTTTCAGTTCCTCAATTTTCTTGAGCCGTCTGAAGAAAATACTGGACATTTAACGAGGGTGCATCTATTCTTCTAGATTCATGTAATAGAAAGCTTACACCATATTACAGATTATTTCAGGATTCTGTAAGCCCATGCCTACTATCAAAAAAAATATGACAACTGTAGACGTTACCTCGTGCGCTCTGAAGCACGGAGGAGGTCTATGTTAAAATTCGGTCACCCATCCAAGAAGTTATCTAGCTGAAATGTATTTAACCAACTAAGCTGTGTTTCGCCTGTCCTAATAACATGGCCAACGAGAATCGATACGAAAATGAATATATCACTTTACTAAAATACTTATTTTCCATTTATATTATAAACGATTTTACATAAGTAGATTTTCATTCGAGCCCGACGGTGACTAACTTAAACTCAAACAGTATTACCGTTTTATATCGCCTCATGTTGGCCGTTGGTATAGGTATATTTTTTTGGACCTACCGTGGGTCCTCTGTCTGTGGCAGAACAAAACAATTTTTATTTTACAAATAAAATTTATTACCCGAAACAAAAACCGGACATACAATGTTTTTTGCAATTGGTTGGAATACAGTTAAACATGTTATATTTGCAGTCAATTTTAAAAAAAATCATCATATGAGTTTTTCTTTGATATATGAACGCAATAACGATATCCTGAAACCCGTTTCGAAGCAAAACGTCATAGAGGAAATCCACTGTTTTCATTACGAAAAGAAATTCTACGTACCCAGTGTCGGTATATTAGAAAAGTTCACAAATTGTACTGCGCACGCCTCTGAAAATAGGGTTGTCAGATCAACAAAATTAGATGATTTTATTTAAATTGTGTTTTAATGTAAGACTTGCTCTCTGCGTTGCAAGTGGAAATTGGTCACTTATTAACTCAAGGAAACGTGATTGGCAATATGAGAACAGCAGTGACCGGCGATTGGTTAAAGTTAAACACGCGTCTTGAGGTCACCAGGTCCCTGGGTTCAAATCTCGGCTCGCACCTCTGGGTTTTTCGAAATCTATGTGCGAATCATAATTTATAATGATTAGCACTAGAATACTATGATAAATCTAACCAATTTTCGAAAGACATGTGAAATCCGCCAACCCGCACTGGCACAGCGTGATGGAATACGGCCTGAATCCCCCTCGTAGCGAAAGGAGGCACGTGCCCAGGAGTGGGACGTCAAAATGGCCAAATGATTATGATATTATTAATATGGGATATTAATCAAGGATAAATTTCCTTGAACTCATTAAAAACGATATACAAAAGCATAGTGATATCCTTATTTCTGCTTTCAAAAACAATTTTGATGTTTTTTTTATACATTGACAACCCTAGCTAAGGTTGGCACGCAGCAAATATTATTAGTATTGTAACATTGTTCTCACAAATACAAAATACCTCTGTGTGTTTGTATTTGTACTGAAAAACGGAATATAACCCTGAAACGGTATTGTGAAATGTGAGCTCTAAAAACAAATATTGTTCGGTTGCGTGAAATTTTTATCAGGATATTTCAGTCGGTTTTTCAGAAAAAAAGTAAGAAGGTTGCTTTTTTTTGAAGTTTTTAGGTAAAGGTTTGTCTCTAACATTTTATTTTCATTCATATAATGAAAATAAAACTATTGTGTAAATAGCTGAAGAATTGTTCAACCTACTCGGATTACCTAAAATAATATCATAGGTGATCCAGGCGTAATAGATGGTATAATAGGTCCTTGAGTCGCCTTTACAAAAAGCCTAAAGGTGGGTAGTGCTAACTCTAGTCCGGCACCGCATAAAAAACATAATTTAAATATAATAATGTAATGTTATTTTATGTTTAATTAATAATATTGGCTAGCAATTGTAATACCTGCGTAATGTTAAGCAGTTACCGTAGCCTATAGATGGTTGTTATAAAGGCAATTGGCATTGCTTGCATGTTGCCAACTAGAAAGGGAGTGGGACAGAGAGAGTCCAAGTCATCGTACGAAACACAGCTATAGCATTATATACTTTCAGCTTTTCTCTTCCACCCATCAAGAAATCATACCGTGGCTGTTATTATTATATACTAGCTGTGCCCACCGATTTCGTCCGCGTAGTAATTAACTTAACAAAAATTTCGGGATTATCGGGATAAAAAGTATCCTATGTGTTAATCCCGGTTATAAACTATCTGTGTTCCAAATTACATCCAAATCCGTTCAGTGGTTTTTGCCTGAAAGAGTCACAAACATTCACACTCACAAACTTTCGCATTTATACTATTAGTAGGATGACATATGTCATGTGAGCATAACAGAACACGCTACGTAAGAACTAAGCTGAATGGGGTGAATATTCGCAGCTCTTATATAAAAGCAGCACAAACAATTTAGCTGTTTGGTCAGCACGTTTCTCAGGAACGAACGTAAAAGCTGAACTGATGCTGGACGACAAACGATCGCTGTAATCCGCTTGCCAGATACCCATATCTGCAGTGCTCGCTCTCCCTGACTTATGGTCGTACTTTTCAAATTCAACATATTTTATTCATGCAGGTCGACAAAGCACTTTTGAATAGTCAGAATCGACCACCGGTTCGGAATGCTGCTTTGAACGGGGAATCGAAATGGTCATATCAAAATAAAGGTGCCACGCCCTACGAGAAACAAAACAAAACAATAATAATTTTAGAGTTAAATTCAGTCGCCGCAGGGCTTGACAAAATTCAGGCGGCCGGTTTATAAAATTCAGGCGGCCGGTACCGTAATATAAATGAAAAATGAATGAAAGCGAAATGTTAAAAACAATTAATTGAATAAAATTATCGATTCATTTCTGACGACCGCTTGGCGCAGTGGTTCGAGCGTAGGCCGTACGGCTCACTGCACATGGTGGTTGCGGCTTCGAATCCCGCCGGGGAAAATTTCAGTAATGGCATTTTCATAATTTCCCCAGGTCAGAGACCACGCAGTTGGTGTGTCAGCCTGGCGATATTTATTATTATTTTCGTATGAGTACACTAAAGATTTTTTTCAGTCATTGTTGTGACTGCAATGGTACACAACATAATAAAACTGCTTACCCACTATACCGCATCATAGCAGGGCAAATCAGCACCGGACCAGCCTGATGTTAAGCAGTTACCGAAGCGATGCTTGGAATACTACAGACAATCCTCGCATGTTACCGACCTGAAGGGGTGAAGTGGGTCAGAAGAAGTCAGAAGGTCTTCTGGCTATCTCATTTATCATACCGCCCGTGTACTATAGGCAATTTTTCAAAGCCATCTGACAATAAAAGCGCTTGATAAATAGATTATAAGATTAATTTTGAGAAGACTGTAAGCGTTATTTGGTACATATCTTATTTAATCGAATAACACAAAAGTAATCTCACATCCCCTTATCGAAACATCAAACTTTATCATAAAGAATCCATCCAACCGGCTGGCAGAAAGTTGAACCGTTTCGCAGTCTTTACAAGATTCAATCTTTGAAATAAAATCCCTTCGCGAATACCGAGTGGGCCACGTAATACCGCCGTAAACTGAAAACTCGTGTTGAACAACATCCATTACGTAGTTAGTTGGGGAAGCACGAGGGTAATCGGTGGCGGAGCTGCAACGGATGCGACACGTGACGGACGAATGGCAGTTTCTGTGTACGGGCGGGTGGTGCGCGGCGGCCGCCGTCTACTCAGTGAAATTTTTCACTGTTGGGCTTTAGATGTAGCGATTATTGTGTCAGGACCCAGAGACAGGCGACGAAACCTTTTTGTTTTTGATGTGTAAAACAGCGCCACAAAAAAGGAAAAGCAGAAGCATTCAGGTGCCTTCAGGTAAATAAATCATAGGTGTTTTGGAAGAGAAGTATTACGAATACACACACTTGAACTAATATTATAAATGCGAATGTTTGTGAGTGTGGATGTTTGTTACTCTTTTAGGCAAAAACTACTGAACGGATTTAGATTAAATTTGGAACACATATAGTTTCTAACCGGGATTAACACATAGGATACACTTTTTATCCCGATAATCCCAAAATTTTTGTTAAGTTAAATACTACGCGGACGAAGTCGCTGGCACAGCTAGTAAAGGTAACAATTTAACGCCTGCCTTGTTTCTGACGGTAGTTAAGCTAAGCTATAATACAGTCAAGCCAATTGGTTACAGCTAATATACAGGGTGAATCAACCGTGGTACCCTCTTACTGAAGATCGGCGTAGAGAAGCTATTATAGCTGCGTTTCGTACGATCTCATCCAAGTCGGCAGCGTGCGAGCAATGCTTTTGGTAATGCAAGCATTATGTCGCCTCGTAACATTCCCACATTGATGCCTTCATAAATAATACGTGTAAAATTCTCACCTAGTTTCCCCGTTTAAACGTCCACTTTATAGCCCAACCTTTACTAGGGTATATGACGAGCTCCGATGACGTAACACGTTTTTGTGACGACATAACACATACGTCACGACATTGTTCACCATGAGTTAGGAAAGATTTTTTGCATATTTTACATCTGTGTCTCATCTGGGATTTTCGGATTCACTGCAGTGCATCTCTACCTTCTCCTTCGGTAAGTACAAACATAACAGTATATGGTTACCTACATCACTCTGTTAGCCGCTGGCATATTGTTTCTATGGCAATCAGCCCATACCAGCTCTTTTTGTCTCCCGCTTTGCAGCGGAGAGAAGTGGATTTTTTTTCTTCCAACTCCTATTATTTCTCTCGATTCAATTCGTGCGGGTTCCAACACAATTTAACTTTTCCCCGGGACTCGACGAGGGTCAAACCTCGACGTAATTGTTGATCACCATTGTCGATCCTGGCTTACAGGAGTTACAGTGGTGGGAGTGTGTGGTGTGACTAGTTCCATTTAAAATAACTCTAAATTGAAAGTTTTAAAACCCCCGATGCGACGACTTTTTCATCAAATGTATTCAATAATCAACAGAAAATCTGTGTAAAAGTATGATACATTATTTTGTTATGACATTATAATAATTGACATTAGAATAGACAACGAATCTAAATATTGATGCCACGGAGGTTTAATTCCTAGTAAAACATTATCAATTATGATTCATTTTCATGTAATAACTCTGGTTGAGGTGGACGGGAGCAGCCCAGGGGAAGAATTTTCAATAACGCTAAAATTATTATAAATTAGATTTGTAGTTATATTTTTTCTCAATGGCGGAGCAGCACCCTCTAGAATTATTATAGCGTAATATTCCATGACCATTAACAAAACAAACAAAATTTACCGCATGCGCGTATCCATCATATGAAACGTGACTTATGGAACGTCTTTAGTTCATTCACAAATCTCATATAAAAATTGATAAAATATACATTTTTTCCAGAATCAGGGAAACTTTTCAAATTTATAATATTGTAAAAAGCCAGTTCAGACTATTACGATCATTTAAAAATATAATAAAGCAAAATCCAATAAACTCAAATTTCGAATGGATTCGAGCCGTGGAAATTGGTTTTGGCCGTGAATGTGGCTTTTTTAACCTACAAAAGAGCTGATGATCTTCAAACGGCTGAACCGATTTTCATGAAACATAGCTAAGAACACTCTCGATCAGAATACCTATCTAACAAAAGAAAGAAAATTGAAATCGGTTCATCAGCTTGGGCGCTACGTTGCCACAGACAGACACACAGATACACATGTGAAACTTATAACACCCCTCTTTTTTCATCGGGGTTAAAAAATAGCCGCTGGCATTTTTCTCGACTCGCACTCCACTCGAAATACGTCAAAACTGACGTATCACGCATGTGAACAAATGATATTTTGTAGTAGGTACCTACCATCCCTTTTATTAAAAAAAATAAAGTTATGTAATTTTAAAATAGCAGGGATTGCCGATGTATAGCCGATTGGTTATGCACGTGTCTTGCGGGCACCAGGTCCTGTGTTCAAACCCCTGCTCGCACGTGCGACGTCAACAGGGCTAAATTATTTATAATTATAGCGAATAATCAATGAATACGAGGCATTACAAATATCATTGCTGTAATTACAAAACCTTAAATAAGAAATACAAGGAACTATAAAACAATTTGCTGTCCTAATTTTAAACATCAGTCTTCTAGACCAAATAACAAAATCGAACATTTATCGTCTTAGAAAATACTTTTATGTATGGAAAATACTTTTTCAGTTGTTACAATAGGCATGATGGATTACGTAACGTGTTATCTGCGCATGTCCGAATGAGTTTGGAATCACGTGGGATATGTTTTTAGGTGTTATTGGGTTATGCGGGCTGATCTTTGAACGAATGTTCTGTTATACTACCTACATTGTACTTTCACTAGTTTTATCAAGGTACTTTTAATTATATTTAATTGCATCTACCTAATGAATCAAGCATTACCATATTGCACATAAATCTCAAAAGAAAACGAGCTTTAAATCTTTAACTGCTGGTGAAAGTAAAATCTTCCAAATGTACATGGAGTATTGCTCTTTTCAGTGACAAAATATTTTTTCCTTCTCTATATTCTATATTTACAATTCAAAAGGAAGGATTTTATGGCTCTTTTTCTCTTGATTTATGGGAGAGTATGATATAATATTGTGATTTTCGGATCAAACGTCGCTCGATATGTGTCGAGATATGAGTTCAAGAAAGTCAGCAACACAGGCGTATTGCTGCGTTACATAATTTAAACTGATTTATTTTGGTAATCAGAAATTTATATCGCTTTATTATATCATATTATTTCTTATTATTTATACAGTCGCTTGGTTTATTAATTTAATTACTATTATAATAGTCTGTGAATCAAGATTCCGATGGAAAAAAACCAGAATCCTACCGTTACAATATTATAAATCCTTCAAGGACTTGTTTAGTATTCAAAGCCAAACTGGGTTATGCATTAGTGTAAGGAACCGGTTTTATTTCTTTATACCAAAGTATTCAGTAGGTATAGGAACTAGGTCACGTTTTTCCTTTATAATAAAAAGCATAAAAAAACGTCGAAACCTCTGTAGGAAGACAGAAAAATGATATTACTTATCGATAAGTTAGTCTTGTAATAACGCGGAGTAAACCATTTACCGACTGCCGAGAAATAAGATTTTTTGGGGTTCCGTAGGTACTAAGTTTCGACGTGATATTTATAAGGCTTTTACTCAACTGGCTTTTGCCCTCAGTTTTATTATCTGGATGTCGATCACAGAGCCACCTATCAGATCTAACTATAGATAGCAACTATCCAGCTGACCCATCAATATCAGTCAAGCCGTTTAGGAGGAAAAAATATGTATTCCGAACACACATACACACCGGATTTTATATACTTATAAATAAGTAGGGCCACTTATTTTATGGAAAAACTTTTCATTTTCTTTCACCACTAGCCTCAATTCGGGCCACATGTTTTTCGATAATATGTCTGGAATGTTAAATCACTGTTTTTTTCCGCATATCTCTCTCAAATTGTCACCTAAAATAAAATACTAGGGATGAAACAAGAAAGAAAGAAATCGCGACGTGTATTTCATCGCTTCACTCCCGATAAATAGTAAAAAAGTGATGTTGTATTATTTTCTTAGTCGGTATAAATTGATAATATTGGTACTGAATCCGTGTCGCTTTATCTCATCACACTTTTTTGTTTTATACCTAAATTGTAGGAGGCACAATAAACAATACTATCTTCTGAGAAAATAAGCAAATCACCGTAATATTTCATTTAATTCTTTTTTGTTATATATTCTGAGAAAATTTCAATCTAGATAATATTATATCAAGGTTGTCTCCCTAGACATGGGTTAGGTTGGATGTAGAACGATCTGAAGAAGTGGGGCGTGTACCTAGTTCATAGTACCTATTATATATAAAAGTACCTACCTATCAATGTAGTTTTTTAATGGGACTAGTCCCTTCACACACTCCCCACTGTTAAGCCAGGATCGACAATGGTGACCAATGATGGCGTCAAGCATCTCAAGCATGCGCCACCACGAGTCCCTTGCAAACCGCACGAATTTAATTGAAATAAATAATAAGATTATGTGTGTAGTTGGTCACGATGACGTGTAAATTATTGAAATTTAACCCATATGTCAGTGTCATAAGGGTCACAACACGCATCATCGTAGAATCAGCCAACCAACTCGCTGATTTGCTTGGTTTGTGGAGGCACTGCTATGCCAATGCGATATCTATTATTAATACGTGAAGGAAAAACTTTCTACCACTTATATTTTATATAGAGAAGGAGTGCAGAATGCTACATTTTTAAAAAAAAATTGCATAAAAATACATTAAATCAATAAATAAAACATGACACACACTACCATGCGTTTGACACACACCCATTTGTAACTTCTACTTGGTAACTGACTGACAAACCGTGACAGCTTTTTTTTTATTATTTCGGAGGGCGCGACTTCTATAGTGCATTCTGCGTGCCAGTATCAAATAGTCTTTGACAATAGAACCTTAATGACGTTTAAAATTAAAATTAAAATGAATTATAGTCGAATTTCGACCACCGGCGACTCCTCGTTTTTTATAAATACACTTAATTATTACAAAACAAATCTGAAAAAAAAATACTAGACGTCGCAGGAAACGCTGAATGAACTTTATTTCCATTCACTCCAGGAAGGAAACAGTGACACGCAAGGGCACACCATCCGTCTAGCTTTTACGATACCGTACGTAACACTGTGTAAATTCCGTTTACCATGCTTATTTATGCGGAAATAAAAAAGTACGGATTTTTAGTACACTGCCGGCGCACTAAAATCCGGAACCCCGTAAAAAAAGTTACGGACGTTGTAAATTTTTGCGACGAAATTTGGAACTCAATTGAATATAAGACATGGCGGTTTGGGCTTTTGCGATTTATGTTAAAAGAAAAACAAAATATTATATTTGTAATTCTGAACAGAATTTATACTTAAACATCTTTTCCATTCCAAAGGGATCATAACCACTGCATTATAACCACATTCAAAGATTAAAAATGATACTATTTTGATAGCATTCGAACCTTGTATTTCTAAAAAAAGTGCCATAACCCTTGAGAACAGTAAAAAAATAGAGAACAGATATTTACAACGTTAAATCTTTAGAAAAACATTTCAGAAATATTCAATTTCGTTACTCAAACAAAACTGTCTAGTGAAATTAGAAATCTTTTCAAACGGTTTCCAGGCGACAAATCCCGTTTACCCGAGGTAAAGTAGTTTGTTCAAACGACTGAATTCTGAGCTTGATTTACACATTTTTGTGGCACGGCAGTGTCCTCACCAAGTCGAGCTAAAACCTCTATTCTACTATTGATTTGGAAAATCCTTTCTTTTTTTTTAGTCAGCAACTCTTCCATTTTTAAAATGCATTTGCCAAATGTTTCTTACTTTTTTTTCTGTAAAACAAAGTCGACGAACTCGCGTTCAACCGCCTGATATTAAGCAGTAGCCTATGGATGTTTGTTTGTTTCAATGTTTTTTGATAGATTGAATCATCATTCTCTAGCTTATACTCATTATTCATGAGCCCTAACATAAAACATTCTCTACTATATCATATGGCTCTACACAATGAGCGTGGGAACATCGAAGCTACTTCGGGCACGTGTCCAAGTATTCAGTTTTGAACCATATTTATTTCAATATTGTGTTCTGAAATTTTTTACTGATTTATTGGGACATATAGAGTTTACAGTTATTGGATTAAAGAATAGCGCAGTTAAATGTTTGGAGTAAAGTTAGCAGTCATTCACGCGGTTAACCCGGCACCGTTAATTCAAAAACATTTTACTGTATCCGGGTGCTCGATATAATTAAATTATCTGTCAAATATGTCTAGAAAAAATTGTAGTGTCTTCATTGTGAGAATGACCGATGGCGATATTCGTACGGCAATGATTTTTAAAGACAAAAGGCTATATATAGTCCCAGATACATTTGGAGATTTAAAGATTAGTAAGGTAGAGGAAATTGACTTTCATTATACAACTTCAAACGACGCGAAGCCTTTTAGTTTAGTATCAAGCAACAAAAATGCATAAAATGGGTAGCAGACAACGAGTGTCGCCGGCGGATGACCTCGACTGCGGTCTAGCGGGTTGGATGAAAGTGACGGAAAATCTCTATTTTCCGTAACAACGTACACGTAGAGAAAATTGGGAGAGACCTTTGCCAAGCAGTGATATAACGCAGTTAATAAAAATATTACGAGATACATTATATGCGGATTTTTTTATAAACAGTGATAGCCGATTGGTTAAGCACTATACGTCTTGCGGGTACAAGGTCTTGGGTTTGAACCCCGAATCGCACTTCTGGTTTTTTTCTGATACGATGAAGGAAACCATCGTGAGGAAAGTTTCATGTCTTAGAAAATCCAACTAACATTCGAAAGACATCCGCACTGGGCCAGAGGGGAATAGGGAGATTTAATCCACCACGTATTTATAGCAGGTTTGTACCCCAGGATAAAACGTTAATAAGGGGGTATTATTACATTCAATTCAAATTCAAATCGTTTATTTTGTTTAGGCCTAGGGACATTTACAAATTATCAAGTCAAGTCATGCTCGTGCGCGGGTGCTGCTTGCGGGGATTGGGCCACTCACTTGCCTCTTAACAACATTGTCGTTAAAAACTATTCATTTGCTTAGCATGGAAGGCATCACATCGAAGCAATTATATTATTATGCACCTGTTTTATGGTTCGTAAACATTTAATTTGATGTAAGTATGAGTAGGTATGACCACCACACTAAACTAGCTTTCTCATTTTATCTACATACCTAAATCTGAGGGAGATTTGATTATTATTTACTATTAGTTATTTAGTGATAATGGTGTTGCCTGCTCATATTATTATTATTTTATGCTGTTCCTGAGAATGTACACCATCTGTGATTCATTGAAAAGAGTAACCATTGAGTTTCTTGCCGGATCTTCTCAGTGGAAGCAGCATTCCGAACCGGTGGTAGATTCTGACTATTCATAAATGCTTTGTTGGCTTACATGAATAAAAACAATTTTGAGTTTGAGTTTGAGTTCAATTTTACATTTTCTTTCTTAAATTTTCAACCGGATCGGACCGTGACGTCGATTGAGAAGATCCGGCAAAAAACTCAGCGGGCTTGTCTTTTTACATTTTGTTATATTTCTTTTTTTATTGCCAGTTGCTTATTATAGTTAATAATTACAAAGTACATATTAATATAAATATAATAGCTCCAGTGTGTTGCCTTTTAAGAATACGAAGAATTGCATAAGTAATTTATTTTGATTATAATATTTATCCAACTCCTATTAATCCTTCAAGTTAATGTGCATTTCCTCAACGTAGGTAAAAATGTTAAATAATTCTACCATAATCAATCAGCCCACGTTGACAAGGCCGAGTCACGCGATCATAACATAACGTAGTTCATTAGAAGAACGTAACTACATTGTTACAGTTTGATATCGGAAACGTGCGTGACTTGCACAATTGTTATGATAATTGTTTTATTATATGGAGTTAGGGCTATTATCTATTGTGATATCATATTCGGTATATATTGAAAATATACCTAAAATAATTCAGTAGAAGCAATGTCTAGCTATTTATATTTTGTCATATTGACGTCCCATTCTAACCACCTTTATTATACGTCTCTCCATCATTTTTTGGGTCTTCCTCCCGTTCTGTACCCATCCATATTCACAGTCATCACTCTTTAATTTTCTTAAGCGATGATAGTAAATACCTGCGAGTGACATCACTATTGACATGGTAGTGGTTAGAATGAAATAATGATGAATGATTATTGTAATGTATGGGGATGTTTTGTAATGTGATTACCACAGATATAGATTTACATAGATAACGCAAATGCATGTAGTTCGCGTGTACGAAACCCCGACAAAGCGTCAAGGTTGGTCGCCGCTAACTTACAGTCCGCACGACTACAGATATAAAAAATATGAGTATGAGCGAGATAATCACTCGAGAGAATCGTAGCGTGCAGAGGGGCAGCGGCGGCATCGGTGTCTTTGAATCGGTTTGGATTTCCCGTGACTTGCGACGTCACAGTAGGTGTTAAAAAATCGGCACGCTTGGTTTCAATACAAATCGTGATACTTGCGTTATCTATGTAAATCTATATCTGTGGTGATTACAGAACGAACGAATGACAGTAACATTGATGTTATTATTACTGATAGGGTCTGGACCACTAAAGATATCCGAACCAACCATCCTCCATTTCCAAAAAAGAACTGAAACCTTTGGATGTGGAAAAAAATATACTTAAGCAGAAAGTACGACTTTCTCCGCGTGTGATCCTACGTGTTAATCTAGGTTATAAACTATACTAGCTGTGCCCACGGACTTCGTCTGCGTAGTATTTAACGTAACAAAAATTTCGGGATTATCGGGATTCAAAGTATCCTATATGTTAATCCCGGTTATAAACTATCTGTGTTCCAAATTTCATTCAAATCCGTTCAGTATTTTTTGCGTGAAGGAGTAACAAACATACATCCACACTCACAAACTTTCACATTTATAATATTAGTAGGATGTGTTCCGAATTTCATCTGTACAGCCGTTTTTGAGTGAGGAACAAACATACAAAAGTACACAGTTATAATATTTTAGAAGGAATTCGTTCCAACTTGCAGCTAACAATGGCACAAATAGCAGCCCGATTACCTTGGCGCCGGCTCTTTTATACAATCTCTTGCCAAATACAGTCGCATTAGCGCTCATTTGTCCCGCACGATGTGAGCTTCCGGTACACACGCGTTTATGGGGAATGCTAGCAGAATTTCTACGTTGATGAAGCCCTGGGTTCGATTCCTGTACCTGCTAAGGTGGTATTTGAATCATCTGCTAAATAAATTATGAGTAACAATAAGTATTTAGTATTGAATCTGACAAAGATATCTGAATAAAGGGGGCCAATAACTTCGGTATAAATAAGAAGAAAATGCTTCAGTATTAAAAAAGACGATAAATACATATTTCTGCCATAAAGATGAAAAACTGCTATGAAAATTAATTCGGACGTTTTTAATTTTCTAAAGGAAATTAAGTTCTAGCCTCTATAGATGAAAGTCTACAATCTAACCTATTTGGCAATGTAGACTATTTATTTAACCGTTTGGAATGAAACAGCCATTAAATAAGGATGTCCACATATTATTATACGATTTTCGTATCCGTATAGCTGATATGCCGTGTTTACTAGTGTACTTCAATAAGTCGCTCTGATATCGCGTGCTCCATTTTTGTCTTGGCCACAAAAATATATAAAAAATCACTGACGTACTGAGGTAAAATAAATAAGGAGATTTGGTGCTCTACATTGAGGTAGAGACAAAACCTGCAGTCGTGAGATTGAGGTAGAGACAAAATCTAATAGGAGACCTCACAGTGGTAGAGCCAACTTGTATGACTACTACTTTCACAAAAAAAAAAAAATACCCCCAATATCGGTGATGCTGTTTCCACCCTCATTGAATTTCTATAACGTTTTGTATAGACAGCAGTGATAGCCGATTGGTTAAGCACGCGTCTTGCGGGCTACCAGGTCTCGGGTTCAAACCCCGGCTCGAACCTCTGGATTTTTCGAAATCTATGTGCGAATCATAATTTCTATATGATTATCACTTGCTTACGGTGAAGGAAAACATCGTGAGGAAACCTGCATATCTTAGAAGATTAACTAATTTTCGAAAGACATGTGAAATCCGCCAACCCGCACTGGGCCAGCGTGGTGGATTATGGCCTGAATCCCCCTCGTGTTGAGGGGAGGCCCGTGCCCAGGAGTGGGACGTCAAAAGGGCTAAAATTATTATTATTTTGTATAGACAGACGAAAAGTAAATTTTAATGAAATATTTTTTTTCTAAATCAGTAGTCATTTTAGCTCCGAGCATACGGCAATTGAAAACAGAATACCTCGAAATAAACAGTAATCTTAAAACACGAGAGACATTTACAGAGTAATAACTAAACGCTACAATTGTGGTAGATAATGGTACGGCCGAGAAGAGGTATAATAATTATTGTCGCCGTTAGATAAACAACCGGCCGGCCTCTGCGCTTAAATCTGTACTGATGTTAAATGTATCTCCGTATCTGGGCTGTTTGGTAAATTGCTACGTAATGGTAAAACATACTTAAGATTGTAAAAGGGTATCGCTGATACTGGTACTTATAGATATAGAGCATAGAATGTGTTTTTTTTCCTTTCCCTGTTTATATTAGGAATAGTTTGTGAATTTGTATTTTTATATATTTATTCGTTTTTGGCTCACAGAACAAGTATAATCCATGTATTTGTATTGTAAGAACTGTTTTAAAACTAGATGGTGACTCTAAATGTGTGGGCACAGATAGTTCCAAATGTTTATAATTATGTGATAGCCCTCACACGTAATAATGCACTTAAATTAAGTGTAATTGAAAATAATGAATTAGTATAATTAAGTGTTAGGTTTTATAACCTTACGTACGACATTCATCCACTATGTAGATACACCGGACGCGATGCCGGACGAAATGCGCCCCAAATAATTATTATCTGACAGCTGCAAAATTTACCGTCATACAAATATGCCGTCAGATTGCCTAATTTAACCCTGTCAACGCTGCTTACAGTAAAAAACAAAGATGTTTTCCTTCCCCATGGTAAGTGTGAAAACATCCCCATTGAAGCAGCTAGCATGAAAACAGCCTATCATCAATCCGCTTTAGAGAAAACAATAAGCATTCGAAAGAAAAAAATCTCCGATCCGTCGCTTAGGTGTCTTACAAACCATTAATAATGGCGGCCCAACGTTGGGCCATGAAATAACACACTGCGAACAAATTCGCTTTTCAAACTCAGCGGAAGCGAATAATTACTGAACGAAAGTAAGGATGAAAGAATAGCTACCAACACGATTATACAAGGTGAAACATAATGGGTATACTTTTTTTTTCAAAACTTAACTTTGTAATTCTAAAACCATCAGGTTTGGAGGGAACTTGAAAAACAAAAGGTGTTATAGGAATACAACTGTTGACCGATTTCACAAGTTTACAAAACCTTTAGTACTTCAACTATCCCACAAAGCCGATAGTTTGAGATTTACAAAGTTAAGTTGCAAAAAAAATAGTATACCCGTTTTGTTTCACCTAGTATTATAACGTGTCTCCGAAGCACTATGGACATTAATTTTCAGCTATTGGCATGCGGTCTCAAGCCTAGCAACTTGCGAAATCAATCTTCTTAGCATATTATCGGTATATTCCGGGTGGTTGCGGGTCTATACCTAATCAAATCTCGGAAAAGGCCTTTAAGTAATTCATTCTGGTCTGGGTGATACTGGGATCGCTCCCAGTCCATTACAGTACCCGTAGTACAAACGTTGATTAGTTTGGCACCATACAGTTGGTGAGTCAGTCTGGCTATAGTTATTTATATATGTGCTTGTTTGACACTTGTTATTATCATCATCATCATCAGCCTATGCTTGTCCACTGCTGGACATAGGCCTCCCTTAATGAGCGCCATAGCGCCCTGTCTTCAGCTTGCCGCATCCAGCATCTGCCTGCAGTCTTTCGCAGTTCGTCATTCCAACTGGTCGGAGGGCGTCCTACACTACGCTTGTTATTATAAAGTATTGTATTATATGGCCACAAAATTATTTAAACAATATTACATTCAAACCCTAATATACTGGAAAACTATATAATAACTGCAAGGTATACAATGACAATGAAAGTGTATATTTCAGATAGTTTAATTTATCTAACGCATGCTTGGAATACAAGGTGTGCAGGTTCAAACCATGGCTCGCACTTATTCTTTATTTGATTATATTAAAAAGGAAGCCTGCGGCGCGCCTGATATTAAGCATCCTCTCGGTAATTATAGGTGTGATATATTATCTAGATAAATAATAATAATCGCTTGTTAGTAAACACATATACATTATTAAATTATAGCGTTAAGAACGAATACAAAAAAAAACTCCATCTCTCTGTTTGTTCCAGCTAATCTCCGAAATGGCTTAACGAATTTTGACAGGACCTTCGCTGGCAGATAACTGATATTATAAGAAGTAACGCAGGCTTGTATTTTATCGAAGCACTACGCGGACGGAGCCGCAGGCAACAGCTAACACACCAATTTATAATAAATAATCACCTGTAGTACATACCGGTAGAATTAGTTTAGACCTTTGCCAGGATGAGAATGTAAAGTGTTTGAACACCTCTGCTTAGCCCTCCACGGAACTTAACCGTAATTATATTTCAGATAAATTTATCATTATTTATCATGACACTAAAATCAATATCAAAAATTATTCCAACAAAAGCAATTTAAATAAAACCAATCAAACGCAAGTAAGTAATTAAAACTCCAAAAACAAATTACAATTCATTTTGTGAATTAAACTGTAATTCTGATTGTGCCAGTTGATATTGTAATTTCGTTCTTCTTTGATAACCAAAATATCCAGATACATTTCACATTTAAATTTGTGGTTGATTGCAAAATTAAAATTAAGTGAACTGATTTCATTGCAATACTGTAATTATAATATGTATGTATAATATGTAAGTACTTATATAAAAAGATAAACTGACTGACTGACTGATCTATCAACGTCCAACCTACAACCACTGGGGTTAAAAACATGACATTTTAACGTTAGGTTCCATTTGTTCAGTAGACATCTGTCTACTAAGGATGGATTTTGGAAAATTCTAACCCTAGGGGGATAAGCTAGGGGATGGCCTTTTTTAGATAAATCCCGTTCCGAGATCAACGCAGAAGAAGTTACGGGTAAAATCTTTTTATAATGGGATCACCGTTGAATAAAATACCTACTTACTAGATCTATGCATCATTTGAATTTGCATTCCAATGCAATTGAGCTACTAAAGACTTTATTTTGAGTAACAGAATCGGCAAACAATCGTACGATCCATCTGATCTTAAGCAGTTACCGCAGCTAGAAGATGCTAATAGATAGACGCACGCTGCTAACCTGAAAGGAAGTGGGACATAGAATAGCGAAGGAAGGGGAGGTTAATTTACTGTTTATTAACTGATACTCGTATATATAATTCAAAGGTGACTGACTGACATAGTGATCTATCAACGCACAGCCCAAACCATTGGACGGATCGGGCTGAAATTTGGCATGCAGGTAGATGATATGACGTAGGCATCCGCTAAGAAAGGATTTTGGTTAATTCTACCCCCAAGGGGATAAAATAGGGGATGAAAGTTTGTTAAGTTAAACTCCACGCGGACAAAGTCGCGGGCTCAGCTAGTTACTACATACAATTGTATTAGTGCCAATTCAAAGTTGTATATGAAAATGTTTGTAAAAACCATTAAATTTAATTACTATTCCTCTAAAAATATACTGTTTTTTACTATTTAAATAGACTCCAAATTGTATAATAAATTAAAATAAAAACGCTTATTTATTTTCAAATGACCTAAATAAGTTTCCAGTAGGTGCCTACCTAAGAGCGCTTCATTAAAAATACCCCTAAGTTTTAATGGCCAATGCAATAAGCACAATTAATTACCTATGCAAATTGTAACACTAATTAATATTATCGTATTAATTAGGCACCGGTTATTACAATAAACACTGTGCCTTTTGATTACGCTCATAAAATGGAGTGAAATCAGCGATTAAAAGTTTCAACAATCCTCGATATTGTACACGAAGCACTAATAATGTTGACACTATAAATTATAAGTCACATTTTATGATAATACGATTAATACGTTTTATGAAAATTATTTGATTAGTTATCGTCGTTACTTCTAACGACTAAAGTACTTAACGATTGTAACTTTTTTATTTAAAAGTGTGAAGGTTTCATTAAGTATTTACATAAATAAAATTGATCTATTTGGAAACCATTAATTATTTTATAAGAAAATTTATTATGTATCATTTTTGTAACTTATTTTCTCCACGTTCTTACTTTCTTAGTTTATAAAAAAATCAGAATATCTGTAATAAATCTAAAATTACAACTTAGCATTTCAAACGCTAACATTATAAGACATGTCCTTACATACAAATTTGAAAAACCTGGTAAACAGGCTTACTTACATTATTTTCATCCGAAATGTTTATGTTTTTACAATCACACACACCGACACACACACACGATCACCACTATCACTGTACGTTCAAAAATCGATGTTTGATTTTAATTTTTTACTATTATTTGGGCGCCACGCGGCTTAGGCGGGCGGGACGTGCGACCGTAGGGCGGGCGGGTGAGAACTGCGGACGATCGGTGGAGTGGCGCTAGCTTCGCGTTTGGCTATAGATACTCCCGGGGTTTGTGCGGTGGTGAGTTTTCTTTCAATGGTATATTTTTTAGCGATAGATAGATATAAAAAGCGTACAATATTATAGAATCTTCAAAGATCAGGTCAGAAATTTGATAAATAATAATTCACATGGCGCGAATGGAAATGGACTTGATATTTCTCCTACTCCTCTCTTAATTAGTTAAATAGAGGGATGTTGGTTAAATTTAGTTCCATTTAAATAATAATCATGTCTTCCTTTTTGGGGATACCAGTGTGCTTCTGTACGTGTGGTTGTCACTGAACTCCTCGTAAACGGGTGGACTGATTTTGATTACATTTTTAAAGTGTTTGTGTTGGTCCCTAGATAGTTTAGATTCTCAAGCAGACCCTGTATGTGGCGCTGCAAAGGTCCGGGCCCAAAAACCGGGCCCGAGTTTTTTTTTTAAATTAAACTATATTCAAATAGAGAGTAGAGAGATTTATATTCATTTATAGTGAATGTGTTTATCTACACACGTCACCGAAAACATAGAACAATCGTCGCCCGGCAAGTTTGAAAGTGTAATTAATGTAGGATAAAGTTGTAATGGCCCTGCCTATTAAAGAGCCCATTAAAATTTGTAACCCAGGGGATTTGAAGGATTTAATTCGTGACTAGAAGCTGTAGAGTTCCTAAATGTGTGAAAATTATTCAGTCTGCATTATCAAGTGGACTGTTTATTAGTAGCTCTACCGTGTGTTTCTACGATTGATACAGTCACCAGACTCTAGCGAATACTTAAAATATTTATATGGCATATGATAGAGACCATAGACGCACCAACCGTATCGTCCCAAAATAAGCAACTCTTGTACTATGGGTACCGTGCAATGGACTGCGGGCGATCCCAGTGACACCCAGACCAGGGCCAATTACGAAAAGGCCATTTCACAAATTCGCCCTCCCGGGAATCGAAACGGCAACCACCATGTGTAATGCCGAGCGGCCTACGCTTGAAGCACTGCGCCAAGCGGTTGTCAAAGTATTTATTTTATATTAAGATTTCATTTACAAATACACACATTACGTATACTCGCCCTGCCCTTTGAAATGCAGACATAAATATTGCTTTAAAAAATAATATTATTAGAATCATAAATTATTTTAAAAGTGTGTTCAACATATTGAGCCATAAAAATAAAGAAAATGATATTGCAAATCTTAATACAACCAAAATACAAACGAAATGAAGCCATAATCGTAGGTAGAGTATAGCGATCGTTGGGCGTGTTTTTATTTAAATCCATTACTATATTTTGTCCACAGCTTTGATAGCGTATTTTTTGGATTTCGACATCAGCGCTACCAATTACCCAGCGCAATTACCCAGGTGACCCAGGAGTATAAAAAATATCAAAATCGGTCAAGTCGTTTAGGAGGAACAGAATTACGAACAAACGCACACCAGATTGAGCATCCGGTTGTCTCATTTATCGATCGAAACGAAGCTGCAACACTTAGCTACTTGACATCGCCTCAAACTCTCTCAGATCCGCTAAAACTTATCCACAATATACAATACAATACAATATACTTAAAAACTAAGCCGCTGTGTTAACATAACAATCAAGGTATAACAAGGTAAAAAGTAATATATTCAGAGCCTGTGAACATTAAATTGTGTATCAAGATAAAAACCCAACTATGTGTGGTGTTAGAAATTGTGTTGAAACACTTTTACTACCTATATTGTAAGGTCGTGTGCACATTGAAGTTACTTACAAAGATGTTAACGAAACAGCGTTCGGCAAACTTCGCCTATTTTCGACAATGCAACTGTCAAATCGATGACAATTCTAAAATTAAACGTCAACATTTGAATTAAACGACAGTCTCAGCGAGAATCTTAAGACTAGATTACTTATCAATTTGTAATCTTCTTCTATGTAAAGTAGATATTATGTTAAGTGAGAGTCGAAACCCCTACCACCTCTCCCTTCCCCCTCTCAGTCCCACTGCCCTTCAGCTCAACAAAGTGCGCGTAATGCCTTTGGTAACAAGGATCGGTAACTGCTTAACAAAAGGTGAGCCGTACACTTGTTTTTCGAATTTGATGTAAGAACGTAACAAAGAAGTAAAATCACTGTGGGTAACAATTGACAAAGATATTAATGAAATAATATATAATCGGGATTACTCTAAAGACGAGTCTAGACTATCTTCTTTCATTCGGTTATATTCGCTCTAATTCTAGCTTTTGTCAACGACTTAACTCACGAGACGTATAGCATGACCCCGAGGACAGTTTTTACTCTGACAATCAGATATCTATACATCTATATCTATACATCTATACAACTAAATAAAATTGGAGTGTCTGTTTGTAATATCAAAATAACACCTTTTCACTAAGTGCATATGAAAGTACGTACGACAGCTATAGCAAAAACGCGATTTAAAAAATTTTGTCTGTCTGTCTGTCCGTCTGTCTGTCTGTCTGTCTGTCTGTCTGTGTGTTTGTTCCGGGTAATCTCCGAAACGGCTGGACCGATTTTGACGGGACTTTCACTGGCAAATAGCTGATGTTATAGGGAGTAACTTAGGCTACTTTTATTTGAGAAAAAAATAATTAAAAAATGGGTCCCGTCGCGCGGCCTCAGAACGCGGGAGCGGGCTTTTTTGTTAGGTTAAATTCCACGCGGACGAAGTCGCGGGCTCAGCTAGTTATAAATATAAAAACACAAAAACAAAAATCTCTAAATCCCTTTCACCGTCCCACGTTACACCCGTTTAAATCCGCGTACAACGAGCGCGACGCACACCTAATGTGTAAATCCTTAGGAAATCACGTACAAAATTGCGACCGCGGCACCATAATCCGACAAGTCGCCGATGTGAACGCGGCCTAACGCGTTTGTTTTAGATTACCCTTTTTCCAGTCGCTTGCGTTTCAGCGATTCGTTTGATCCCCTTTAATTAATTAATTACGCGTGAATTTGCGTGTATGAGCTCATACACAAGTTGGTTGTAATTATAGAGCTGATGGGTGGGATGGGTTTAAGTGAAGCCTAAGTAATGATTGCTTAAGTTGCTTACAGGCTAGTTGATTGGGAACAGGAATGGTGTTGGGTTTGTATGTACGATTCCCATGTGTTATTCGGGCAGATCTTGAATTGGTTGGCTCTTGGTTGTATCTTTTAAAAGTACGTAATAATATTATAACAAAGTAGGCAAATAAGCGTGCGAGCCGCCTGTTATCAAGTTATCGTCGGTTAGATACATGCATTATCAAAACTCAAAATTGTTTATGTTCATGTAAGTCAACAAAGCATTAAATTTAGTAAGGATCTACTACCGGTTCAGAATGCTGCTTCCACTGAGAAGATCCAGCGAGAAACTCAATGGTTACTCTTTTCAAAGGCATTGATCAAACTTTGCCGTTCCACGATAGCGTATCGTTCTTGGATTCATGTTAAATATTAATATGGCACGGTTGCTGATCACGAAGAAATTCGTACAATGACCTGTTATTACCTGTCGCTGTCACTCCCGCGTAAATCTAATACGTCTCGCTCACACAGTGGCCGGTCACACGCAGTTCACGGCAACTGTGTGAGCGAGACGTATTAGATTTACGGGATTTTCTTCGTGACCAGCGACCGTGCCATAATTGTTTCGTGCGACTGCGTAGGTACGCGCAATAGTTTTTATTTTATAACAATCTTTGAGAACACGCTAATAGCGTATAGAGTCTTGCAATATCAAAGACAATGCTCGCATGTTATTGACCTGTTTAAGGGAGAAGTTTAGGGGAGGGGGGGGGGGGCAATGATGGGCTAAAAAATTAAGAGTAAGGATAAAAGAGTGATTTATTAATTCCCCTTTTTTCACTACTGCTCCGCTTCGTTAGAATGCTAAAATACCTAATCTTTTTGCATACTCCATACAAAACTTAAACTCGCTGATTACCAACAAGTTAGTAACCGCACACAAAGCTAGAGATTCGTAGAATTATTTAAATGAGCTACTTTATAAAGTAAACAAGTTTCAGATGCGATCGCTAAGTGATATGTTCATTAGTTTAACAAACTGAATTGAAAATACATAATATCTTAAACAACTACGCATCTTGGCAGATTAGTTTGAAATAAGGAGCAGAAGTTAATAATTTAATTTGTTTACATTAAAAAACTTTAACGCCGCATATTTTTTTAGAGGCCAACAGATCACTTTAATTTGCATTTATTTATCTTCTCCTTAAGTCTCCAACAGATCGGAACGCGACCTAGACTGAGTAGAACCCGCGAGAAAATGAACAGACTTGTGCATTGCAGTTTCCAAACTTTGTGAAACGCAAGCAAACCTGTGCATTTGCTTTGCATTGTTTTTAGTGTGCATTAGAATCGCGCCGAACCTGAATAGGGTTGCCCTTCAATCTATACAAAATATATTTGATTGGGATACAAGGTAAATAAATATTTTTTTCAAGTTATAATGGTACAACATTTTGCACAACCTTTATTTTATGTCTCCCATCAAAGCTCCACCAATTCAGTGTGAAACATTCCGTTTTCATCGGAATCTTAATCCAAATTGAGTCCTCGTAAAAATCTTGCATCTCCTCCACATTCAATCCGTCTTGTTCAAACTAAATCATTTCCAGAATATTTACTTAACTATTTCCTACATCCACTGTCTAACTGAATCTTCTGGCAACCCTAACTAAAAAGCCTTATTTCCTCGGCCGGCTGGCCGTGCGGATTATATCAACCCCCTTACTACGAGCTGCACTCGTCCGGCGTTAAGGAAATCAGAATTGTAAGCGAACAACTCTGATGATAGAATCTTTTGCGGAGCATCTAGATTTTTTAAGGCATAACGATCCTAAGGGTGACCGCCCGAATTTGGCTGTGCTATGCAAGCCCGTCCGCTTCGATTCATAGGGTCGCTTCATTTCGTCAGCTCCACTCGGCTGAGTTCAAGTTGCCAGGAAATAAAGCGATCCTATTGGTCGAAACTGCCTAATACTTACCCTAATAATATGCAATTTTTCGCAGAACAAAGTGAACTAAAATGATAATTCGACACGTGTTTCGAGACTCATAACGAGCATATCTGATATGGGAGGCGAGACTCCTGGTCCCTGACTCTTGGCTAACGGAGTTCGGCCTTGTTGGGCTCTTCTATTAACTCATTTGATTCATAATATTGGATGTTGACAAGCCGAGAGTGAGTGTTGGGGCCTTCTCCAAAATAATATTACAATGGATTTCCGCAAAGTAACGGGGTGAGTCAATAAATTAATAGTTAAAGCTAAAACGTTTATTTTGTTTAGGCCTACGGGGGCACTTACAAATTTACATTTTATATTTTTTTCTTATATCTACAACCGGATCGGAACGCGACCTCGACTGAGATTAGATTTATATTCCTATTTCTACATAAACCACCCAAGATTTATAGTTCGCGTATTCAATACTAGTTTCTAGTAATCGAAAATCGATAGTAGCAACTTGTATCGTGGCCACGGGAGCTTCCTGCGGGAAATAAAGCGCTCACCGCTGACCGTGCGGAGCTGATAGCTGCGCGCATTATAAACTAACTTAGCCTCTGCGTTTTACGTAGGATTATAAGCAATAAAACTACAAGCGTGCGGTAATATTTCCCGTGGTAATACGCCCATGTCTTTTTCTATTTCTTTAATAGCATATATATTTTATGAGGAAAGTTCCAACGACATAATTATCTATTCTCCGCTTATATAGCAATGCTGAGGAAATACCCATGTAGGTAGGTACTATTGTAGCCGTAAATCCCTCTTCACAAATTATATTCGTTTGAATGATAGATCAGTGGTGAGTCGTAGCGTTTGAACTAAGCATTGTCATGCGAAAATGACCTTAATTGTAAATCAATGTACTATAGAAATGAAAGTAATATTTTTATTAAGATATCATTCTAAAATCTGACTTGTAAGATAAATAAACTTTGAAATCTATCAAAATCCAGACAAACATCTTTGATTTACGTTTCCAAAACAATAGCCTAGCACTTTCCAATCGCGATACTCGGTATCTATCGAAATAATAAATACAATTTTATATCGTAAAACGGCCCCTTGTCAAGTATCTTTTTTTACGGGCCCTTATCACAATTAGATTACGGTCTGTCAGGAATATAAATGATATAAATCCCCCGTAGCTATATGCGCCCAATTTTACGCGAGACTACAATATTATGCGGATCCATTCGCTTTAAACTTTTGGTAAATTTGAAAATAATACTTATCTGCTTCCACTTACGTGTCGCTATGTTGCGCAATCGTTCGCCAAGTATTGAGCATCTGTGTTTCTTGGCCGTTTTAATAAATCGATCTGATCAAGTCTGAGAACGATCTTGAGTATGCTTTTCACATGTCATTTAGTACTGGTTTAACATAAGAATGACATTTTCAAGATCGCTTTCAGACTTGAGATCGATTTATTAAAACGTGCCCAGGTTTAGATAGCCCACACTATATGGGCATATTCAAAGACAAGACACCTAAAACACCACGGTAATTGTCACTTTTACTCGTAGAAAATCATCCAGAGTTACGATGCGTATTCTTGTGACTTTTAAACGAGATTACTGCCTTCTCAAAGCGATCTTACAAATTTCGTTCTTATGCCAAACCAGTACAAAATTACATATCAAAGACGGACTTAAAATCGTTCCGAGACTTAAGATCGATTTGGTACCCCTTACTGAATTACGGTCGCGGCGGCCAATCTCAACGAAGGATAGCTAACTTCAGAGGAGTTAATTATACTGAACAAGTACTCGTATATGCGTAAGCACAGAAGCACTCTCTTTTCCCTCAATCTCAAAGTCCGATTGAACGGTAATCCTAGATGACCGGAGAGAGGTCAGGAAGGACAGATAGCTCTATGTGCTCTATCGAGGCACGGAGACGCTTGGATTAGATAAGCTCGACTCATGATAACGGTAATTTAGATAGGTAAAGAGATTACGTCATTATTGGTCACCATTGTCGATCCTGGTTTACAGGAGTAACAGTGGCGGGAATGTGGCGGGACCAGTCCCATTAAAAAAAAGGTAGAGAGATGATTCTGTTTCGTAAACCCAGTTTTGCTCTTAGGAGATATTTGTTACTTTATGTTTATTGGATAAAATGATAAAATATTTAATTCAACACAGACACAACTATTTCACTAATTCATAGCTAGCCTATCACGATTGAAACTTATCTGTCTACATTTTATCTCAAAGGTGCGCCGCAAATCTTTGACCCGAGGACGCGTCACTGCTGCAGGGTCGGGTCAAAAGGTCAGGTGTAAAGGATATTGCCCACTATACGTGCGTACTCGGACCGGCGCGCGGAGAATGAGAAAAATATTCGATTATTTATATTAAGCACAGATTTAGATTTACATAGATAACGCAAATACATGTATTTCGCGAGTACAAAACCCCGACCAAGCGTCAGGTTGGTCGGCGTTAACTTGCAGTCCACGCGACTACAGATATAAAAAATATGAGTATGAGCGAGATAATCACTCGAGAGAATCGTAGCGGACGGAGAGGCATCGGCGGCATCGGTGTCTTTGAAGCGATTTGGATTTCCCGCCATAAATACGTCACAGTAGGTGTTAAAAATTCGGCAAGCATTGAACTGACTTAGAAGTTACAAAATAACCCAATAATACTTCAAACTTGTAAAAGTCCTGAGTGGAAATCTTCAAATACGGTCACATTACTAATTAGGTCTCCAGAAAATTGGGCTTGACCAACTCTCAGGTATCTACTTCAACAAATCTTTTGACGAAAGGAATCTGAGATTGCTGTGAGGGTAACGAATTGATTTTATATTAACGAGTTATAGGTAAAACTAGTTTCTGCCCGCGACTTCGTTCGCGTAGACTTAAGTAAAGTATTCTATGTGTTACTCCAGGTTATAAACTATCTGTGTTCCAATTTTCATCCAAACCCGTTCAGTAGTTTCTGCGTGAAACAGTAACAAACATACATCCACACTCACAAACTGTCGCATTTATAATATTAGTAGGATGCAATGACGAAGTACTATTTAGTACCAAATGGTACCTATTCCTTATTTAAGTGGGACTTTATAAGATTTCTTTTTGCTGATTCAGATGAAATTCTTTTACGAATGCAGCTTAAAAAATCGAAATAGGAACTGATTTATTTTAAAAATCTATTAGATTAGCAACAATACTTTTGTATCATTAGGTAATGCTCTTGAATTTAATGCATATAAATTCATAAAATCCAAGATAATTTTGACAAGGTGCAATAAGTTTTTGCAATAAGCCCTTTGCGTGTCGCAGCATACGCTTACGCTTTTCCGTGTGTCTCTTCGCAATGTCAGAAACAAATTTCCTATACTATTACCATTCCCATTCAATTTAGTTCAGGAACAACTATGTCGTCAATATCTTTCTATAACCAATAAATTGAACCCAAGGAAGCCGTTCGTCTGCAGTCGTTAGCATTCGAGGAACTTGGCACCGTATTCTTATCTGACGCGCCCCACTGTTGCCCCAAAACTTATCCCATACATTTGCAGGGTCAATCCGTACGCAGCACTGTTCAGATATAAATACGATTCTCTTCGGCCGGCGGTAACTGCTTACAGAATTGTATTTCAACGTGACGCAGGACGTACAATGAAATTACTTTAAAAAAATAAAATATTGGAAAGGGCATGTTATAGGGAGGCAAGGGTCACCTGGTTTGAGCAGACTCGCAGCCAAATCCAGCAAAGAACACGTTACAGGCCTTTTACCGCTTAGCATGTAATTAAAATAATGCTCGAAGATAAAAATAAATAAGGCCGTAAAGATTTCATTACTATTTAGTGACAATGGTGTCACATTCCGTTGCTGCTCCTGAGAATGTACACCATCTTTTATTCATTGAAAAGAGTAACCATTGAGTTTGTTGCCGGATCTTCTCAGTGGAAGCAGCATTCCGAACCAGTGGTAGATTCAGACTATTCATAAATGCTTTGTTGATTTACATGAATAAAAACAATTTTGAGTTTGAGTTTTGAGTATTTTATTATTTTTTATGGAATAATTTCGGCTAATAGATGCTTGCCATACCAAAGGGATTTTTTGAATGTTGCCGACTTGACAGGCAGTGGGACAGAGGGGGGGGGGGTACGAAACGGGGGGTACGACCGAAAAATAAAAAAAGGAATATACCTATAATTATGTACCTATAATTATAAATCATGGATAATAATATTTCCAACTATTTCAAAAGAATTCTGTACTATAGATAGCGAATCCAGCCTGAGTCTAAACCGACCCAAATCCAAGACAGTTATTGGTGGAATGAAACTAATATAATCGATGGTAATAGGATTCAATACACGCGTTCGCGCTATAGAGAGGTGGGAAATTTTTGAAAGAGAAATTCTGGTAAATCATGTACGATATTACACATAAATCAGCGATTATCCTTAGCCGAAGGGAAAGGTGAAAAAGGATGTTGGGCCTTAGAGTCGGAGTTATACAACGGGTAGGCAAGAGAGCCGTCTCTAGAGAGTATCTATCACTATTTTTTAAATACATAGTGAGTGAGTGAGTGAGTCAAAATAATGAACACCAATTTACGACTAGCTTGTCTGAACATTGAACAAAGAAAATTAAATTGTTTTCGCTCGTGTCATATACATTTTCGTATTCCACTGTTGGGGCAAAGATTCCCATTGCCGTTAGTCTTGTCCGTTAGTCTTGTAGCTCAGCTTTGACGAACAGAAAACCTGTCAAAACTGACGTATCCTGATAGGTGATACTTCAGTTTTGACTGATTTATTTTAAAAATCTACGAGTATTAGATTAGCAACAATACTTTTGTATCTGTTATCTTTTATATCTGTTATCCATATCTCACGAAGAACCGACAACCGCTGGGGTAAACGTGTTCTTGAGTGGAGACCTCGACTCGGCAAGCGTAGTGTAGGACGCCCTCCGACCAGGTGGGATGACGATCTGCGAAAGACTGCAGGCAGATGCTGGATGCGGCAAGCTGACGCTATGGCGCTCATTAGAGGAGGCCTATGTCCAGCAGTGGACAAGCATAGGCTGATGATGATGATGATGATGATGATGAATTTAATGCATATAAATTCATAAAATCCAAGATAATTTTCACAAGGTGCAATAAGTTTTTGCAATAAGCCCTTGCGTGTCAGCATACGCTTACACTTCCGTGTGTCTTTGCGCAATGTCAGAAACAAAGTTCCTATACTATTACCATTCCCATTCAATTTAGTTCAGGAACAACTATGTCGTCAATATCTTTATATAACCAATAAATTGAACCCAAGGAAGCCGTTCATCTGCAGTCGTTAGCATTCGAGGAACTTGGCACCGTATTCTTATCTGACGCGCCCCACTGTTGCCCCAAAACTTATCCCATACATTGGCAGGGTCAATCCGTACGCAGCACTGTTCAGATATGAATACGATTCTCCTCGGCCGGCGGTAACTGCTTACAGAATTGTATTTCAAAGCGACTCAGGACGAAGAAAGAAATTATTTAAAAACAAAAAAAATATAAATTAAGTAAATAAATATCGCCAGACAGACGCACCAACTGTACGGTCCCAAACTAAGCAAAGCTTGTACTATGGGTACCGTACAATGGACTGGGGGCGATCCCTGTGACACTCAGACCAAGGTAAATTACGAAAAAGCCATTTCCGAAATTTGCCCCGGCGGGAATCAAACCTGTGACCACCATGTGCACTGCGCCAAGCGGTCGTCCATAGGAGAGGTCAAGTTATAGGGAGTCAAGGGTCACCTGCTTTGAGCAGCCTCGCAGACAAATCCAGCAAAGAACACGCGTCAACCCTTTTACCGCTTAGCATGTAATTAAAATAATGCTCTAAGATAACAATAAATGAGCCCGTAGAGGTTATGAGTTCAGTAATTTAAATACTTAAATCTGAGTGAGATTTGATTACTATTTAGTGACAATGGTTTTGCCTGCTCACATTCTGTTGCTGTTCCTGAGAATGTACACCATCTTTTATTCACTGAAAAGAGTAACCATTGAGTTTGTTGCCGGATCTTCTCAGTGGAAGCAGCATTCCGAGCCGGCGGTAGATTCTGACTATTCATGAATGCTTTGTTGATTTACATGAATAAAAACAATTTTGAGTTTGAGTTTTGAGTATTTTATTATTTTTTATGGAATAATTTCGGCTAATAGATGCTTGCCATACCAAAGGGATTTTTTGAATGTTGCCGACTTGACAGGCAGTGGGACAGAGGGGGGGGGGGGGGGTACGAAACGGGGGGTACGACCGAAAAATAAAAAAGAATTATACCTATAATTATGTACCTATAATTATGAATCATGAATCATGGATCCAACTATTTCAAAAGAATTCTGTACTGTTTCTGTTTCTGATAGCGAATCCAGCCTGAGTCTAAACCGACCCAAATCCAAGACAGTTATTGGTGGAATGAAACTAATATAATCGATGGTAATAGGATTCAATACACGCGTTCGCGCTATAGAGAGGTGGGAAATTTTTGAAAGAGAAATTCTGGTAAATCATGTACGATATTACACATAAATCAGCGATTATCCTTAGCCGAAGGGAAAGGTGAAAAAGGATGTTGGGCCTTAGAGTCGGAGTTATACAACAACAAATCTGATAAATGTACACATTTTATTTCCTGTGAATCTAGTCAAACGAAATTCACGGGTAGCCAAGAGACTCATGTTTAGATAGTATATATCACTATTTTTTTAATGCATAGTGAGCTGGTTAGACAAAATTGCGAACACCAATTTACGACTAGCTTGTCTGAACATTGAACAAAGAAAATTAAATTGTTTTCGCTTGCGCCGTATACATTTTCGTATTCCACTGTTGGGGCAAAGATTCCCATTACCGTAAGTCTTGTCCGTTAGTCTTGTAGCTCAGCTTTGACGAACAGAAAACCTGTCAAAACTGACGTATCCTGATAGGTGATACTTCAGTTTTGACGTATAGAGATGCCAGCGGTTTACAGGTCCTTGTATTAGGCTTATTGTGTCCACATCATCGAATCATCTTAGCCACAGTCCGCTAAAGGACAATAACCTTTTATTAAAAAAAGAAATATAGCGAATTTTTTTTTGTATTTTCTTCATGTAATATTTTTTTCTCAATTTCTTCAATCCGCTGGTCTAACGGCCCCTCACACACATTAATGTGTTGCGCGTCGGACGCATACAAATATAACACAAAACAAGAGATAAGCCGACGTATTTACGTGTTGACGGTACACGAAAATATTACTATTGTATAAATGTAGTAAAAAGTTGTGTTTCAGCCTACTAATGACTTTTATTATAGAAGCGAAGAACTTTTGTTTATATGTAGGTAGAAAAATCAGCAAATAAGCGTACGGCACTGATGTTAAGCAGTTACCGTAGTCTATATAGATGATTGCAATACCAAAGGCATTGCTCGCATGTTGCCAACCTGAAGGAGAGTAACGGTTTATTAAAAGAAAGGTATATTTATTTTAATTAAGGATTAAGTATATCTAAATATAAACTTAATAAAAATGACGCAGTAATATTAGAATATCAATTAACCACTAAATAGCCACCCCTACTCATTCAATTTATTACCAATTGTTGGTACTTACTAATTCTCATGGTACACAATTTTAGTGGGGTCAAATTTAGTTCAAAGCCAACCAGAATTAGCACAAAACCATGCGTTTGTTTCAGTTCACTGTTTCCCAATCGAAATGTACATTCCCAGAAACAAACATTTATCTGGCTTTAAAATTTGGTGAATTTCGATTAGTCCGAATGCTGTGTGTGACTTTCGATTCCATTCGGCAAGCGAATCGAGGTAATTATATTTGGGAGTAGCAATTGCAATTGCCGTTGCCTTTGTGAACTTATAAGCTCAGTTAGTGTATCTTACATTTGGAGTCCCAGAGAATCGATAGTGTTGGTTATAACATTATTTGAAGTAGACTCTGAATTACTAGCAAAACCGACTCGATCTTCAAAGGAGATATGGATAAACAATTGAAATTCGAATACGTATTTCGATGTGATACGAAGATACACCGCTTGGCGCAGTGGTTCGAGCGTAGGCCGCTCGGCTCACATGTTGGTTGCGGGTTCGATTCCCTCCAGGGAAAATTTCAAAAATAGCCTTTTCGTAATTTGCCCAGTTCTGGATGTCACTGGGATCGCCCCCGGTCCATTGTACGGTGGGTACCGAACAAACATTACTTAGTTTGGGACCATACAGTTGATGTCTTAGTCTGGCGATATGATTATTATTACACTACAGACATTTTTCTGGAGAACTCTTCATTGTACCTATTGAGACGCATATGTCACACAATACTTTCAATATTGACTATGTATTCAGTATATTGTTATAGCCGGTGTTAATATTCTATCGACCCACTCGATCCGTGAACAAGCCCTAATCTCGACTTAATTAGATGTTAATTGATGCGAGCGCACACTTACTCTGCACCTATTGTTTAGCTCTCGAGTAGCAATCTTGAACAACCACTATAATTATCTGGATATTGGTGCATTAATTACAGATCTATATGATTACTTATGTACTACCCTTATTAATTCACTCATGTTAGAAATTGTGTTAGACAATTTTAATGAGAAAAATGGCTACAGTAATTTATTTTTTTCTTGGAAAAGAAGGTTTATATTGAGAAATGACACATCGATTGCTTCTTAAATTGCAAATTTAATGCGGGCATCAATACAATTTAATTGATTTTTGTTACGACACGATGTGTCTGTCATAATTAGTAATTTTTCATAATGGCGTAATTATTCAAAGTGTTTGCACTTTGCAGCATACATATTTTCGCAATTTAAGAAACATAAATTGGCTCCAAGATAATATTTTTTTGTCAGACTTATATTTTTATATACTTACCTATCATTGGGCTCATCATCAGGGTACCTACACCATTTTAATACGCTTGGTATTGACAAATTATCAACCAATAAGGTCGCATGAAAGTAACGTCATATTGTTATCACGCCATAATTTAGCGACGCCATTGGTCGATATTTCCCCCCTTGCTTTACTTTCGTGAGCACGCAGCTGTAATCGGAAAGGCAAACAGAGGTCTAGGATGGAACAAAAAGTCTAAGTGGCAAAATAAACCCGTGAGTTTGCTGGTAGGACACATCTGTTCGCGAGTTGGCATTTGCGATGTACCTATCACCGTTACTATGGAAACTCGAACGATTATTATATTACATCGAGATAATGACAATTTAATAATAAATAATTACGCCTGTAGGTATTCTTTGAAAAGGAGACGGAGGTATATTATACCGACATTTCATGGATAGTATTTTGGTCCTGATGGAATATTGGGTGAGTTACACTGCGAAAAAAAATAATGATTTTTGTAGTTCATCAAACGTTATTATTTGTTTTAGTATAAAATATTTATAAAAATCTAGATAAGTACACTAAAAAGATTTGTTGAGGTATTTTTTTTTCAATATGTATAGTGGCTACATTCGGAGGAATTGGAGGAAATGAATAATCTAATTAGGAAATCATTTTTAAATAAGTTGCTAATTAGGTACTATGTACATTATTTCACAGTTAGGGGAAAATACTCATAATATTGGGGGCAGAACAACATCGATGATTTATACTGCTGATAAAAACGTTCAAAGGTTTCTAGCAAACGAATACGGAACCCCAAAAAATCAACGCTTTAGCAACCAACATTGACATTTTGATGACATGATTATCTCGATCGTAACTCACTTTAAAAACCGATATCGGGAACACAAATGGTAACCCAAAAGTTCGCAATCTGATCGGTAAATATGAACATTCGTGATCTTGTTGTAGGTAGGTATACTTATCACGAATTTCAACATTTACTTGTACACAACATTATTTACTCAATACGTCGTGTTCTTAATAATACAATCTTTAATATACACACACTTCAGTTATGTACTTAGTAGTAGGTCCTTGAAATACTGGTCCTTGAGAACGCTTTAATGTCCTTGCTTGCAGTGGCTCTGTGGAGCGGGTCACCCTCTTCCCTCTATTATGGTTGAGAAGAGTGTCTTGTCCCTCCTCAAGTCATGCCCGCGCTGCTTGTGAGGAGTGGTCCACCCTCTTTCCTCTTGGCAACATTGTTATGTCACTTTTGCTTACTTTATCTAGCATGGAAAGCATGAGCATTTATTTTACTGTAATGTGGGATGTTATGCACACCACACTAAGTCAGCCTTCTTATTTAAATACATAAATCTGAGTAAGATCAATCATTCTCTTGGCTTACTCGTATAGATAAAAGAAATTGATAATGTGTTGACCTACCTTTTAGAAAAGTGAAGTTAATAAATAGGTAAGCGGTCATTCATTACCACAATTTTAGGTCAACGCACAATACCTATTGTAGAACCCTTTCTACCAAACTGTCACGCATTGACCACGACACCTTAAGGCTTCAACCAACTGCCACGTGTATTACGCGCGTATAAAACGCAGTGGCTTATTTTCTAAGGTACTAGCTGTACCCTGCGCGCGTTGCTACGCATCTGGCAAAGATTGGTCGCACCAACTCAGAAACCTTTGTGGGCTCATGCATAACACTTTTCTGAAGATCATGACATGATCAAATGCATAGTTTACGAATTTATAAAGGACATACAGACATCTAGAAGATAGAAGAAGATAACAGATCATATTTACCACTGCATCCGGCACATTTTATTAAATATTAATACGTTTATATGTCCAAAGCTTCCGTTTGTGCTTTGCAGGTTTCGTTACGCTTGCGGTCCCGGCTATCATATTCATTAAGCAATATCAGAGGCCTTCGAGCGGCCTGAAAACTCCGACACCCGAGATGAGCACAAGCTACACGATATAAGAAGACGGAGTACATTTTACATTATACGCGCGTTTCATATGCGGCTGAACGTTGCGGCTGATTTTAAGATGCGTATTCTACGCGCCAGTCAATTGCCTTTAATAGGCATAAAAGTTTCTATGTCATTTGTTTCATTTGATAAATTGCAACCGGGTTTTAGGCTGGCCGTGTAATGGGTGGCCATTACGCACCCAGCGCGGGGAAGCCGTCGGTTATCGAATTATTAGGATGTGAAAGGCTCACGACATAAGGCGCGTGTCCATTATTCGAAATGCTCTCTGGAATTTCATCACTCTGACCCAGCGCGCATTCGTGAATTTCACACGTCTTTCTAAAGATTTCCTCACGATGTTTATCCTTACTACTGAGTATATTCGGTTATTAATGTTGAAAATGATATTTGCAACTTACACACGACACCTGGAATCTTACAGGCGCTAGCGTTTGGGCTTTTGGACACGCGAGGGTTTTAAACCACAATTCTTGTTTTCAAGGCGAACTTTTAATAAGCTTTGCTATTGCAACTACTACAAACCTACATAAAAAACTGAACCAAGTATTTAAATTTTTAATGAATGAATGAATGAATGGTTTTTACATCAAGAAAGTTCAAATTACTCTTTTGACAAGCCTAGAATTGAACCTGAAAACTTCTAATGGACGCCACGTGAACAGTCCACTACTCATACCAAGCTTATTTCTTTCAAATCTTCAATTGACCTGACGCATACCCAGCCTAGGCCTAACCAGGAAAAATATAAGGGGTTTTGTCTCATTTTCCCCTAAGTAAAATGAAAAAGTGAGAGCGACTCGTGGGATATAATTCGTGGCATAAGTCTTGGCAAGCGTGCTAGTGCTGATGATGATGATGATGCCAATCCAACCGATTCCGGTTATGGCGACCGCTTTAACTCCTATCACTATCCTGACGAAGGTGAGCTCTCGTGTGGCTGACGTAACCGATCTTCTTGTTGAATATCCGCCCGCACGAGGGACACGTGAGCACACCGTTTATATAATTATAAGTTATAGCCGCTGGTGGTCGCGCTTTCAGCTCATCTCTTTTAGTGTCAAGCTCAATAAGCCGATCCTCCTCAAATTCTTGAACCTTGGTCTTACCAGGGTTCTCCACTCTGGCCGTTGCGCTGCCAATTTCTCCCATTGCGCCGGATTCATTTGGCACCTTTTCATGTGACGCTTAAGAACATCTTTATATCTGAGAAGTTGACCACCTTGCTCCGTTTCCCCTTCTCCAGTTCGGAATAAAAGAATAAAAGTGCTAGTGCTAACTGAAATACCTACTGGAAAATGTCGTGGTACAACGGAGACTCACGCCCGTGCCCGTCTATGAACTACAAAAAATCCTATTTTTATTACGCTTATCTCTCATGATGTATTGTTAAAGTTGGTAACCTGGTTCCGTTGGTATATGAGAGAGTATTTCGGCCGCTTTTTCGTAACTTTTTATTAGGTTTTGCGATGTAGTGACACGTGGAAAGGATTTTGTTTACGTGGGTTTGTCGGATTTCTTTATTTTTCACCGACAACCTTTACCTTTAAAATAAACTTGCTCAAATAAAATTGGGCTGAGCTAGGATACCTACATCTTTCGGTTTCTCCGCGCAGCTTTAACCAACTTAGCCCAAGTTGACGGGAAATGAAGCAATCCTGTTGGACGAAGCGAGCGGACCCGCTTCATGGCACAGCAAAGTAAATAGTCACCCTAACGGTGTGCCATTTTTAAAGGAATTAGAAGCAGTACCAAAATGTAACAAAAAGCGCGTTTGACCTTGCCTGAATTATATGTTCAAGGTGACTATTACAATGTACCTGAAAAGGGTGTAAGGGGCATCGTAACGAACACTGATACCATGGTTCAACTCATATGACCCCCAGAGTTTGGAATTTCCGTCGACATTTTCATAAATGATGCTCATATTTTTCAGCTATTTAAAATTGATTTTAGCATGAAACAATTATACAAATCTATCTTAGTGATTTACCTAAATAAATCAATTATTACCATTTTAGACATTAACTGTAATTTAATCAATACGCTCATATGCGCATTTAATGCTAAAATCAATTTTAAAATGCTGTTTTTTTTAGCATAATCATGAATTATCGAAGGAAAATTCCAACTCTGGGGGGTCTCAGGCGGGTATCAGTTATCGTAACGATTCCCCTTACACCTTTTATGTAAACCATCCAAGACAACTAGCAACCATATACAATACTAGTAATTTACATACAAATTTTCTGATCAAGAATCTAAGTAGTTAGTCGTGCCAGATTAACTTGTCTACTGCAAACTAATCTTGTATCAAATTTAGTACGAAACTGGCAAATTATGCTGAATATATTCCGGCGGGACTTGCTGAAATTCACCCGCGCCTGGCTCGACGTTTCACATTTGCGATGTGCATTTTGCGGCGGTTCAATCGGAATATCTATGAGTTTCGAAACGGATTCGTTTATTGAGTGGAAAAAATATATTCTGGGAAATGAAATTTTGCATTGTATTATTTTGTTATCAACTACATACTACTATAATCACAGATATAGATTTACATAGATAACGCAAATGCATGTACTTCGCGTGTACGAAACCCCGACCAAGCGTCAAGGTTGGTCGGCGCTAACTTACAGTCCGCGCGACTACAGATATAAAAAATATGAGTATGAGCGAGATAATCACTCGAGAGAATCGTAGCGGGCGGAGGGGCATCGGCGGCATCGGTGTCTTTGAATCGGTTTGGATTTCCCATTACTAATGACGTCACAGTAGGTGTTAAAAATTCGGCACGCTTGGTTTCAATACAAATCGTGATACTTGCGTTATCTATGTAAATCTATATCTGTGCTACTAATACAACATGGGCTATGCATGCATGTTAGTTAATAAACTTATAAGGCATGGAAGTAATTTTGTCTTTTATTGCTAGGTTTGAGATTTGGACCTTTTTATAACAAAGTCAGCTAAGTACGACCCTTCTCATGTTAAGCAGTTAACGTAGTCTTTATAATTAATAATAATAATATCGCCAGACAGACACACCAACTGTACGGTCCCAAACTAAGCAAAGCTTGTACTAAGGGTATCGTACAATGGACTGGGGGCGATCCCAGTGACACCCAGACCAGGGTAAATTACGAAAAGGCCATTTCCAAAATTTGCCCCGGCGGGAATCGAACCCGCGACCACCATGTGCAGTGATCCGAGCGTCGTACGCTCGAACCACTGCGCCAAGTGGTCGTCTAATTGCTTGCAATACCAAAGGCGTTTCTCGCACATCGCCTAGCTGAAGGAGAATAAGGGTTGGTCTTACAGCTCACCCACTCATTGTACGCATCGCAGGTATAGTATCTATTTTACGCCGAACTTTTGTGAGAGGGTGGTGCTACTCGGGTCGATTCAGCCTGTAATCCATTGACTACAATTTGGCTCTACAACCATCCTACTTAATAATAATTTAGCCCTTTTAACGTCCCACTCCTGGGCACGGGCCTCCCCTCAACACGAGGAGGATTCAGGCCATAATCCACCACGCTGGCCCAGTGCGGGTTGGCGGATTTCACATGTCTTTCGAAAATTGGTTAGATCTTCTAAGACATGCAGGTTTCCTCACGATGTTTTCCTTCACCGTAAGCAAGTGATAATCATGTAGAAATTATGATACGAACATAGATTTCGAAAAATCCAGAGGTGCGAGCCGGGATTTGAACCCAAGACCTGGTGCCCGCAAGGCGCGTGCTTTAACCAATCGGCTATCACTGCTATCCTACTTATATCCTACTAATATTATAAATGCGAAAGTTTGTGAGTGTGGATGATATGTTTGTTACTCCTTCACGCAAAAACTACTCAACGGATTTGTATGAAATTTGGAACGCAGATAGTTTATAACCTGGATTAACACATAGAATAATTTACTTAAGTCTACGCGGACGAAGTCGCGGGCCACTAGTTACTTAATATTGGCTCGCTAATAAGTATGAATGTCTCAAATGTTTTAAACCGAAGCTTCCTTTTCAAAGATAACTTAGCCGTTTCTCACATTTAATTTTTTTTCTGTATAAAATTTCAATGTAAAATCTAGGAACCTTGGGCGAACTTCAAGCAGTAGGTGTATTTTAATTATAATATCTTTCATCGGGAGAGAGCCGGCCGTGATTTATGAAGCAATCTCCTTATTGCTTCAACCATAAAACATAATCTAGCCACTTCGTTCTATAACTTAGTATGTTAACTGGGTCATTGAAAGCCATACTTTCGCGTATATTTTAGGGCGGACTTTATGAATTACGGCAAGGTGCGGCAGGCAGATTTAATTATGTTGGATATTGCGTTTCGCATGCAAGTAAGCTTTGTTGAAAAAAACAAAAGGAACATCGTTAGACCGACACAACAACAGTATGGCCCCAAAGTAAGCAACGCTTGTACTATGGGTACCGTTCAATGGACCGAGGGCGATCCTCGTAACATCCAGAGACGGCAAAATTGCGAAAAGGCCATTTCCGATTTTTTTCCCGGCGGGAATCGAACCTGCAACCACCATGTGCAGTGTGCCGAGCGGCCTACGATCGGACCACTGCGCCAAGCGGTCATCAAATACAATCACTTCCGTCCGATAAATACTTTTAATCAATTACAAACAGACACGTCTTAACAGTACCGTTAAGGCTAAAGCGCCCATCAAGCCCGCGAAATTCAATTTTTTTGAAGTTTTATAGAAATTTTTCAAGATCTGAAAATATTAAAGGGCACATTTTGTATTTGGCGACAAAGATCGTATGCAATGCATTTATATAATACTTACATACTTATATAATAATATATCCAACTTACTCTAAAACATTTCAAGAACGACAGATAACCAGAAAAACTGGCATTTTTTGTATATTTAGTGATTTACTAGTATCATATCCACCGTGATAATATTCAGAGTAAAATAAATCTATTAATAAACGCACTGTGTTTGTTTGTTTGTACAACTTACTGTGTTTGTCGCAAATCACAAAATGTTGTCTTAAATGTTTTCAGATTTTGGATAAACTATAAAAATACTCGAAAATTTTGAATTTCGCGGGCTAGACAGGCGCCATCAGCTTAAGAGATCACCATTCACCAAATTTGAGTTATATAAATATACTATGTGAAATCACACTTTCTAATAGCTTCTGGGTCATATGTTCTATCATTGAATACAGCTTACAGCCCAGAATTAGGTTTATTCACTGATAGGCTTTTTAGTAATAGGACGGCAGATAAGCTCATATAAACCGTCAAAAACTGTCTCGTGATTTCACATTTTCAGTAGCTCCACGATAGGCTTTGAACGTGGTTACGCTCGATAGTCAATTTGAAATGTAAAGCGGCCGCACGAGAATCTATCAATTTGCCATTATTGTAGTAGTATAAACTCACGGTAGGGTCAATTTACGAGGAGCTGTTTTCTTCTTTTACATATCCTTCAGGTATATCAAAATCCGGTGTACGTGTGTTTGTAATTTTCTTCCTCCTAAACGGCTCGACCGATTTTGATGTTTTTTTTTACTTATGTCACCTGGTTGTCTCTTGGCTATATTTGGATCCGCTAGGTCGAGATATTGTCGGCATCCACAAAATAAATTCTACGCTCGTGAAACTGCTGTCAGAAGCTAGCGTCAAATACAATTTCACTGCAATCAAAATTAAAAAAAAGCTTTCGAAGCCACTTTGATTAAAAACGAACCATAAGATCTGTACCACTTAGAAAAATGAAAAGCATACGAAACTTTGAACCGCAGGTGCGAACATGTAAAGCACTAAATAAAATAAATGGCGTAGTCCATATATTTACCTTTTAACATTATGAATGCATTGGCAACCTGAAATTTTTGTAGCATTCCAGTTTTTATTCAGCGCCTCTTTCAAAGAATAATTGCAATATTTTTAACGACGATTTTCTCTTGTTTTGTGAAAGCGGCTACTCAGGTTTATTTTTATAAATAATACGGTTTAAAACTGAACATAGAATTTGTCATTGAGAAATCAAAATGATATTTATTACATTCAAAAATTATTATATTATCGGTGGTAGAGCCAATTAAGTAAATTGGCTACAGCAACATGCGTGCGAGTAATGCCTTTAGTATTGCAAGCATCTATAGGCTACGGTAACTACTTAACATCAGGAGGGTCATGAGCTTCTTTGCAGACAGAATAAATAAAAGATAACATAAGCCATTTCTTTCGATAGCTGGTAGAGACTGGTAGAGACTGGTAGAGAGCTTTATGGGGTACATTGGAACTATTGGAAGAGACTATGTCCAGCGGTGGATTGATACATTGTGAAGACTGTAGATAATGATAATAATTAAAGCACTTTTAAATTTGTTTATCCTTATCTTATACTACGTGAAACAAAAAGGGTATACAAATTTTTTTGCAACTTTACTTTGTAAATCTAAAACTATGGGCTTTTTGGGACAGTTGAAGTATTAAAGGTTTTGTAGATTTCTGAAATATGTCACCAGCTGTATTCCTATAACACCTTTTGTTTTTCAAGTTTCCTCCAAAGCTGATAGTTTTAGAATTACAAAGTTAAGTTTTGAAAAAAAATGTATACCCTTTCTGTTTCAACCTGTATATAAAATTCTCGTGTCACAATGTCAGTTACCATACTCCTCCGAAACGGCTTGACCGATTTTCATGAAATTTTGTGTGCATATCGGGTAGGTCTGAGAATTAGCTACTATCTATTTTTCATACCCCTAAATGTTAAGGGTGATCCATATTCCACGCGGACGGAGTCGCGGGGCACAGCTTACTAGCAGCTAACCTATAAAGATAAATAAATAAAAATTCCGGTGTGCATGTGTTTGTATTTCTTCTCCTCCTAAACGGCTTGACCGGTTTTGATGTTTTATTCATACTTATGGGGTCATGTTGAAAGTTATATTTGGACACGATAGGTGGCGCTGTTGTAGACATTCAGTAAATAAAATGTGCACTAGAAAAACTACGGGTAAAGCTAGTTTTATAAAAAATCGAGCTTCTCGTTCAACTAAAACCAATACATAGCACATTGATTATTTAAATTGAATTTCAGCACGTGTGGCCAGAATGAAAGAGTGAAGCCAACTGAAAAAATATTAGTACTAGCTAAAACAATAAAAGTTTGATGCGCGAACCATTCCTAAACTATTTGAATAATCTATTTAAGCACCGCGTAAATAAACCCACGGGATGATATTGAAAGGTTTTTGTTATGTCATAGGAAACAGGAATTTCAGGAACTAAGTAAGTTAATAGTTTTTCAGCGAATATAAACTCGTGAAGAAACTCCGATGGCTCAAAGCTGTGGCAATATTTTTTATGGCTCTACCGTGTGACCTGCGCTGACTGCTCCACATGATTTTTACGCTAGTCGATAGCGTGTTATACGAGTATACTAGGTGAAACAGAAAGGGTATACTATTTTTTTTGCAACTTAACTTTGTAAATCTAAAACTATAGTCTTTGTGGGACAGTTGAAGTACTAAAGGTTTTGTAGACTTATGAAATCTGTCAACAGCTGTATCCCTATAACACCTTTTGTTTTTGAAGTTTCCTACGAAGCTGACAGTTTTAGATTTACAAAGTTAAGCTTTGAAAAAAAAGTATGTACTCTTTCTGTTTCAACCTGTATAGCGTGTAAGTTTAATAGTTTTATAGATTAATGGTGGCAGAGCCAAGGTCAAGACAATTAACTACAGCTCATATATACGGGCTGGCTGTACCGGGGTAGTACCACGCTCTCACAGTAGATCAGTGTAAAGTATATATTATAGATGCATTTCATACGATGAGTGACATGGCCTAAAATACAGCCTCACTTCACCTCTCTCTTTCCTGTCACTGTCACTGTTAGCCCTTTTGACGTCCCACTCCTGGGCACGGGCCTCCCCTCAACACGAGGGGGATTCAGGCCATAATCCACCACGCTGGCCTAGTGCGTGTTGGTGGATTTCACATGTCTTTCGAAAATTGGTTAAATCTTCTAAGATATGTAGGTTTCATCACGATGTTTTCCTTCACCGTAAGCAAGTGATAATCATATAGAAATTATGATTCGCACATAGATTACGAAAAATCCAGAGGTTCGAGCCGGGGTTTGAACCCGAGACCTGGTAGCCCGCAAGACGCGTGCTTAACCAATCGGCTATCTCTATTTCCTATTCCCCTTTAAATCGGCAACATGCGAGCAATGCCGTTGGAATTTGGCAGCATAATATTTATTAAAAAAGCATTTGCGATTGATTGCCATGGCATAAGGGAAAACTGGACATTCCTTCGGTTCGTACCAAGCGTTTCGCTTCAACTTTTATTGTGCGAACTGCCAAGGAATGGAACGCCTTGCCGGCGTCTTTGTTCCCGGTTGACTATAGCCTGGCTGTTTTCAAGTCGAGAGTGAACAGGTACCTTCTAGGCAAGTATGCACCACCGTAGACCTCATCGTTACTTATCATCAGGTGAGATTGTGGTCAAATACTTGCCCATAACTTAATAAAATAAAAAAACTGTATTTTTTAACTCCATGGTTAATTAAGACTATTATTCCTAGTGTCATAATAAACCGCAATCGATAAGTTTCATGGTACCAGTGTTTAACCAGTAAATAAATATGGATCGTTGTACTCTGACTGAACATCATTAAGATTCACACCGCGCCTACCGACACTCGACACTTTTAGTTCTATCCTGTAATAAATACACACCTCAGTACATTTCACCCCCGATATTATAAAAATAACGTAACACATTGACGGTTTTGTACACACAACGTTTGAGAGTAATAATACAAACCGAGCTATGGTTGGTTAATCAAGTGATATTTCATGAGTAGGCTCGGGGTAGGTACGTATCTGGGAATCTCGTCACGTCCGCTAGATCCAATGGTAGGTAATTCTTACGTTTGTATTAACTATGATGATGTTTATTAAAAATATTGTATATCTTCTATATTCTTTGTTTTTTTGGTATATTCTTCTCTTCCGTTTTCATTTTAAATGCTGATTAAGTGTTAATTAGTGAAACTAAATCTCTTGGAAACATTATGGTAGTCGATCAAAATCATTTTAGGTCTTGTGGAAACATTTTACGCACACTAAGTACCGAAATCTAACATATAATTTCGGATTAAAATAAAACTATTTTACGGATTCTATAGCGTTTATTCACTTTTTTATGTTCCCGACGTTAATGAATTAATTTAATTAAAATTATATATAATTATATTAGAATTCATATAATTTAATCCAAAACCAAGCGTATCATTGCAAGACCTCGAGACACTGTAAGCACTTTCTGAGTGGATCGGACCGCAAACAATAACTAAATATCGAAAAAAAAAAATCGGATTGCCGCCTATTTTGTTTTTTTTTCGTTGGCCGGCTAACTTCATTTTTAGCCATTATTTTTCATTTTCATCTTTAAATATTTTGCCCAAATCTATGTTATTTTAAAGAAATTGTTGAATCTAAATTATAATTAAGTCATTTAAAAAAATATATTCTGGTATTAATACTTAACTTTATGTTATTTCAATTTTACATCGTGCTGTAATTGAGTGACTGTAGAAAAAGTTTTAACATGGTTCCATAGAAATGTGAAAATGGAACTAGTTTTTTTTTATAATTTGACAGCTGTCAGTTGAAAGCGAAACTCCCGGGCCTGAAAAGTATTACTTTCAACCCGCTTCTCAGGCAACTTCAGACCTACTTTCAGAGTATGAGTAATGAAAAATAGTTTTATTTCAATGTGTAGTATTCGCCTAAATATAAGAAAACAATACATAATTTCGGTGCAGACAAATAATTCTGGGTTGTTAGTCTGGATAGATATGGTAGGCAGCAATAAGATAAGTATTACTTAGTTCAGGACCAATGTGAAAGTCGAAGTCAATGCGTTTATTTTGTTTAAGCCTTGTTGAAAATATTTATTTTAATGGCCAGTTGCTTATATAATTAATAATTACAAAGGGTAGTAGATATTAATGAAAATATAATTGCTCATTTTGACACATACAATTGATCTTGACTTAAAAATAAATTAATAACAACGGTATACGTCTTATAAATTCAATTTAAGCTGAAACTTTCTGCGTCCTTTGTCTTGTAGCCTGCAGGCGTGTCGTTGCTGCATTATGTTAATTTTAAATGCTCGCTTTTCAGTTACGTCACTGAAACTTACAGCCTGTTTTAGGTGCACTCTACGACGGTAGAGCCATGATGTAGCCGATTACAGCTTATACACGTTGAAACAGAAAGGGTATACTTTGTTTTCAAAACTTAACTTTGTAATTCTAAAACTATCAGCTTTGGAGGAAAGTTGAAAAACAGAAGGTGTTACAGGGATACAGCTGTTGACAGATTTCATAAGTCTACAAAACCTTTAGTACTTCAACTGTCCCACAAAGCCGATAGTTTTAGATTTACAAAGTAGAGTTGCAAAAAAAATAGTATACTCTTTCTGTTTCATCTAGTATACGAGCTGGGGAGTATCTCTTTTCACGGAAGATCCTTTCGCATTATGATTGAGAGAGTTGAAAGCTCAACCCGCACTCACTGTCTCTCCCCTCTCATATCTGTCACAATATCCAAATGGTGTTGGACTATGGTGGTTGTAAAAATAAATAAATTTAAAGTTCATTTTCTTCTTTTGCTTGTCTTTAAAAAGATGTGACTTTGTATTAGTGTTCGTGTTCTCCTCAGCAAGCCCTTTCATTTGATACCCACATTGTGGTGGTGCAGAAAAAATAACTAGTCCGCCATCTTAGATGATCCACCATATTGGAATTAGAATGACGTCACAGAGATAAGCGTCCATTGTCATCCAAAATAAGCCTGTATACCAAATTTCAGCTCGATCGGTTAAAGATAGCTGATTTAAAATTCAGTTGCAAGATTACACCCGGAAAAATATTTCAAGTTGAATAAAAGCTTGTAAAAAAGATTGGGACTATTCCATACATTGGCAATGGGATATACCATGTGCGAAATATGTGTGGTCTACAGAACTCCTCTGCCTATATACATAGAAAATAGCGGCGTGATCATGATGGTTATTTTATTATACTATACAAAATAAACACTCAAATGAGATCCATTAGTGCTTCTAGACCTTTTATTACAGCATTAAAATTTCATAAAAAATAATGTGCATTTAAACAAAAAAGAAAACTTTCTGAAACATCGTGTTTACATTAATATTTAACCGATATTTAGAGTTCTAAGGGCCGAGTATTACAGCACACTAACGGACCGTTAGACCGGTAACCGATTGTTTGGAGTACATTTTGTCTAGCAGTAACTTAGTATAGTATTGTCATCGACAAAGCATGCTGTCACTGTCATTCTTAGGTAAATATTTCGTGCTCTGGTAACAATCGTTTACTGCTCTAACGGCCCTTTATCAACTGGTACGCTATCGCGGGCACAATAGAAAATCAAATACATATGTCTCGCGTAGATCACCGTTCAAACGAAGGGTTAATGTGTTGGTAGAACTTGGCCCTAGAGTTCCAAGAACCTCGCTTTAAAAATTAACACATCTGAAACGAAAGTTTAGAAGATTTTAGACGATCCGCGTTTTGAGTTTTTAAGTTAAGCTGTATTTAGGGATTAAGCTCGGTCGATTTAACTTATCACTTTTTAAAACCAATCATGGCAGTTAGATAGAACATAATTTTTTTTTACTCTAAGAAAGTAGAGTAGCTATTATAGCTGCATTTCGCACGATGCACGGGCGAGTAATGCCTTTAGTATTGCAAGCTTTTTTTAGACTACGGTAACTGCCTAACATCAGGTGGATCGTACACTTGTTTACCGACTTTGTTATCTTAAGGAAAAAAAATATAAGATGTTTTTAAGAAATAAAATGTTGTTTATCTCATTATTTATAAATCCTTCCACGTGCCGATCAATAAGGAAAATTTACTCGTAACGGAATCTTTGCAAACATAATAATAATAACATCTACGCAGCTCTACCGTTTGACGTCCGCTAGAGTCACTTGCTAGAGTCGCTAGCTAAAAGATTTGTAGCAAATTATTAGTCACTCAGGTAGCAAATAAGAGTGCTGTAAACTTTGTTTTAAGTACATAATTATGAATCTTATATTAATAATGCGCGATATTTAGTATAGCATCTCAGTTAATGCAAAAGACGTAAAAAAAATATGTCGGGTAATGGCGTTGATGGCAAGTTAACGATTTAATGAAGGTTCAGCTGTTATTCGCTGGTAGGTAGGTAGGTAGGTACATCATCTTAAGCATTCGCTAGGGGACCATGCAAAATATCGTGCATTATATTAAGATACAATCTTATAGAATGTATGTTTTTTATATTTTACGTAGGTGGTAGCGACTAGCGATCGTGTAAAACTCATGGTATAATTACTGGAGGATAGAGATAAAGATACAGGTTATGAGTAATATTTTGTGGAATCCAGACCACAAAAATTTCGACTCTGTGGTGCCTTCATCCTATATGCGAAATACTGTCAGCACTGCATTTCATATTAGGATTGCTTCAGTCAACATGTAACCAAAATGATAATTATTTACTATGGTGAAAATAAGTCCAATAAAATAGAATTATATTTCTGTTTATGTTATACATTTGTATTTTTGTAGCTTCAAGATTAAAAAGTATCGACGAGGATGGGATTCGAACCCACGCGTGCAGAGCACATTGGATTAGCAGTCCAACGCCTTAACCTCTCGGCCACCTCGTCATGTGCGTTACTATCCAATATTATTGATCAAGTTATTTTAAATTATATCCCCTTTTAAATCGCCAACTAACCGTTTAAGGTCCAAAAAGACAATTTACAACTTTAAAAGATACGAAATTGTAATCGTATTCCTAGAACTTATTTGGAATTGTGAACCCGAAATATGAATTTTGGGATTGTGAATATTCAGAGCGGCAGGAGGCAGTTCTAATTACACTAATATATTTATAAGTCAGTTAGTAGTCTTGCAGAATTTCTTCTATGACTTAATAGACTGCAAGCAACTGTAAAAATATCCTTTTCTTATATTTACGCGAATACTACACATTGAAATAAAACTATTTTTTTTTAACTATGACATCAGGACGTCTAACACCTCAGTTCCCCCGTGACCACGGTTGCTGTAAAGCAACCGAAACGTCGGGAACATATAACAAAGTAAATAAACGCGACATAATCCGTTAAAATAGCTTTATTTCAATGTAAAAATATCCGTCAAGAAATTACTCCCTTGACGCTTTCTCACATAACACCTATCATCTCAACCGGATTTCCTCGCAAAATAGCTTAACACCATGTTTCAGGAAATGGTCTTCATCAGCATTTCGGTTCAGAAGCTATGCGGCTGTAAATGCCACCGCAGTTAGGCGCCTTTAAATTTAGCGTAATAACTTAGAGGAAAATATTTATCAATAACCTGAAACACAAAAGGTGTTTGGAGGCAATTTCATACAAAAAGCAGTGAAAAGCTTATTATATTAAACAGTTGCCTATAGATGTTTGCAATACCAAAGAACGGAGGAAAAGGAAGGGTGAAGAAGGGAGGGGAAGGGAGGAAAAGGAAAGGGGTTGGTGTTCCGGATTTCTCACTCATCATATGAAATATCGAGCGGTTATAATATCTACTTAAGGCTAAAGCGCCCATCTAGCCCGCGAAAATACAATTTTTTTGAGGATTCTTAGAAATTTCCAAAATCTGACAATAATAAAAGGCACATTTTGTAATTCGCGACAAAGACCGTGTGCAGTGCATTTATTAATATATCCAACTTATTCTAAAACATTTCAAGAACGACCGCTATCCAGATAATCTGGCAATTTTTGTATATTTAGTGATTAACTAGTATCATATCCACCGTGATAATATTTAGAGTAAAATAAATGTATTAATGAACGCACTGCATACTGTGTTTGTCGCAAATCACAAAATGTTGTCTTAAATGTTTTCAGATTTTGGATGAACTATAAAAATACTCGAAAATTTTGAATTTCGCGGGCTAGACAGGCGCCTTCACCTTAACGCCGTTCTTCTGTGAGATGTTGGTACTACCCTGATCCAACCAGCCCGTATATGAGACGTACAGTTTGACTCTACCACCATTGTAATACGCTTTTGTTATTACGATTTGCAATCGTCAATATACGGAACATCCACTTTCACAACACTTCGAGGAACATATAAATGCAATCTGTGATCTTATCACACGCCAATCCTTACCCATGTCACATTCCAAAGGGACTTCCTTCGGGATCCCATGCATTAGGAAGTAGGTATACTCATATTTTCCATGTCAAGATTGATAAATTGTTTGCAAGAGCAAGTGGTTTCTTATCGTGAGTCCCGAGTGTGACGGAATCGATGGTCCAAATATGAGGACTATAAATTGATGGGGTGTGACAGATAGGCGCCGCGGCCCAGAGGTTATGGGATTTGATGCCCGTTGGGTACGCGTTTTGACAGTTATAGAAACATGATCGATGTCGAATCTTGACATTCAGTAATAAAATAATCAATATTTTTTTAATGCCTAGGAAGGTAAAATGTCAGATTTGCAGGTCATCTTGCTGGTAAGTGGTGATCATTACACAGGTCATCGGCAACATCGGCGCCTATTCAAGTAAGTAGGGGTAGGTACCTAAGAAGTCCTAGTGTAAAGATAATGGCACCGATTCCAAATTAAAGAAATTATGTGGTCTCCAGATATTTCTAGGTTTTTAGTGCATCTAGTTTTTTTTTGAAGTCCGTTCATTTTTTGTTATAAAATTTTATTTCGTGCCGATCAGCAACGGTCTCTTACAAGAATCGATACTAAAACAGATCAGAATTTGACATAATCATTCCATGAAACTCTATTATCGTTGACGTGTTACTAAACGTAGCATATAAAGGGAGCTTTCAAATCTTATACACCTACGTAGGTGCTCGCGGCACTCTAGTGGTTAAAGAATCTCAGAATTCAATAACTTAAAAACCTTTTTGGCGGTGAAGGGAAGATCTTCCAGCCAGGCGGGTGTTATGCCTGGCGGGGCGGCCGCTATGCCCCGCTGGTTATTCTCGGGGTCTTGTTTATATAGTCACGATGCTTGCGATTCTTAATATCGTGATTCAGTTTTTCTATGAAGAATCCGTACATTGTATGGAGGCGCTGCATTTAGCGCCATCTGTCCGTTTCTGTCGGCGACGTGAATGTGAGGTCGCCACACCCTACTATATAAATACAATAACTAAAGCATACTGTTACTAATTGATCGCAAAAGCGGCAAACAACATTAAAACTGTAGAGCGTTTGAAGGTAACGTGCGTCCGTCCGCCTTTTCAGCGGCAAAGATGAAGGAAATTAAATTTATGTCACCTCTAGCAAGTTGGTCTCGATTCGAAACAGCTTCCACCGTGTAACCGCCTCTGGACAAATAGCTAGTTCGTATTTCTTGGGGAGGTGTTGCCAAGGGAACTCGACTGTATTTCACAGCTAATTACATCAAATAAGGATTAAACATGTGAAACTTTGAATACATACTACCTCACTGAACTCAGATTTATTGATATAATTCCAGAAGCAAGCAACAACATTGTCACTAAATAAGTAAATAGTAATCAAATTTGACTCAGATTTTGGTATTAAAATAATATAGCTAGTTTAGTGAGGTTTGCATACCTACACACACTTTACGTCAATTGAAATGTTTACAAACCAAAATAATAATAGTAATTATTAAAACAAAGGTGGATAAGAAAATAATTGCTTTGGTGTGATGCCTTTCATCTATACAATACAAATAAATAAAATTTGAGTGTCTGTTTGTAATATCAAAATAACACCTTTTCACTAAATGCATATGAAAGTACATACGACACCTATAGCAAAAAAGCGATCTAAAAATTTTTTGTCTGTCTCAGCATGACCAATGTGTGATTTGGAAATGACTATCAAAGATATCCGTTATAAGTGAATTATATACCGGTATAGAAAATTAAATCCACTAATTATATCGTGTCATTGTTTATTTGATTAATGAAACAACAACGTTTGATGCATCTGAGCTATGAAGATATATTTTTTCTCAACCATTAGTGAAATTTTAAATATACGCTGACCCAGCTACTCCAAATAAGTTCTTCTATCACTCCAAATTCTTTGAAATACTAATGCTTGGTTCTCAAATAAATTCTGAACGCATCGAGTTACGTTAGTAGTTCCCTGTTGTGAAGTGCGCTCAATGAGACTGTAGCCTTCCTCGCAGTCAACTTGGTGGTGTCAACTTGGTGACAAATTTATTAGCCTTTTGAAGTGTTCAATGTCCTTATCCAAACTTTAGCTCTACGTAAACTTTTGTAATTTAGAACGCAAGAAATTGTGGCAAGAAAGTCAGGACATTGAAGATCGAATCAAGTTGCAATGAAATAGTAACAAATAAATAATAAATATCGCCAGACTGACACACCAACTGTATGGTTATTGTGGTATGGGTTCCGTACAATGGATTTGGGGCGATTCCAGTGACACCCAGACCTTGGCAAATTCCGAAAAGGCCATTTCCGAAATTAGTTCCAGCAGGAATCGAAACCGCAACCACCATGTGCAGTGAGCCGAGCGGCCTATGCTATGTATATAGTATGCGGTAGAGTCTAACGGCCTTATATGACCTGGCTGCTTCAGGATAGTACCACCTTCACATAAAAGATCGGCGCAGAGTAGCTATTACGGCTGCATTTCGTACAATGAGTGAGTGAGCCGGAAGCGTAACCCAAAGTCCCATCCCTCTGTGCCACTTTCCTTCAGCATCTACAGGCTACAGTACTCTTAATATTAAGCGGGTCTCGCACTTGCTATCCTAAAAAAATCAGTGCCGTCTAGGGACGCCCGAAAGAAGCGAAGCTTTGTAGTAGATATTAGATATATTATAAGTGGCGTGCATAGGGTTTTGAAACAGGGTAGGCAGAGTGTAACATAAAAATAACGCGTTACGCGTTACGCTTTTCACCGTTTTAGTGCCCGGGCAGCGAGCGCCCCGAACGTCCGTAAAGAAGCTTCGCTTCAAAACATTTAATAAAGATGGTTGTGTCTCTTCGCAGTGCGATTACGTAGTCCGTACGTAGGCTGTTGGTTGTACAAGATTATGTTTGTAAACATAGTCATAACAATAATAGATTAAATTTCAAACACTTTGGCGGCTTTGAAGATATCTAAGCTCCGGAATGCTCAAGATTGTGCCATATGATTACCAACTTAAACGCGTCGTTTTAAAAGCCAAATCGCTTTGAATCGTAGTCGTAGGGCTGGGACAAAATTAACTATATCATTGGTAATTTCAAGTAACGAACGACTTTGTATTCTATATTCCTTGGAATAAGGTTTATTCGGGAAGTTAGATAAAGGCCAATTTAGTGTCGCTGGCAACTAGTATCTAGTTACACTAATGGAAAAGTTCAGTAAGTGTCAATGGTAACGTCTGATAGACAGAAGTTTCCGGAAACAAATTGACGTCAAAATCCTTCAAATGGCATATCCTATAGACCAAAGATAAATTATTGACTTTACAAAACTTGCTCTTATCTAGATAGGTAGGTACCACAGGAATCAGTCAATTTTATAATGCGATATCCTACTAATATTATAAATGTGAATGTTTGTGAGTGTGGATGTATGTATGTATGTTTGTTACTCCTTCACGCAAAAACTACTGAACGGATTTGGATGAAATTTGGAACACAGATAGTTTATAACCGGGATTAGCATATAGGATACTTTTTATCCCGATAATCCCGAAATTTTTGTTACGTTAAATACTACGCGGACGAAGTCGGGGGGCACAGCTAGTTTATTTATAATAATTAGTACAGGTACCCCAATATAATAGGGCGAAGTTTAGGGAAAAATTAACATGACATGTTTTGAAGTTCAAAATAATTATTTAGGCACCTAAATATACGGTAGAAGGTGGTGAAGAGAGACACTGCGTTACTATTATATTTTCTGAATTCAAGCCTTTGAATTTTTGTCAAAAATTTCCTGTTGTAGTCTACGTACTGGCCACCATTGTTCAAGAAACAGTTGAAATGTTAAATACGCATTCTACTTGAGAAATGTTGGCGCAGAAAAATAAAATGTGTTCAAATTTTCACACCATTTCTAAGCCTCAAAGTGTTATTTAGAGGTTTTGCAACACCTCTTATATGCAATAAATAAAATAGTAAGTACCTAAAGAGTATACCAAACAAATTGTGGCATCAATTCAGCCCACGGTATATTTTCAAACGCGATAACTACGTTTTCCAAAAAAAATGCGGATGATTCAGATGCGCGATGGCGCAGCAGTTGTCGGCTCGGATAAACGCAACCCAGTGAGATTTTTGTTAGTATAACATGAACTTTTGACGGGGATGACTGCGAATAGGATGACTATGAGGTCAGGAAAAAAACACACTGTGAAATGAAACCAAGTTAATTGGCATTCGCCTTAAAATTACTGCTGTAATAGATTGGATTAGGGCTGTAACTTAAACGAATATCATACTTCACACGTTGTCTACCTGAAGGGGAGTGTTACGAAGGGGGGGGGGGGGGGGGGGGGAAGCAGGGGTACGCTATTTTTTGGTCCTGGATCAATGTGGCCATTGATCATGACTTTGGTTTTATCCAAATTCATGCCAAGACCGATGCGTCGCGAGGCTGAAGCTAGGCCGTCCAGCATCCGGTTCAGCTCCTCCAGCGTCTCTGCCATTAAAACTATGTCATCAGCGAATCGTAGGTGCGAGATGTTTATGTTAATGCCCTTACCTTTCCAGTGCAGCGTCTTAAACACATCTTCCAGCGCGCTCGTGAACAGTTTCGGGGATATCACATCCCCCTGTCTCACTCCCCTGCGCAGTTGGATGGGTTTAGACTGCTGGCCCTGTACTTGGACACTCATGGTAGCGGCGTCATAGAGACATCTCAACACCCTGATGTAACGATAGTCTACTTGGCATCGCTGTAAGGATTCCAGAACAGCCCAGGTTTCGACAGAGTCAAAGGCCTTCTCATAGTCCACAAAGGCCAGACACAGAGGCTGATTATACTCTTCGGACTTCTGTATAATCTGCCTCACTGTGTGAATGTGGTCTATGGTGCCATATCCTCCGCGAAACCCGGCCTGTTCCGGTGGCTGGAACTCGTCGAGTCTCCTGGCGAGACGATTCGTGACCACTCGTGAGAACAGCTTATAGACGTGGCTCAGGAGTGTGATGGGTCTGTAGTTTTTAAGAAGGGTTTTATCTCCCTTCTTAAAAAAGAGCACAACCAAACTCCCGCTCCACGCCTTTGGAGTTCTCCCACTGTGAAGGACGGTGTTAAACAGGTTCCGTAGCTCCTGTATAATAGGGGCTCCTGCTGCCTTCAGAAGCTCTGAAGTAATTCCGTCCTCACCGGGGGCTTTTCCATTTTTAAGCTGCCTCAGAGCCAACACGATCTCGTCTTGACTGATGTCCGGCAGTTCGTTGGTATAGTGGCGTGTCAGGGTGGCTCTGGAATCGTGGTCGTCCCGTCGAATATGAGGGGCATGTGCAGCGTACAAACGGCCGTAGAAATCCTCTATCTCGGCAGAGATCTCCGGCTTCGACAATACGGTCCTCCCGTCGTGCGTTCTAAGCTTCGTCAGGTGGCTCCTGCCAAGCTGCTGAGTGAATACTTTGGACCCTCGGTTTCGCTCTATCGCCTCTTCAATGAGGCGAGTGTTGGAGCTCCGAAGGTCGCGCCGTACCATCTTCGCAATTTGCTTATTCAGGTCTGACCTCTCTGACGAAGTCGCTTGGGTGGTTTCCCGTCTTTTTGTCATCAGCCCGAGAGTCTTATCCGTGAGTTTAGACTTCTTGCCCGTACGCTGCTGTTGGCAGAACTTGATGCCTTCGTCCCTCAGCGCTTCGACCAGATTATGTAGAGTCTCGTCAGTGTCATCAGTGGGTTCCAAGGCAACAAATCTATCCTCGAGAAGCTGCTGAAACTTCTCAGTGTCCGCCATGGTTTGAATTGGGTTAGGCCGGAGCGTGGACTTCATCAGACAGTTTCTCTCAAGCTTCAAATTGATATTCAGAGAGCCTCGGAGAAGATTTTTTGTTTACAATGTTGTAACGCGCTATTTTCATTGTAGTCTGTATATATAAAAATGAATTGCTGTTCGTTAGATTCGTTAAAACTCGAGAACGGCTGGACAGATTTGGCTAATTTTGGTCTTGAATTATTTGTGGAAGTCCAGATAAGGTTTAAAAGGTGAATAAATATGAAAGTCCACGCGGATAAAGTCGCGGGAACAGCTAGTATCAAATATTAATAAATATAAGACCATCCTGTATTGAGCAGAACACGTGGCCGCAGGAGGCATATTAAATTTTTCACACACTGCCGCTGTGCCTGAATTTTTTTTGCGCAGTATCAATTTATCTTGTTATTTAATAATAAGCTTTATATTGTTTACACTATCTAAATATATATAACTCAAAGGTGAATGACTGACTGACCGACTGACTGACATAGTGATCTATCAACGCACAGCCCAAACCACTGGACGGATCGGGCTGAAATTTGGCATGCAGGTAGATGTTATGACGTAGGCATCCGCTAAGAAATGATTTTGATTCTACCCCAAGGGAATAAAATAGGGGATGAAAGTTTGTATGAAACTTTGTCAATTAAATTCCACGCGGACTAAGTCGCGGGCACAGCTAGTTTATTATAAAAGTCGATGAGCTCACTGCACTAGGTGACTGCAGGTTCAATTCCTGTCTGGAATAAAATTGCTGGTATGACGAGCGAGAGAGCCCGTGCGAGCAATGCCATTGGTATTGCAAGAATGTAAAGGCTACGGTGGCTGCTTAACATCGGGCGGGTCGTGCGTTTGTTTACCGACTTTATTATTAAAAAAACAATATAATTTATCTCACAGCCAGTGCTCACTTGAACACACAGATTCATATACTGGGTGAAACAGAAAGAGTATACTATTTTTTTTGCAACTTTACTTTGTAAATCGCAAACTATCGTCTTTGTGGGACAGTTGAAGTACTAAAGGTTTTGTAGACTTATGAAATCTGTCAACAGCTGTATCCCTGTAACACCTTATGTTTTTCCAGTTTCCTCCAAAGCTGATAGTTTTGGGATTACAAAGTTAAATTTTGAAATAAAAGTATATCCTTTATGTTTCAACCTGTATAGATCAGGATTAATCTAGACAAATAAAATCCGTGATAAGGGAAGTCGTGTCCAATTCACACCCACGTTCTGATGGTATAGTAATACACCCCGAGCTAACTCAATGTTATCGTATGTTCTAACGTTACAAACATCATTAGTATACGCCGCGACTAAAATACGACTTGGCTCTAGAAACTCACTTTAGTAAATTCTGTGCCTAGATTACATAACAGAGTGAACTTGTGCGAAGAATTATATTGCCGAAAGATTTGGCAGAAATGTAATGCATTTAATAAAGTTTGTGTCTCTTTCTTTTGACATGGAATTCTAGACGCTGTCTGAGATTTTATATGACAGATACATTAATTATGTTAATAATACAAGGAAAACGAAGCTGGCCACAATAGTTTGTGTTATCAAAACACCTGACATTTAGCAAGGTATAAAAAATGTATCTCATTTCAGAGAGCGCTTTCGGAAAAATTTATGTCATTTTTGTGTCATACTTGGTCGTACTAGAACAAAATGATATATCAAAAACGCACCAAAGATTTATCTCAGACTTAAAATTGATTTAATAATACGGGCTTACCTATACGTAAGCCGTTATTTTTGACCCGAAATAATGCTAATATTTATCGCAGCAGAAGAGCGAATGCTGGCAATACATGAACTATGATGATAGATATTCGAAATGCTTTTCACTGTGACAACGCCAATGTGAATAGAATAGATATATCTAGAGAACAGTTCAAATAAAATAATATAAAAGCGAGTAGATGCTATGTTCTGACGTCACAATCACAAAGCGTAACCTGAACATGCTCACCATTAATAATTCACCCAGGGTTCGTGTTACCTTTATTATGTTTGTTTGTTTTGTAACAGCGGTATTTTATCGTTGCTCTCAGAAATGAATGCCGACACGCCGGGCTCACAGCTCGTCGGCACACAGCTTTTGTAATTTGTCCAAAGTTTTGTTTTACACGTAATTACTTCGTACGTGATGTTCGGGCGAGTTGTTTTTTAAACGACACGCCACTCCGCTTTGCGGTAACTGTTAACATACGGCTTTACGTGTATTTACAACTTTTTAATATAAAACAATACAGGAATGTACAGGCTGTAAGCGGAATCGTAACGATAACTGATACCACGGATTCAACTCATGATTCTGAACCTCCTAGAGTTGTAATTTTCCGCCTAAGTTTTCTTGAATTATGCAAAAATTCTTTGGAATTTTAAAATTGATTAGGTGATCTATCAACGCACAGCCCAAACCACTGGACGGATCGGGCTGAAATTTGGCATGCAGGTAGATGTTATGACGTAGGCATCCGCTAAGAAAGGATTTTGTTTAATTCTACCCCTAAGGGGATAAAATAGGGGATATAGTATTAAATGCGCGCTCGAGCGTATTGAATTTACATTTCTATTGCAGTTTACGTCTAAAAATGTCATTATTTATTTATTGATGTAAAATTAGTTGGGATTATGTATGTTGTCATGCTAAAATCATTCACAATTTTTTTGCATAATTAATTATAATTTCACCATTTTCATTTCAACTCTGGGTGGTATAGAATCATGAGTTGAATCCATGGTATCAGTGGTCGTTACCATGTTACACCCTGTATTGGTTGAACAATAGTAACGACGGCTTAAATTAGAACAGCGGTTATTAATTAGGACGGCGTATGATATTGTAGAATTTGTGGATACAGTACAGGGATATTGAGTGAGTTGGAGTTTAGTTTAATTTATCAACTGTTAAACAAACTCATTGGATAGTATTGTGCCCGGTAAGGTTTGTTGAGCTGTCAGTACCTATTATCAGAGTCGTTAAGCTATGTCGAAGCGGCCCTAAATGCTCATACACCAGAGTTGGGCACTAGCTGATACGACAAGAAGCAGAAAGTCTTCATTTCTAAAGTACATTATTGTAAATAGTTTGCTTAAATAAATTACTACCTATTTATTTAATAACATTTACAAGCCTAACTAAACAGACAATGAAAAACCCGTCCAATGAAGGTTTGAACGAATTTCACGGCACATTCCTTTCCAAACCGTTTAAGTGTCTCTTCATTACCGCAGCGACGACGTCATCCGACACTGAAGCCACTTTCACAGATAAACCGGTTACGACAGACGCGCGCTGAATTCTTAAAACGGACGGAAGGGTGGGTGAGATTGACAACTGGCAGGTAATTTTTATTCTTTACTATTTTATCATTAAATAGGTATTGATATTTTGTAAATAAAAGAAACAAACAAACTCGTTTATTCATTTTATAATATTAGTAGTCATAATTTGTAAACCCGTACGTTCCTCACTGAACCTGTTCAGCAATTTCTAACATGTTCCTTGGACTCAGGCAGGCTGCCTGCGCGCCTAGTTTGAGTTCCAATGATAATTGTACTATGTGATTTATATTGGAATAATTATTTATGTATTTTTTATCTTCTCGTTCTGCTTCATAGTTGTAAAGCGAAGCTGTAGCAAATTGACTTAAGGCTAAAGCACCCATCTAGCCCGCGAAGTTCAAATTTTTTGAGGTTTTTTAGAAATTTTTCGAAATCTGACAATAATAAAAGGCACATTTTGTAATACACGACAAAGACCGTGTGCAGTGCATTTATTAATGTATCCAACTTACTCCAAAACATTACAAGAACGACAGCTATCCAGATAATCTGGCAATTATTGTATATTTAGTGATTAACTAGTATCATATCCACCGTGATAATATTTAGAGTAAAATAAATGTATTAATAAACGCACTGCATACTGTGTTTGTCGCAAATCACAAAATGTTGTCTTAAATGTTTTCAGATTTTGGATAAACTATAAAAATACTCGAAAATTTTGAATTTCGCGGGCTAGACAGGCGCCTTCACCTTAACTAGCTATATTTCGGTTCTGAATGTTTCTCGGTGAGTTTTTTGGTGATAAAAAACAATCGATGTGCGGTCTTAAAAATACGTAGTAACTCTTTCGTAAGTTCTTATTGATATTATTACGTATTCCAATTCCAATTCCAATTAAAGTTTATGGCCCCATCGACTACCGATGATTCTGCCAATTATTACGTATTACAATCGCTTTATGTTGCTGACACATTTTATCCTGTCAAATTTAGAGACATTATAATTCGGTGTTCAATGTTTCCTTCTTTTTTTCTATAACAAAGTCTGCATCCCAGCGAACGACCCTCTGTTAGGCAGCTACTGTTACAGTTAGATGTTTTCAATGGCAATGGTTACGGGCTAGACAGGCGCCATCACCTTAAGCTCATACACAGTTTGGCTCGACCAGAGTAATACCTCTCTCAGAAGACCGGCGCAAAGTAGCTAGAATAGCTAAGTTTCGTACGATGCGTGAGGGAGCAGGAACACCAACACCCCCATCCCCTCTCTCTATCTTAATTCCCATTCCCATCTTCAGGTGGTCATCGTGCGAGCGATACCATTGCCATTGAAAACATCTAACTGTAACAGTAACTGTAGTCTGTCTGTAGTAGTCTGTCTGTCTGTATGTTTGTTCCGGGTAATCTCCGAAACGGCTGGACCGATTTTGACGGGGCTTTCACTGGCAGATAGCTGATGTTATAAGGAGTAACTTAGGCTACTTTCATATTAGAAAAACAAAAAAAACAAATGGGTCCTGTCGCGCGGGCTCAGAACGCGGGAGCGGGAGCGGTTAAGTTAAATTCCACGCGGACGAAGTCGCGGGCTCAGCTAGTTAAGTATAAAAACATTCATAGAGACTTAGTTCCCTAAAAGCAAATTGAGTTCCAGATAATTTAAACAAAGTAAATATCCTTATTAATGTAAATAAAAACACTTGGCCGTCAAAATCATCGCGCCTTCATTTAAAGTTACCCAATTCGTTTCAAGGGCGGGCGGGTTGTCGGGCTTGGGTAACTAGTGTCCAGATATCGACGTTGATTTATTAGATGACGTCACTCGGCACTCGATAAGGGTTGTCCGTCTAAGAGAGGGCGTCTCGTGAAATTTTATTTCGTGATTGATTCTGGTTGGACAATAGAAAATTTGTAGTTTCGGTAGATAATACCTAATATTACTACGCGAAGAAGCGATACTCATCTCTGGTGATTTATTGTCTAAACTAAACTAACCTTACCTTATTATCATGTGTTTAAGGACCTCTTTACCCTGCCTTTTTAGCACGTTTCTTCAAATCACAAATCAGTCAGTCAGTAGAAAATTATTCAGGAACTGTTATTCCAAAGCCCTTAAACAATATTTCAGTCTGCCGAAACGGCTAGTACAGAATGAATTTAGATTATCTATATTACCCCTCTTGACATGGGCTCTGACCGGGAGGAATTAGCATTGAAATCACTTAGTTGTTATTTATGTTAGAATGTTACACATATAATAGCTATGTGTAAGTCTGTGGATTTGATCATTTCTCAGGTAATACGCACGATAAATATATGCTTATTCTATAAATAAATAATTAACCCTTTTGACGTCCCACTCCTGGGCACGAGCCTCCCCTCAACAAGAGGGTTAATCATGTAATAATCCACCACGCTGGCCCAGTGCGGGTTGGCGGAATTCACATGTCTTTCGAAAATGGGTTAATTTTCTAAGACATGCAGGTTTCCTCACGATGTTTTCCTTCACGGTACGCAAGTGATAATCATATAGAAATTCTTAATATATAAATGCATAATACAAATTTGTATATGGTGTTCAAAAATTATTTAACAATAATAAGAACCTTCTAAAGAGCATCGGTCGTAGAATTGAACGCAACAATTTATTTTTCTTAAATCGAAATTCAGACGAGTTCTGGTCAATTTTATTACAATAGTCATATGTATAGATTTTTTTCAATGTTGGTGGCTACTCCTCGTATATACATATTAAACTAATAGACGATTGAATTTGTTCTAATGCCGCAACACAAAAGCTGTGACAAATATCCAAATGCCTACTCTGAAATAAATAATATGAAAACTGAATTTCAAAGCTAACCGCAATATTATCAGAGCAAAGGGCCTCATGACTCACAATAAAACGCTTAAAACTATTCAAAACCCAGACACCCTCAGTTAGGCTGTAAAATTGTTTATCCAAACTAATCCAAAAACTCATTACACTCGTTATAACCGACAATGTCTTATCCTCGGCCTAACAGCGTGATATTAGTGTTCAAATTGCTCAACAAATAGGCATTTAAGGCGACGGCTTAGTCGACAAGCGACAGCGATTTTATAGAACAACCACTTACTTAAAGTCACGTTATAGGCAATTTTCTACAACTCATATACGAACTACCTTGAACGAGATAGTACCACCCACTCGCAGAAGATCGGCGCAAAGAAGTTATTATAGCTGTGTTTCGTACGATGAATGAGAGAACCGGTTACCCAACTCTCTCTCCCTTTTCCTCCTTCAGTTTCACTACCCTGTAGATGGGCAATGTGTGACCAATGCCTTTGGATTTGAAAGGATCTGTAAGCTATCTATAAGCTACGGTAACTGCTTAACAGCAGTTGGGTCGGACGCTTTCTTGCCGACTTTGTGGTATACTTAACACTAAAACACTTCTCGAGTGTTTAAGTCCTATTTTGATTTATAACTAGGTATAGAAAGAGATAAGTATAGACAGGTAGCTAAGCTTAAATTTATTTTGTATGTCATCCATGACATTTAATAAAAAAAAATGAGGAGTCGAATTAACAATAGATTACTCATGCCCGTTGCAAACGATACGTAGCTACTTGCGCAAGTTCTACTACTAAACATGAAATATATGATTTTGTAAACACGAATAAATTGCTCTGTAGATGGTACAAGAACGCTGGCGAAAGTAACTAAACGCTTAATACTTGCACAGCGCATTGTATGCAATGTACATACATTATGACGCAACGATGTAGGTATCAGATCGCTATCGCTCATGCCTCAAGCCAGGCCTAACGAGCACATGCTACCGAAACTATTCAACCGTGTGTCCCAATGCTACATCGCGGGCCATTGTTAAGATTGCCAACAACTGTGCCAACACTGCCAACTCTCAGATTAACTGTAAATCTAGTTTTTATCGTTTTGTTAATCTATTTTGTTGAAGTACTAAAGCATTATTAATTAAAATCGTCTATAAGCCAGCTCGTACATGAGCCACCGATTAATAATAGAAAGTTGACGTCAGTAGTTCAGCCAGGACGAAGATCGAACCCTGAACGTCTCTAGTGAGCGGAATAAAATCCAAGGTCTCAAGGAAAACTTCAAAATCGTCTTTATTAGCAGAGTACTTGTACAAAACTCGAAAAAAAACGATTGCGAGAGTTAGATTGACGCCAACGCCATCTATGAGTGAAAAATGTAAACAGTCTCGTTTACGAAAACGCCCCCCATCCGCTAGAATAGTATTGATATTTTGATTGATACTAATTTGATTGAGACTAATGAAATTGAATAATAGATATTTCATAGTGTTTATGACCGACCAGATATCTATATATTAATACGTGAAGCAAAAACTGTGTAATGTTTTATGAAAATTGCGCGGACGGAGGAGTATGAAATTTGGCACACTTATAGTTTATATAGAGAAGGAGTGCAGAATGGTTATATTTATTTTGAATGTTGCATAAAAAATACATTAAATCACGAAATAAAACATTACTCACACTACCATGCGTTTGACAGACACACATTTGTAACTTCCACTTTGTATCTGACTGACTGTCTGTTTGACAAATGGTGACAGTTTTTTTTTTCGGAGGTCGTGACTTACATAGTGCATTCCGCGTGTCAGTATCAAATAGTCTTTGATAATAGTGTCGTTTAAAATTAAAATTTAAATGAATTATGGTCGAATTTCGACCACGGGTGACCACTAGTGCTGTGAATTATGTACGTAACATATAAAATGGGAATGGCATATATTATCAATGTTCTATAACTACGCAATTATTCAAAAGCTATTATACAGCACGGTGTTAGTACACCTATAAAGTGGTTATGCAGACGCCACACGTAAACACATCTATGGGCACTAACACAAGCTATATAAAAGCTATCAAATTCCGCACAAAGGCGTTGGTGACGTCATTAGCTATTACAACTTTTATAATCTATTAGCATATACTCGGCTATTTTATTTGAGCTCTATTTAGATGGATAAAGGACTCTTTATTGTATAAGCCGTATCATCATCATCATCATCATCAGCCTATGTTTGTCCACTGCTGGACATAGGCCTCCTCTAATGAGCGCCATAGCGCCCTGTCTTCAGCTTGCCGCATCCAGCATCTGCCTGCAGTCTTTCGCAGATCGTCATCCCACCTGGTCGGAGGGCGTCCTACACTACGCTTGCCGAGTCGAGGTCTCCACTCAAGAACACGTTTACCCCAGCGGTTGTCGGTTCTTCGTGAGATATGGCCAGCCCACTGCCACTTCAGCTTGCTAATTCTTTGAGCTATGTCGATAACTTTGGTTCTCTGTCGGATGTATTCATTGCGAATCCTATCCTTCAGAGAAACTCCGAGCATAGCTCTCTCCATAGCTCGCTGAGCGACCTTAAACTGGTGGACCAGCCCTACCGTGAGTGTCCACGTCTCGGCTCCGTAGGTCATGACGGGTAGGACGCACTGATTGAAAACTTTCGTTTTCAAGCATTGCGGTATGGATGACGAGAAGACTCGACGTAGTTTCCCAAACGCTGCCCAGCCCAGCTGGATCCTCTGCTGGAGCTGGATAAGCCGTATATTAAGTAGATAATACACACATACAGCTGTGGCCAGTTGGTGCATCAACTTTTCGAATTTTCAGTACCTAACAATAGATGTTGAAATCGCTTTAAACTGTGCAACAATGAAGTTTTAATAACCAGAAAGACATATGTTTTTGTTTCATCCAATTTGATTAAGTAGTTTCGAAGTTACATGCATTAATAACATCGGCAAATTTGAAAATTTTCGAAGCAAGGTTTTATTTTCGTTTCGCTGTTGTTCGTGTTTACACACTTTGGCACAAAACATCGCCCGCGGCGGTTAAAACCTGGATGAGTGACCGCTAGTAGAATTTACAACTGAGCCCTCTATTCGTGGAGAGCACGTTAAGCCGACGATCCCGGCTATCACAGTCGTTAAGTCGCCAGAGGCCTATCGACCGCCCGATAACTCCCACGCTACTTATAAAGTTGACCTCTAGCTTATAAGATAAGAAAGATAAACCAAATTTCCGGCTCTTTCAAAATGAACTTAACATAAGAACCTCAGTGATAGCCGATTGGTCAAGCACGCGTCTTGCGGACACCAAATCCTGAATTCTAACGCCGGCTCGCACTTCTGTGTTTTTGGAATTCTTTGTGCGAATCATAATTTCTATATGATTATCACTCGCTTACGGTGAAGGACAAAATCGTGAGGGAACCTGCATGTCTTAGAAAATCTAACCAATTTTCGAAAGACCTGTGAAATCCGCCAACCAGCACGGCGCCTCCGACATGTCACGGTTAGGGCTGATGCTCATGTGAACTTACGCACTTAACACATAGTTCCAATGTGAATAATGATGGTGGATTACGGCCTGAATCCCCCTCGTGTTGAAGGGAGCCCCGTGCCCAGGAGTGGGACGTCAAAAGGCTAAATTATTATTAGAACCTCAAGCGGCTTTTATAAGGCCCAAGTTAGACTCATAGTTCTTTATCTTGTACGTCATCATGATTTGTTATGATTGCTTGCACCTCCTCAAATCATTAAACCGTAAACTAATGAGTCTCTACTGACAAAACTTGTTCCTCAAAAACCAACTTTAAGCACTGGTGGTACAGTTGATATTCGACTGCGTGATAGGAAATGATATATTGAGGAAACGCCTTAGGTGTTTCATTTGTATCTATTTGTTAACCGCGATGGGGAGTAATGATACGTAGGTTAGTAAGTAGTAGAGTTGATTTTCGCACCGACAACTTATGAGTGAATTCGTTATAATCAATAAGACATTTTGCATGATGCATGGTTTGTTGTATTTGTATCTGAATTAGCTACTAAATTAGTATCTAATCATCATCATCACCTTGCCCTTATCCCACACTAGGTGGGGTCGGCGCAGCACGTTCTCTTCTTCCATTCAAGCCTCATCCGTCATCTCTGCACTCACTCCCTTTTCGCTCATACCCTCCTCCACGCAGTTCATCCACGTCTTTTTAGGACGTCCCCTACCCCGACTACCGCTCACTATCATACCCATCGTCCTTTTGACCGCATGATCATCCTCTCTTCGCATAACTTGTCCATACCACGCTAACCTTCCGCTCTTTATTTTCTCTGTCACCGGCGCTATTTTTTTTTTTTTTTTTTTGAATTGACTATATGTTGTTGGCCAGAGTGGCCATAACAACTTCACCCGGACCGGCGCTACTTTCAGGCTTCCCCTTATATACTCATTTCTAATTTTAAATTAGTATTTAAATTAGTATCTAATAGAGATGTTAATTACTGACGTCAACCTCAACTAATACGCGACGCGGTGTTTATACACACGGGTGTAGATTACTTAACTACAAATATGTAAGTCCACCTAAAGCCAATTGACTACACCTTGTATATGGATTGGCTCTACCTGTGTAGTACCGCCTTCTCACAAAATATCGTCGTAAAGTATATTACAACTGCATTTCATACGATTTCAGTGATTATGCCGGAAATTGAACCCCATTTGCGATCGCTTGGTGCAGAGGTTCGAGCGTAGGCCGCTCGTCACCGTGTGGTTGCGGGTTCGATTCCCGTCGGGGTAAATTTCGGAAATGGCCTTTTCGTAATTTGTCCGGTCTGGGTGTCACTGGGATCGCCCCCATTCATTGTACGGTACCCAAAGTACAAGCATTGCTTAGTTTGGGACCATATAGTTGGTGTGTCAGTCTGGCGATATTTAGTTATTTATTTCTTCCCTTTGTCCCACTCCCCTTCAGGTCGTGCAAGCATATATAGGCTAAGGTAACTGCTTAACATCAGCAGGTGGAACACTTGGTTGCAGACTTTCATAAAAAAATAATCACTTAGGCACATTTCGGCAACATGTTTTACTAAATCGTCAATTCTGTCTACACCACAGAATTGGGGTCATTAATCACAGTAAAGGCTGCAGGATCCCGAATAAATACTAGTGCTTCATCAAGAGCGATCTGAGAATTAACTATAAACACCTAGAACATGTTGCGGCTCGACTGCGGCAATATTTCACGGCGCCTCCGACATGTCACGGTTAGGGCTGCCGCTCATGTGAACTTACACACTTAACACATAGTTCCAATGTTATAAATTAATGATCACTATAATAATCATAATAATCATTATTTAATACGTGAAGCAAAAACTTTGTATCCCTTTTTGCGAAAATTACATTTTAAATTATGCATAATAAATATATTAAACTAATACGTAAATAATTACACACACTACCATAAATTGACACACACACGTGTAACCTCCACTCGGTAACTGACTGACTGTCTGACTGATTGTCTGACTGACATACGGTGACAGTTTTTTTATATATTTCGGAGGGCGGGACTTCCATAGTGCATTCTGCGTGCCAGTATCAATCAAGAAGGTTTTTGGGTTTAATGAATCGGGCGATCACTACTAACAAGAAATATCGCCAGACTGACACAACAACTGTATGGTTCCAAACTAAGCAATACTTGTACTATAGGTACCGTACGGACTGGGGGCGAGTGACACCCAAACGAGAGCAAATTACGAAATGGCCATTTCTTAAATTTTCCGCGCTTGGGGTCGAACCCGCAACCACCATATGCAGTGAGCCGAGCGATCTATGCTCGAAACATTGCGCCAAGCGGTCGCCAAACTATACACGGAATGCTTGCAGTAGACTGCAATAGTACATTGTTACACAAGGGGTGAATGTAACTTATTTTGGCGCGAGACGTGGGTTGGCGCCCGAGCGTAGCGAGGGCGCCAATAGTTCGAGGGGCAAAATAAGTCTTTCACCCGAGGTAAACACTGTGCTTTTCATTACGAATACAGGCAAAGTAAAAATAAAAATTGGAATTGGCTGAAGAAATAATACAAGGAAGTATGAACAATACTCTACAACTCGTAAAACAACGGATTGCCGTCAGTTTGTTTTTTTTTTCGTTGGCCGGCCAACTTCATTATTTAGCCATTATTTTTTATTTTCATCTTTAAATATTTTGCCCAAATCTATGTTATTTTAAATAACAGATAAAGTGAGAGGTAGGAGGCTGGAATGGTTTGGACACGTGATGAGAAGGGATGAGAAGCATGTGACTAAACGAGTGATGAATATGAATGTGGATGGATACAGTGCGAGAGGAAGGCCCAAGAAAAGATGGATGGATTGTATTAAGAAGGATATGAACGAGGTTGGAGTGGATGTGAGTATGACGGGAAAGCGCGATGTATGGAAGGAAAAGACATACTGCGCCGACCCCAGATAATGGGAAAAGGTAAGGCAGATGATGATGACATTGAAAAATATATATTCTTTAATTAATACTTAACTTTAAGTTATTTCAATTAATTTTCATCGCGCTGTAATTGAGTGACTGTAGAAAAAGTTGGAACATGGTTCCATAGTAATGTGAAAATGGAACTAGTTTTTTTTTAATAATTTGACAGCTGTCAGTTGAAAGCGATTCTCCCTAGGGCGGAAAAGTGTTACTTTCAACTCGCTCCTCAGGCAACTTCAGACCTACTTTCCGAGTATGAGTAATGAAAAAATATTAATTCTTCGCCATAATGAAAAACCGAGAAATGTTAAAATGGCTTTAAAAGTCCATTCGAATATAATTTAGACTGACTTTCCGTAGTAGCGCGCGTGATTTTCACAGATTTTCTGTGGCCAATCTAATGATCGCCTTAGTTTGGAAGATGATTGACATTGCTAGAATTTTTTATCATGAAACTGAGACCCTTGATCGCTAGCTTGATATACTTTCTACCGTAGAATCAATGAGGCGGAGGAGAAAAAAAATCAATTACTTAGTTATTTGATGCCTGGAAACCCTATCTTTTTTGATATTGCGGAGACTCCGATCGGCGTTTGGTCATTTGATGCTTGTGATTAATTAAAATGTTCAGAACTAATGTTTGGTACGGATTGAAATTGTTATTTCAGTATAATCATCTATACAGACAACGCTGGCTAGTTAAAATAGACAGCATTATTTTTTATACATAAAAAGTCGGCTAACAGGCGAACATACGTCCCATACTCAAATCGCAATAGAAAAGCAAACGCTCGCGATTACGTTTCAAACGCTCCGCTTTTGATGTTTTGCTGACACCATACCATATCAATGTCAGTAGAAATCATGAAGCTCGTGTCAAAAATTACGTGTTGGTCGTTGTCAAATTCGAATATTCGTGTCTGACATTGACACCTAAGAGTAGGGTTAAGCTCGATATATCGGATTATGAATCGTCGGTTCCGTCATCGATACGACAATAAAAACGATGGAACTAAGAGTAGGTTTCGACACGACAAATGTCACAATATATCGATTATCGTTTTCAAGAGTAGCACCCCAGATGTTAAGCAGTTAACGTAGCCTATAGATGCTTGCTATAACAATGCCCGCATTTCTCGCACGTTTTATACCTGAAGGGGAGTAGAGGGATAGAGAGACAATAAGACGGGGGGGTTGTTGCGATTCCAGCACTCTCACTACTCGTACGGGATGCAGCTATAATAGATAATCAGGTAGTTTATGCCGCTTTTCTGTGTGTGGGTGGTACTACTCCGCTTGAGCCAGTCCGTTTATGAGCTGTAGTCAGTTGGCTACAGCTTGGGGCTCTATATCATACTATATATATAATATTATAAAGAGGAAAACTTTGTTCGTTTGATTGCAATGAATAGGCTCCGAAACTACTGAACCGATTTGAAAAATTCTTTCACTGTTGGGAAGCTACACTATCCCCGGGTGACATAGGCTATAATATATTTTCAAAAAAATTAGGGATCCTTACTAAAACTCGAATAATGTAACCGCAATGTACCCGTGCGAAGCCGGGGCGGGCCGCTAGTATAATATATAATAATTTAGCCCTTTTGACGTCCCACTCCTGGGCACGGGCCTCCCCTCAACACGAGGGGGATTCAGGCCGTAATCCACCACGCTGGCCCGGTGTGGGTTGGTGGATTTCACATGTCCTTCGAAAATTGGTTAGATCTTCTAAGATATGCAGGTTTCCTCACGATGTTTTCCTTCACCGTAAGCAGGTAATAATCATATAGAAAATTTGATTCGCACATAGATTTCGAGAAATCCAGAGGTGCGAGCCGGGGTTTGAACCCAAGACCTGGTGCCCGCATGACGCGTGCTTTAACCAATCGGCTATCACAGCTTGGGGCTCTACCACCGTTAATAATCTTTTTTTAAAATTTAATTCAAGTATTAGGTACGCTTGTAGTTATAACTTATAATAATAGACTAGCTGAGCCCGCGACTTCGTCCGCGTGGAATTTAACTTAACAAAAAAACCGGCTCCCGCGTTCTGAGCCCGCACGACAGGACCCATTTTTTTACATTTAGTTTTTCTAAAATAAAAGTAGCCTAATTTACTGCTTATAACATCAGCTATCTGCTAGTGAAAGTCCCGTCAAAATGGGTCCAGCCGTTTCGGAGATTACCCGGAACAAACACACAGACCAGCCAAAAAAAATTAAATCTCGTTTTTGCTATAGGTGTCGTATGTACTTTGATATGCAATTAGTGAAAAGGTGTTATTTTGATATTACAAACAGACACTCCAATTTTATTTATTTGTATAGATGGGTTTTGTGTTTGGATTTTGCTTAATCTGGGCAAGCAAGACTTAATACAATGTTTTGTTAGAAATATCAATTCTTACCCAATCTTTTTTATGAATTGTGTAACCAATTCTAGAAGATCCTTATCTTTGTGCAATATAATGAAGTTCTAATATTATTTTATTTTACAGCTACTTTATATTTGTATTCATTAGATTGGATATCTCAATTGAAGTAGTTTAAACTACTAAAATTGTATTATTTAATAATAATAACAGCACTTAAACCATCGCAAGTACACTGTTATATTAAACTAACGCACCCGAACTACGACCGACGTGTTAAACACGAAATTATCCCAATGAAGCAGCATTACAATTAGATCAAACTGAAATGCGCGTCGCCTATATAAATTCATATTTGCCAAAGGCTCATTTTTAGCAGTGATAACCGGTTAAGCACGCGTCTTGCGGGCATCCGGTCCTGGGTTCAAACCCTGGCTCGCACCTCTGGGTTTTTAAATAAATCTATGTGCGAATCATAATTTCTATATGATTATCACTTGCTTACGGTGAAGGAAAATATTGTGAGGAAACCTGCATGTCTTAGAAAATATAACCAATCTAACCAGCGTGGTGGATTACGGCCCCAATCCCCCTAGCAGTGAGGGAAGGCCCTTGCCCAGGAGTGGGACTAAAAGTGCTGAATTATGATTATTATTATAAGTTTTGTACCTGGAGGCTGATAATTTGCTATGATACCTGATTTTTACAGCTTAGACCGGATTTGTAGTCCGGATTTGTGTGGGTTAGTCTACCATAGTTTGGTTGATGAGTGATATGTTTTTAGGGAGCGGTAACGGTCTTCCTTTCAAAATTAAACTAATAACAGTAAGTAACCTAAATATGAGAATAGATGTTCCAATTTTATGAGGCCAACCCCTAACTTTACTGACAATTTCTACAAATTATGTGTCAATAAACTATAGATAGAACGGTGTCGGCTTGTTGGTGTGAATGACCGCTATCACCATCAGAAAATACACATAACAGAAAATAAACAATAACTTTACCAAGGCCGAATATCATATAGCATAAATCAAACAGTAAAAATCAGAAAAGGTTTGGTGTTGAAACTAGAATATTTGTATTTTTTTGTACTAGTATTCCCGTTATCCCATCCAGCTGATCTAATGCTTTTGCTAGGAGTGGGCCCACATCAATAGTTTAATGACCAGGATGGGGATCGAACCCGGAACCTCTCAGCTACGAGGGCGGCTCCTTTAACCACTACTCTATCGACACCTTAAAATATTCTAAGGAAATAAAAATTGGGTGGATCAGGGAAAGTTCAGCCAAATCACAAGAATATCAGGCAACGAACTACATGGAATGTATAATTAACCAAATCATCACCTAGTAATAATGATCATCAGGCCATAATCCGGACATAAATCGCATCGGGCCGCGCGGCCTGCCCGGCCGCATATGGTCTGCTCCTGAATTATGGGCCGCAAATAAACAGCCCAGTAATAAACGACTGGCCCAATAACAAACAGTAAGTGTAGGTATAGCTTGGCGCAGTGGTTCGAGCGTCGGCCGCTCAGCTCACTGCACGTGGTGGTCTCGGGCTCGATTCATGCCGAGGCTAATCTCGGATATGGCCTTTTTGTAATTTGCCCTGGTTTGGGTGTCACTGGGATCGCCCCGGTCGTTTATGCGGTACCCATTGTATAAGCGCTGCTTAGTTTGGGACCACACAGTTGGTGTGTCAGTCGGGCGATATTATTTAGTTATTAGCTTACAGTGAACCATGCGAAAACTATTTTTTTTATCCAACCGGAGTCCATAAATTAATGTGGTATGTACGAGGCAAGTCTTTTATCTAGATTTGACCACCTCAGTCAAAGTCAAGTCAAAGTCAATGCGTTTAGTTTGTTTAGGCCTACGGGGGCACTTACAAATTGTAAATTTTTTTTTCTCATATCTACAACCGGATCGGAACGCGACCTCGACTGAGAAGATCCAGCAAGAAACTCACCGAGCTAATCTTTCTAGATTTTGTTATAGCTATTTTTTCTTTTTTTTATCGCCAGTTGCTTATATATTAAATAATAACAAAGTGTAGTAGATATTAATATAAATCCTACTAATATTATAAATGCGAAAGTTTGTGAGTGTGGAGGTATGTTTGTTACTGCTTCACGCAAAAACTACTGAACGGATTTGAATGAAATTTGGGACACAGATAGTTTATAACCTGGATTAACACATAGAATACTTTACTTAAATCTACGCGGACGAAGTCGCGGGAAGCAACTAGTACATAATAATATAATAGCTCCAGTGTTCCTCCTGTGGCCAGGATATGTGTTCATGTCTGTGAACGGTGGTAGAGCCAATTAACTGCGCTTTTATACGGGCTAGCTCTACCGTAGTATCACACTCACATAGAAGATTAGCGTAGAGTAGCTATTAGGTAAAGCTGCTTCCTAACAGAGAAATTAAACTGCTGACACATTTTAATATTCTCTACCTTGACATATAACTCTGGCCCTACTAGATGAGATGCTTTAGGTCAAATTTCGCATGGTCCCGAATGGCCTATTCCAAGGCTTTTAGGATGCTACAGCTGGTTAACCATTCAGAATGTTTGACCGAGCTTTGAGATTTTTTATACAAAACGATATCTAGTCTGTACGAAAAACGATATCGATTCAAAAGTTATTCGGCTTCGGAATATACGAGAATCGATACGTATTAACGATATCTCGTGTAGAGCGAATATCGTTTAAACTTTGATAGTTTCTGTCCCGGCCTTTGTTATCTTGAGGATAGTGATAGAGTCCGGTTCATGTAGTGTATAATGTTTGGTTATATACATAATATAATAGGTATATAGGGCGTTATATGTCTTGAAACAAGTTAGAAGTAAGAATATATTACACTAGTGGCCCGCCCCAGCTTCGCACGGGTACATAACGGTTATATTATTGGAGGTTTAGTAAGGATCCCTAACTTTTTGAAAATATTCTATCCGTAGTTGGACCGCCGGTAGGTGGCGCGGTTGTCGACATACAGGAAATAAAATCTACGCTCGCTAACTTTTCCTAAAAATACTTCACCTCTCTATTTTGATTTGCTTTGCAATTACATATTTATTTATTTTTCAGTATTACACTAGCTTTTTTCCAGCAGCTTCTGTAACTTCAATTCGTGTCTTCTTTTTTTTACATGTACCTACCTGCCTACCTATAGATTTTAGATCCTCATGTTATTTATCAAGAATATTCTATTATGCAAACAGAACTTGTCTTATATATTCCATGCAAACGCTACCCAAAAATTGTAAAATCCCACTTTGAAGTGTCATTATTGGACATTATTTGTATGGTGTGTCCAAATTAAGCACAGCTCAAATTTGCGTTTTATTATAATACACTCTATTATATACGGTATAGAGTAGGTATTTGCCGGTAAAACAATCAACGCATTTCCATTCCAAGGCTCGCTCAATAATTAGTTTTCTCATACAAACAACAATAGCGGGTAATTGTTAATAAAACAATGGTCCCATTCTGCTGACATCAAATGCACAGGCGGTTCGCTTGTCAAGTGCTTTACGGTACATAATTGCTTGGCAATTTTAATAAAAGTCTCCAAATGATTACTGAACACTTAAAAAAAATTATCTAAAAATTATATTTATTAGACTTCAGTGGATAAACCTTGGACAAGTAAACCACCTTACTACGTAGATATGTTATGGCATATTAACCAAAGAGCAAAAGATACGAATAATCAAACAGTGAAAACTAGACTTGGCTAGCTTGTTAGATCTGGCCTCCATTTTGGTTTATGAATATGGCCGGTCACATTTTTATATTTTATTGTTATTAAATGTGTTTATTATTCCTATTTGTTACTTGACACTGGCGAAATACCTATTAAACTGGGTGGGCCATATTTTTGAAGAAAGAAATAAAGAAGATTAGATCGTCTCGTCTCGACTAAGGAGCTGAAAAAAAATTATCAAAAGAAAACAGAAACGAATTTAAAATATAATTGCGTTTTGGGTTTCCAAAGCCTTATAATAAAGGAAAAAAATCCTCATAAATTACATTTATTATGTAACGTTAAACAATAAGTAGACTTTATAATTCGAAAAAGCAATCTTTTAGTAACTGGACCGCAGTACACCATACCGCACAAAGCTTGAATTTCCACCTCACTAAACAATTTCGAAAGCTGCAGCGGAATTAGGTTACACTTCGCAAAAAAACACCCCTCGCAAAGCAAACAGAGCGAGCTATGCGTGCGCGGATGCATCTTTATTGCATAGCGCTGTTCAAACAAGTTGGTTTCCATGAATCTGGGAACTTTCACTGGGATCCTATTTGGCATTGTTTTTTCACTGAAATGAAAACTAAATTCGAGTGTTATTGTTTTGCGAGATAGTTTTGGATGGTGTTATGCAGTAATTTGGACAAGTCACTAATTACAAGCGACCCACCCTGGCTTGGCACGGCTTTTCTCGAGTATTTTTAATTTCAATTAGACTGTATTGTGCAAGAAATTATTTGAATAATAATCAAAATCCTTTGCGAAATTTAAGGGACAAATTGAATAGTTTTTGTTTTGTACTATTTATTATTGAGATTATTGTGCCTATATATAGTAATGGCGTAGAAAGTTAGCGCTAATCATTTATGCAGATAATAAAAATAAATTAATTATTTGATTTAAACACGTGTCCAATTAACCTTTTAGTTCACTTAGTTATGCGGAAATTGCATATATTATTAGGGTCCCTGACACGTATGACAGACATATTCTTGACTTACGGAATTCGGTCTTGTTGGCCTTTTCTATTATCAATAAAGGTAGGTATTTGGTTTGTAATTTAAAAGGTGAATTAGCCGAGTGTGAGTGGCTCCTTCTCCTAAATTTTGTGATCACCAATATGGGTATATCAGTCTTAACATGTGGCGCGTTGCTTGTACAAAGCCGGAAGTACACCAAACAACATTGACAGTATTTGTTTATTTTCCCTTTGTAGGTGAGGTTGACCTAATGAAGATTACTTCAACACTTTGTGCTCGAATTGAGAGTTTTTCATATGCTTTTGAATAGTAATCGACCATGATCCTTTGTATTCTAGCCAATAGAACTTAAATAGTAACTTAAATAGTATCGACGCACAGTTCAAAGTTTTGCAACAAAATTGTGCATTCAGAAGTTTCGTTTTTAGCTTCGGTGCACCGACGAAGCGGCAGCTTCATAGTGATGCACCTAGACGGATTTCAGACAAGACTCAAAAAGCTTTAGTTTCATTTTTCAAGTTAATCTCGTCGGTTATTATAAATGACACGGGTGAAGTAATCACGCGAGTGTACTAAGTGTTTGTGTTTTAAAACAAGAGGTTTATTATTATCTGGTCATTGTACTATTTTAACACACTGAAAAACATATTTTGTCATAAGCATTAAGTACCTAACTGGTTCGCTTTTACTCTTTTTTAATAGTATATTATTTTATTTATTTAGAAGCAGCCATTGTTACTGTAAACATTATTATAAATTTCACTAAAAATATTTCAAAAGCTTTTTTTTGTGTATACTTAATATTATTCATAACGTGGCCCATCACTACACTATTACTTCACAATAAAGTTGAATTTCGCAAAGTATAAAACAGAAACTGCTTTCTGCTATCCGGCGTGCCACGCGGTGGAAGCAATTCTGAAACACTTTTTCGAATCAGCAATTTAGCTGTTCAAACTGTGAATGTTAAAGTTTTCGTTTTATGATAGTCGCTCTTTACACCGCACCGTAATTGAGTTGATTGTTTATCTCGTACAACTGGTTTGCTGTCTCGTCGGCTTTTTATTAAATAGAAGCAATAAACGTTTAGAATGGGAGTTTTGAAATTTAATAGGCATAAAATTGCTTACTCGCGACTGACTTTGATTTTGATGGTTCTGTGGCCAAAATCTCCAAACGGACTATTGTTGTGGCAACATTGTCCGTCCATCCATTCGTCTGTCAGAGGCTTCTTAACAAAATAAGACAGGGCTGAAAATTACCAAATAATAATGGAAATCTTTGTTCGCAAGATAAGCAAATATTTCTAAAAATAGTCTTTAAATTCATAATGGTAGAACTCATATACGTGCTGGCTCGATGGGGCTAGTACTACCCTCTCACGTAAGTAGATATAATAGCTGCATTTCATACGATAAGTGAGAGGGCCGGAAGCCTAATTGACCCTTCTTACCAACTCCAACTTAGGTCGGTAAAGTGCGAGCAGAGCGTTTGGTATTGGGCAGAACAGATCTTGACACTTGGTCGTTTTTCTGAATTCGAAATATCGGTGTAACCGTTTACAGCCCTAATACACGACTCAATTCCCGGCTGACAGCCAATCCGGTGTCCGTAAGCGATTGTATTTACATTCCGACCTAATAATACCCCATTGTGGAAGACTTCGTCGTCGAATTGCCTATTCCGTTGAAATTTTAAATAAATTACCGAATGGAATTGCTTTTTTGGGATTGTGTAAACTTTGGGTGGGGAAATAAATGTAGACAAATTAATATTTATAATTATATAGATACAGAATAAGTGCCGTATTAGGTGCGTTTGGTAGCCGGCTATAGGTACTCGTGGTATACTTTAGATATTTTGCTTTTTTTAATACATTCATTCATAAACAAAAAAAAAAACAGTGCCGTCTAGGGACGCCCGAAAGAAGCGAAGCTTTGCAGTAGATATTAGATATATCTTAAGTGGCGTGCATAGGGTTTTGAAACAGGGTAGGCTGAGTTTAACATAATGTACCGCGTAACGCGTAACGCTTTTCACGGTTTTAGTGCCCGGGCAGCGAGCGCCCCGAACGTCCGTAAAGAAGCTTCGCTTCAAAAGCTCTTTCAGATTCATTAGGTGAAAGATGCATTTAATTAGCAACGGGATATATCATCAAACATAGCTAAAAACAATCTCACCGATATTTACTAAAACGAAAAAAGGTACCAACGGTTTTAGTAGTAGGTAGGTAGGTGGGTAGGTAGGAAACAGACAAAGGCGTCAAACTTATATACCTTTATAACTTGATACATCTTCCTTCGCATCAGTTGGTCAATAAAGGCCAAGGAAGATATATAGGTACAACATAATACTATTCCTTAACAAATAAGACGGCCAATGGCTTCAAAATCTCCATAATTTTCAACCCCAAAAACATCCAAATGTAATCAACCCCTATTAACCGCACCCTTATCATCAGCCGTCAAGTGTACAGAATCACTGGAGCCCCAGCTTCCGCGGCGAATTGCCGCAATTAAACTCATCCGCTCAATTTCGAGAGCAATGTTAGTTTATCTGTAGCTAGAGTCATTAAGACATCGGTGCGTTTAGATTTAAGACCTGAATAAACCAATTTGGTATGCCAATGTGGGGTATAAGAAATTAACCATGTTTTAATTAATCAATAAATTGAGTGAAAGCTTGGCCCCGAATGCGAAAAAAATTTAAAAATATTGTAAGCTTAGGAAAAAATTCTAATCTTTCTGTTGGTTTGTACATCAGGTTGGAAGTGAGCGATTAATATCAAAGGTCCGATGTTGAAAAGAAACCATTTTATCCTTTATGGACACATCATACCTAAACAAGCTGATATAGAAACATTAGTCTAAACAAAAGTGCTTTAGGAATTGGACCTTGAAGAGAACGATCTAAGGATCATTATCGTATAAGTATCCATTTTGAAAACAGTCACCTCACAGGTTGAATGTATAAGTAGCTACTACCAGCGAAGACAGTCGGCAGCCTGGCTTTAACGCCGCATAATATGTTAATCAGATTTCACACAATTAGTCCAATTAACGATAGCTATTTAGTACGGATTGCTGTTCGTATGCTCACATACCTGATACGGCACATTGCACCTGTTAGAAAGTGGTTCAAAATTTGTGGATTATTTTTATCATTAGAAATAAGAAGAGTTTTGTATATTTGAGGTCTAAATTATATTTGAAACTAGCTGTGCCAACAACTTCGTTTAAGTGGAATTTAACTTGACAAAAATTTTATTGATAAAAAAATGTTCGTTCAGTTCGCTGAGTTAACAAAAAGTTAATACCTTATACAAATTGAAGTCAGGATTAAATTTTTTTGAATCCTATTTACTGTTTTCCTCAAATATCGGCCAGTAAAAATCCCGTCATAACCGTTCGATCCGTTTCGAAGATTACCCGGACGGAACAAACATACAGACAGACAGACACATTTTAATCGCATTTTTGTTATAATAATTAATTGTACTTTCATATTACGCATTCAGTGAAAAGGTGTTATTTTGATATTACAAACAGACACGCCAATTTTATTTATTTGTATAGATGACCTGTTTCTAATAATTATATTTTAGATTGTTTTGGACCACCTACGTCTCAATGACATCGTCCTGTTTTATACCGAATGCCATATATATTTCAAAATAACTTATTTTCTGGATGAGAACAGCGCCACCTAACCGCTCTCACTGCAGCTAAGAATCACACCATAAGTGCAAAAAACATCATAATCGGTCAAGCCGTTTAGGAGGAGAAGAAATACGAACACATTATATACCTACCTAATATATATAAATAAATAATGTGTGTAATAGGTACATTGTCAAAGATCACGTTCTTAAAAAATCTATTGAATTATAGATATTTTTTATTTACCCTAGGATTTTCCATAAATAATAATTTAGAATAAATATTGTCAACGTCTACAAAATTTCCATGTTTATTCATAAGTACAAATTGGATGTAGGTACGATTTATTTTAGTTTCCATCGCTTTAACTCTTAATTTAAACCAAAACCTTAAGGCATATAATTGACAGCATTAACTCATTAACTCTACATACAATACAGGTGAAAGGATTATGTGTTAATTGAACAACACTTGACTCCTGCGATAATTATCCATTATCCTATGTCTTCCAATTAGTAACAGGTATTACTGTTACTTCTATTCGAAGGATGTTCACGGTCACCATGACCGGGCAACCTCGCGAGCTGCCTCGCAACGCTCAGTCAATGGTGACCGTCTACTTAGCTATGCTATTAAGCGACCCCCGCTTTGACCAATAGGATAATAAATCGCCAGACGAACACACCAACTGTATGGTCTCAAACTAAGCAACGCTTGTACTATGGGTACCGTACAATGGACTGGGGGCGATCCCAGTGACACCCAGACCTGGGCAAATTACGAAAAGGCCATTTCTGAGATTTGCCCCGGCGGGCATCAAACCCACTACCAACATGTGCAGTGAGCCGAGCGACCTACGCTCGAACCACTGCGCCAAGCGGTCGTCAAAAGGTCAACTTAACTGGGTGAAGCAGTGCGCTGTCATTTGTCATTTGCATAACTGTCAACTGTCAACCCATATTGTGTTTATGTCAATTTCGCGTGGAATTGATTTCCTGGTTTCAAACTGATAAACGCGGCTATGCCCAAGCTAACTTCGCGGTATGTCAGCACGCAGCTATTTGCCTCGCTATGATGCTCACGTAAAACTAAGGATTTCGCGCAGCGGATGCTCAAGGCAGATACGCGAGGCAACTGACTCAGTACACGGCTTCCGTTTTTAGAGTATTTCATCTAAATATATATAACTCAAAGGTGACTGACTGACTGAGTGACTGACTGACTGACTGACTGACATAGTGATCTATCAACGCACAGCCCAAACCACTGGACAGATCGAGCTGAAATTTGGCATGCAGGTAGATGTTATGACGAAGGCATCCGCTAAGAAAAGATTTTGATTAATTCTACCCCCAAGGGGATAAAATAAGTTATAATAATAATATATATAATCCCGATATTTTTGTTAAGTTAAATTACACGCGGACGAAGTCGCGGGCACAGCTAGTATCTAAATATAGCTCTTCTTAACCGCAAACTTTTCAGCAGTGTGTAGGAATAAACATGGTGTTGCTCGATCCATCACAGGACGCCGAGTGGCGTCGACGTTGATGTATTAAACTTATTTCATCCGGAACCAACGTCTGTACCAAAGGACCGGGCGTTTTGCCGATAAAATGCCTGATTTGGTCCATCTGCCATGCTTGTGGTTTTCTCATTTATGCTACCAATGTGACCATGACAACTGTTTGAATATTTTGAGCGTAGGCCGCTTGGCAACCACAAATAAGGCAAGTTATCAAGAGGTCAAATTCAAGAGAATGTAGGTACTTATTTTATGAATTAACTATTACTTTAATTACTAGTACTCTCGAAATTGACGTCATCATCAATTTAATGGGTTCGCTCTTAATTAAAACTGTCCGTCAAGATCTAAGTTCAGGGAATTGTAAGTTCATTTTACATTGAGAGATTTTAATTAACTTGTTTTGTGTTACCGACCTTATCGTCCCAAAACTTATTAGAAATATGGGTTTAAACTTCAATATTATTTTCACTATTATTTTGCATTATAAACTGCGTGCTATTTGACGACCGCTTGGCTCAGTGGTTTGGGCTCAATGCATTGGGTGGTGCAGGTTCGATTCCCAGCCGGGTAAATTTCGCAAATGGCCTTTTCGTAAGTTCCCCAGGTCTGTGTGTCACTGGGATCATCCCCAGTCCATTTTACAGTACCCATAGCACAAGCGTTGCTTAGTTTGGGACCGTACAGTTGGTGTGTTGGTCTGGCGATATTTATTTATAATTTTATTTAATTTTATGTCAATAATTATTTTGGTGTAAAATTGATGGTACTTTAAAATTCAATTTCGTGGGTAAACACGGCGCTTAATTGGTAAACGTTTATGTGGTTTACGTAAACAAAGCGACTTCAATATCCGTCCTCAAATTCAGAAATAGGTCTAAGCCCACTAAAAATTCCCCGTGTTACACTCTAAATTTCATTCCTTAATTAACGCCCCGTACTCCACTTTGGATTTTATTAACATGACAAGTCAGTCGTGTGCGCAAGGTGATTCCAACTTAGTATCTCTAGACCTAAAGTGTAATTTGGATTGTGGAGAAAGACTGAAGCCACAGCATACCTTAGGCCGTGAAAGTACTTCGTCAGAGAGACAAATGTGTCTCATACATATACAGCGATTCTAAGGCAACTTTATGTTGATGAGACGATGTGGTAAAGAAACAGAAGCGACACGTTCTGACGCGGGAATTAATATACCTTCAGTGGAGCGGTGATGTGGAAAATTTCTAATTTTTGCGCGGAAAAATGGCGCTATGAATTTTGCGGCACTCAGTTGATTAAATAACCTGAATGTTGTGTTAGAAACTTTGTTCTTTGTTTAGGTTTTGGAAACTGGAGGGCTTGGGGTGGGATATTATTAAAAACTTAATACCTTTGTATTTTATTACAGCTTTAAGTGAATTGTGCTCAACGTTAGTATTATTAAATTTCATAAATATACCTCAATTCTGGGAGCCAATTTTGAGTACTTTCTTGGGGTGTTTTTATTTTGTACAATTTACGGTGTACTGAATATTATCATGGTGTTCGATTTAAGAGTACTAGCCTAGCGGATGAATACTAAATCGTCACTCAAATGTTTAAGTCCCACTTTGTCACGCCGTTATCGGATTTTTGTACGGTGCTCAAAACAGAAAAGAGCGTTGTACATAACACTGTCTACTCATATTTATCGCATATTTATCGCATACGAAATGCGATACACGACATAAGTACTTGCAATAATACCTAATTGACTATTTAACCACTGAACGCGAGATGTACTCGATAAATTATGAAAACACGTTTAACCAACTTTTACGGGAGGTGAACTATTATCACACTATTCTAGCAATAATCGCTGTCACTGTCTAACACTTATTAAGTAGATTAGATAGTGACAGCGCTTCATGCTAGTGTAAGCAGCATTACAAAGACCAAACCTAAATGTTTCTTGGTACTTGGTTTTCGTAATTTTCCCTGGTCTGGGTGGCACTGGGATCGCCCCCAGTCCATTGTACGGTACCCATAGTACAAGCGTTGCTTAGTTTGGGACCATATGGTCGGTGTGTTCGTCTGGCGATATTTATTTATTTATTTACATGGCACTAAGCAGGATCTCAAAAGTAAGTTGCGTTGGAGTCACCGGTAAATAAAACAATTTTGCAAGCTTGAATAACTTCCAAAATGTAACCTATTTTTGTCACCCCATATCTAGTGATTTAGCGAGGGTCGCCGTCACCCTTATCTGGGGTCATTATGACCACGTGTGGGGTGAAATTATTGCACCGTCGCCGGAAAGGAGGATTCTCAAATGATCTTGTGGGGCTTGAGTATCTAGCGTTATACTGAATGCATGTTGAGTCTTCGGTAAAATAGATTAGACGTGACGAACTCCTCTACTGGGGGTTATTACATGATCAGTGATACAAGTATCGCGTGTATCTCAATTCATGACATTAAATTTGATAATATCACAAGGATAGTAGAACCCTTGGATAGTATACCAGTATCGAAATATAGATTGACTAGCTGTGCCCCCGACTTCGACCGCGTAGTATTTGACGTAACAAAAATTTCGAGATTATCGGGATAAAAAGTATCCTATATGTTAATCCCGGTTATAATCTATCTGTGTTCCAAATTTCATCCAAATCCGTTCAGTAGTTTTTGCGTGAAGGAGTAACAAACATACATCCACACTCACAAACTTTCACATTTATAATACTAGCTGTGCCCGCGACTTCGTCCGCGTTGAATTTAAATTAACAAAAAAATTATTTAACAAAAAATATTTGTCTAGTTCGCAGAGTTTACGGAAAGTATTTTTTTAATAAAAGTAGCTCACGTTACTTCTTATAACATAAGCTAGCTGCCAGTGAAAGTCCCGTCAAAATCGGTCCGGCCAGTACTTTAAATACCAGAAGTGATAAAAGTATTTATTTTGATTTAAGGATTAATTTGTTACTACTAAATGTACATCCTAATAGTAAGTGGTAGTAGGTAATAAGACTCGGCCACCAGTTAGTTCGAAATAAATTATCAATTTTTATTGTATTTAAGGTTCACTATTTTGGCGATAATGGCTTGCACATAAAAAAACACGAAAATCTCACAGCATCGCCCTCGTGGTTTTCGATAATTGCCCCACGGGAACATACTATCGGGATGAAAAGTATTCTATAGGTTAAGAATTATCTGTGTTCCAAATTTCATCCAAATCCGTTCAGTAGGATCGATAATTGTCCCACGGGAAAATACTATCGGGATAAAAAGTATCCCATGTTTTAATCCAGGTTTTGAACTATCTGTGTTCCAAATTTCATCCAAATCCGTTCAGTAGGATCGATAATTGTCCTACGGAGCATACGGGATAAAAAGTATTCGGGATAAAAAGTATCCCATGTTTTAATCCAGGTTTTGAACTATCTGTGTTCCAAATTTCATCCAAATCCGTTCAGTAGGATCGATAATTGTCCCACGGGAACATACTATCGGGATAAAAAGTATTCGGGATAAAAAGTATCCCATGTTTTAATACAGGTTTTGAACTATCTGGTTTCCAAGTTTCATCTAAATCTGTTCAGTATTATCGATAATTGTCCCACGGGAACATACTATCGGGATAAAAAGTAGCCCATGTTTTAATACAGGTTTTGAACTATCTGGTTTCCAAATTTCATCCAAATCCGTTCAGTATTATCGATAATTGTGCCACGGGAACATACTACCGGGATAAAAAGTATCCCATGTTTTAATCCAGGTTTTGAACTATCTGTGTTCCAAATTTCATCCAAATCCGTTCAGTAGGATCAATAATTATCCCACGGGAACATACTATCGGGATAAAAAGTATTCGGGATAAAAAGTATCCCATGTTTTAATACAGGTTTTGAACTATCTGGTTTCCAAGTTTCATCTAAATCTGTTCAGTATTATCGATAATTGTCCCACGGGAACATACTATCGGGATAAAAAGTAGCCCATGTTTTAATACAGGTTTTGAACTATCTGGTTTCCAAATTTCATCCAAATCCGTTCAGTATTATCGATAATTGTCCCACGGGAACATACTACCGGGATAAAAAGTATCCCATGTTTTAATCCAGGTTTTGAACTATCTGTGTTCCAAATTTCATCCAAATCCGTTCAGTAGGATCAATAATTATCCCACGGGAACATACTATCGGGATAAAAAGTATTCGGGATAAAAAGTATCCCATGTTTTAATACAGGTTTTGAACTATCTGGGTTCCAAATTTCATCCAAATCCGTTCAGTAGGATCGATAATTGTCCCACGGGAACATATTATCGGGATAAAAAGTATCCCATGTTTTAATCCAGGTTTTGAACTATCTGAGTTCCAAATTTCATCCAAATCCGTTCAGTAGGATCGATAATTGTCCCACGGGAACATACTATCGGGATAAAAAGTATCCCATGTTTTAATCCAGGTTTTGAACTATCTGAGTTCCAAATTTCATCCAAATCCGTTCAGTAGGATCGATAATTGTCCTACGGGAACATACTATCGGGATAAAAAGTATTCCGGATAAAAAGTATCCCATGTTTTAATACAGGTTTTGAACTATCTGTGTTCCAAATTTCATCCAAATCCGTTCAGTAGGATCGATAATTGTCCCACGGGAACATACTATCGGGTTATAAAGTATTCGGGATAAAAAGTATCCCATGTCTTAATACAGGTTTTGAACTATCTGGTTTCCAAATTTCATCCAAATCCGTTCAGTATTATCGATAATTGTCCCACGGGAACATACTATCGGGATAAAAAGTATCCTATATGTTAATCCAGGTTATAAACTATCTGTGTTCCAAATTTCATCCAAATCCGTTCAGTAGTTTTTGCGTGAAGGAGTAACAAACATACATACATACATACATACATACATACATCCACACTCACAAACTTTCGCATTTATAATATTAGTAGGATTAGTAGGATATTGTAAGCCCCCTTCCCATTGCGTTCGTATACCAGAATATGTTATTGCAACAAGATTATTTAAACATTTTGATGTTCCTAACAATCACACATTCTACGAATATCCTTGATTAATTTGCCTGTTAGGGTAGCCGGACACAAAGTTTAAATTTTAAATTGGACAAAATTGACCATACGCCAAATCCAGTTGAACATGTACAATGGATATTAAAATCTCAGATTCCACGAAGTTAAAATGAAATATATAGACAGATATTTTACAGATAAATCTAATATAAATAACGATTATGTTATTCTACCTCATCTAATCTCACATCTTTGGGTACAATACATATATCACGACACACGCCATGTTCGGCGGGGAAATTAAAATTAAATTGCCGTGTAATTGACGTCTTCATATCAAAGCGGGCCGCGTTGGTACTCATTAAATATAACCGGTAGTACTTCGTTCATAATTTATTAGTCCTTTGTACGTCGATCAGTAGCTCTACCATGTGTTTTATACGCTCGTCGCTAGCGACTACGTTAATTATTTGTGTAGCGTACGGTTTAGCGGTATTAGACCCCTGAGGCAGGATGCAAATTTTACGTAGACGCTACCGGCTAGCGATTCTACTGGTCGGTAAGCTCATGGTAGAGGTACAGGACTTTGGGAGGCAGGGTTCGGTAGGGCACGAATTCCTGAGGGACTATTGACTTAAGAATTCGAAGGTGGGACGTGAAGGGATTTTATTAAGACGATTTCACTTGTTCCGGGAAATTGACTTTGTGAAAGGCTTATATGGGTCCCTAGAGAGACGTCTGGCAAATCATTTTGTACAGTTGGTTTAAAAAAGCACTTGTCCTCGATATAGAAATATGAACCCAATAATTTATCGAAGGTTTTTTTATGTTACTAAAACGGCAAATAAGCCTACGACCTGTCTGACGTTAAGCAGTTACCGTAGCCTATACATGCTTGCAATACCAATGGGATTGCTTACACGTAGCCGACCTGAAAGCAAGTGGGTTATAGGGGAAAGAAGGAAGGGGGTAAGTGGTAAACAATCCTTACTAATATTATAAATGCGAAAGTAACTCTGTCTATCTGTCTGTCTGTCGCGCTTTCACACCAAAACCACAGAATCGATTTAAATGAAATTTGGTACACTAATAGTCTAGAGCCTGAGAAAGGACATAGGCTACTTTTTAATGCGAAAAAATATTTTTCAAGTTGCCTCTACATTTTATAACACTATTATTTCACCATAACTCTACCTATCTCAGTCGCCTGCGATTAATAATAATTAAATAAACTTTACTAACATCATAATAATGCTAATAAGATTAGGGAAAATCTTCAAAACAGCGTCTCCCACAAAACACTTCGCATCTCCGTCTTCTGAATTAGCTTCATTAAAAATTACTCTCAATTTCCAGATAAACATGTTTTGAGACAGACAAAGACAAATAAACATCAGAATGACGAGTGGTCCCAATAAATTAGTGTAGTTAACTGTGACAGATTCGGATGCGCACGCGCCGACCCGTTCGTGGTTGTGGCAATGACGAATTGTAATGACTTTGTATAGTTCGGATTGGAAGTAAGAATCGATATAGATCTTAATTTATCTTGAACAGCGAATCACTGATGAGGTGGAGAAAAAATTTATTTTGGTTATTGGGTACATTAAATATGATAAATTTACTTGTGGTTACTTAGTGCGGGGCAGGTCAATTGTGTTGGATAAAAATTCCGACAGTATTTTATAATCACGAGAAGGAAGGCAACACATTTAGTTGTGGATAGTTTAGCTTGTGTGTTAACAGAATTAGCACAAATATCACAGGGGCTCATATACACCAAGATTTATTTGATCTGGATCTATGGTAGTGCCCCCGCTAATTTAATATGACAATGAATTTACAAGACGTTTCGAATCGATATCGGACGGAAACATATTCGAAAACATAATCCCATCACTACATAGTATAAAATAAAGTCGCTACGCGCTGTCTGTCCCTATGTATGCGTAGATCTTTAAAACTACGCAACGGTTTTTGATGAGGTTTTTTTAATAGATAGAGTGATTCAAGAGGCAGGTTTATATGTATAATATATGCATAATATAGTAGAGAAACACTGATAATTTTAGAGGCGTGCGAAGCCGGGGTGGGTCGCTAGTTTATTAAAATACGTGGATTAGCGGGCGAATAGTTACACACCCAAATAGCTCTTTCTATCATCAGTAATTTGACATTCGAAAGAAGAAGACTAAGCATGGTTTAATTTATTCAAATTATTTAAGATAATATCCCCGCAGAGGATTTAAAATTCTTATAATTACATTTATTGGTGTACCTATAGTTAAAATAAATCTTCTTCTTCTCATAGTGCCTGTCCAACTAGTGAAGGTCAGCAGTCAGCTCCGCATACATCTCTCGCTCTTTGGCGAGGTTGAAAAGCTCCGCTGCACATGAGACTCCCGTCCATTCTCGGATATTTCGCAGCCACGATTTCCTCCTGCGCCCAACAGCTCTTCTACCAGCCACTTTTCCCATCAGAATAACCCTTAAAAGTGCGTATCTTGGGTGCCTTATTATATGACCTAGATAGGCGGCCTTACTCCTTTTGATGGTTTGCATTAGTTCACGCTTCCTCCCAACTCGACGCAATTAAAATAAATAAAATATTCTGATTGCGATTCATCCTTAACAGTTATTAAAACCACTAAAGTTTCAACACCGCATGCACAATTGTAATATCTGTTATATCACTGAAATGCGTTTAAATCGCCGATTTGATCCCGAATATAGGGTTATTAAAATTGATTCGGGCTTCGGCCGGGATCGCAGTAATCGTAAAAGATAATAATCACCGATACCCACATCCAATATGGCGGACAAAATGGCGGCTACACGGCCGCTCGCGAAATAATTGGCGGGAATTGTCACACATAAAGTTGTGATGAGAAATATTTTTTCGTCTCGCATTGTGGTTGGATGTGCGGGCGTAAAATATGGAACAGTGTTGCTAGGTTATTATTTTTTATTTTAGTTACGACCAAACACTGAGAAAAAAATTACTACGACGGCAAATTATTTGTTTGTATTCCCTAGTATCCCTAGTAATATGGTTTACTAAATGGTTAGTAATTACTTACAACAAACATTTTAGTAATACGAGGCTTTAAATAAATATTTGCTGTAATTACAAAAATTTTATTAAAAAAAAAACACTAGGAACCACAAAAATAATTTGCGCGCGAATTGTTTTTCTAACTGTATTCACAAACATTACTATGAGGTCTCACAGTGCGCGCGAACGCACAGCCCATTGAGAAATGTCAAATTTTCTATAGAGTTAGTCCTTTACTTGTCTTAGACATGTATTTTTTGTGAATACGGCTGATTTAAGTACATACATGGTCTACTTACACATCTTGAAATTGGCGCAAACGATGCTCATTACGAAAATAAGATTGATATGAATTAATTATTTTATTATTGATGTGTAGGTATACTTACCTATTTTTGGCCGATGTTCTAATCTGACGACAGTTCAGAGTACTTTAATCAGAGGGCCTTTGTCCCAAGCAGCAGTAGGTACCACAAAAGGGGGCCTCTTGTTTGTGATGTAACAAACGCTTTTTAATCGACTTCAAAAAAGGATTCGGTTCTATTTTCAACTGTGTGTATTTTTGTTTTATTTATGTTCACCGATTTCTCCGTCAACTGTAGATCGATTTTAAAAATAGTACATTGTTACATGAGTGGTGAAAGTTACTTATTTTGTCCCGAGACGGGGTTTGGCGCCCGAGCGTAGCGAGGGCGCTAATAGTTCGAGGGACAAAATAAGTCTTTCACCCGAGGTAAACACTGTGCTTTTCATTACGAATATAAGGAAAATAAAAATAAAAACAGGAATTGGCTAAAGAAATAATACAAGGAAGTATAAACAATACTCTACAACTCAAAAAAAAAAAAAACGGATTGCCGCCTATTTTGTTTTTTTTTTCGTTGGCCGGCCAACTTCATTATTTAGCCATTATTTTTCATTTTCATATTTAAATATTTTGCCCAAATCTATGTTATTTTAAAGAAATTGTTGAAACTAAATTATAATTAAGTCATTTAAAAAAAAATATTCTTCAATTAATACTTAACTTTATGTTATTTCAATTTTACATCGCGCTGTAATTGAGTGACTGTAGAAAAAGTTTGAACATGGTTCCATAGAAATGCAACTACTTTTTTTTTTTAATTTGACAGCTGTCAGTTGAAAGCGAAACTCCCGGGCCTGAAAAGTATTACTTTCAACCCGCTTCTCAGGCAACTTCAGACCTACTTTCAGAGTATGAGTAATGAAAAATATTTTTCTTACTCTATATACTTACTTACCTACTTACTTGAATTAGCATCGGTGAGAAATTAAGAGGTCTCTAGCTTTTTAGTGCACCCGAGTTATTTTAAGTCGGTTTATTATTATTTTAAATACCTATTTAATTTCATGAAAATGACCCTACGGTCCTCCGGATGGAGACTTGGCCACCTCGCAGCCGGTAAATAAAAAATTGAAATCAACAGCGACTTACAAGTCGGCAAACAAACGAGCGGTCCGCCTAATCTTAAGCAGTAACCGTAGCCTATAGATGCGTGTAATACCAAAGACATTGCTCGAACGTAGCTGTTCTGAAGGGAAAATTATGTTATGGTAAGAATAAACAACACAATACCCTCAAAATAGAAAAATAAATCAATAAAATGCGGCCGGCATCCCAGGAGAAGAAAATCTCTAAAGAATGTAAATTGTTGGTTTATATATAGCTAGCATTTGTCTGCCTGTCCACTTTATTAGTGAGCGTGAAGATTTACGACCGCTGAGTAAACAACGGGATATTTCTGAACTTAAACCGTAGGTATTTATTTAGTTTAAGTTAACGTAAACGCATAATACTTCTGGCTTCGTGTTTCATAACCATCATGTATCATGTCAGTGAACTATATCATGGCCAACGAGAAGCGATACGAAATGGCGATAATGTTCAAGTTCTAATTAGTGACCGTAATGTAAGTCAAAAATACATAAACACGAAGCGTTAAAACAACAAGCTAATAAAAAATATAGGTACTTAACAATTCATTTTCATATCGCTTCTCTTTGGCCGCGGTGCAGTCTTGTAACGACGGGTAGTTCAATAAATTTTGGAGACTTATTTTTTTATTTACTTACTATTTATTTTCCTAGAATGAAATCTGAGCCTTTTTAGGCACACGTAGCCTCTACCAGGAATCTTTATAAGGTCCAGTCTGTCATAGTCCCTCAGTGATCGGTTAAGCACACGTCTTGCGTGCATCAGGTCCTGAGTTCAATCCCTGGCTCACACCTCTGGGTTTTTCGAAATCTATCAGTACATAGTATAAAACAAAGTCGCTTCCCGCTGTCTGTCTGCCCCTATGTATGCTTAGATCTTTTAAAACTATACGCATCGGATTTTGATGCGGGTTCTTTAATAGATAGAATGATTCAAGAGGAAGGTTTATATGTATAATACATGCATAATATAGTAGAGATACACTGATAAAAAATACCCGTGCGAAGCCGGGGCGGCTCGCTAGTTAGTTTATAAAGTGATTCGCACAAGTAAGCCGGCAACACCATCTTAATATTAAACTCCATCAACCTACCTCACGTAATGAGTTTAGTATAGGCATCCGGTGTCAAAGCCGCCTACAGGAACTTGCTAAACTTGTTCGTTCCCACACTGATGTACACTGTTACCGAAATATGTCGGGTTCAGATGGAACAAGTTGATAAATATCTACACAAGTGGTCACACCTACAAACTAGAGAATATGTCGTCTTCTTTAACAAACTTTAAACGTCTCACAAATAAATAAATCATCATCAGCCGGAAGACGTCCACTGCTGAACATAGGCCTCCCCCATAGAACGCCACAATGGACGGTTGCCCGCTATCCGCATCCAACGGCTCCCCGCGACTCTCACCAGATCGTCGGTCCATCTAGTGGGGGGCCGTCCAACTCTGCGTCTTCCGGTTCGAGGTCGCCACTCGAGAACCTTTCTTCCCCAACGGTTGTCGGTTCTACGAGCGATGTGGCCTGCCCATTGCTACTTCAGCTTGCTGATTCTGTGAACTATGTCGGTGACTTTGGTTCTTTTGCGGATATCCTGGTTCCGGATCTTATCACGCAAAGAAACTCCGAGCATAGCTCTCTCCATAGCTCGCTGCGTGACTTGGAGCTTATGCAGTAGGCCAACTGTAAAGGACCAAGTTTCGGCTCCGTAGGTCATCGTTAAATAAATAAATAATAGATATAAATTAATGTCGCCAGGCTAACAAACCAACTGTATGGTCCCAAACTAAGCAACGCACGCAACGCAACGTACTATGGGTACCGTACAATGGACTGGGAGCGATCCCAGTGACACCCAGACCGGGGAAAATTACGAAAAGGCAATTTCCGAAATTAACCCTGACGGGAATCGAACCCTCAACCAACCGGTGCAGTAAGCCGAGTGGCCTATGCTCGAACCACTGCGCTAAGCGGTCATCGAGCACAGATATAGCGGGTAAAATTTTAACGTGAGAGGTTTTAAGTACTAACCTGTTCTATATAAAGAACAGAAACTACAACTAGGCTTGTTACAATTTAAAATGTTATACGTAAATAAATTTGAAATTTAAAAAACCCCCGATGCGACGTTTTTTCGACTACAAAAGAGCTGATAATTTTCAAACAGCTAAACCGACTTTTATGAGAAACAGCTAAGAACACTCTTGATCAGAAGACCTCTCAAACAATAAAAAACAATATCAAATCGGTTCATCCGCTTGGGCACTACGATGCCACAGACAGACACATAGATACACAGATATCAGATACACATGTGAAACTTATAATACCCCTCTTTTTTCGTCTGCAGTTAAAACAGTAACAAAACAATAACGTGGCTTATAATAATAATAATTTATAAATTATTAAAACAAGTCATTACCTGTTGCTAACAAATCATGACCACTGGCTTAAAGTCACCGATCAAAGCTGAAGTTAATTAATAACAGATTATATACGGGTTGGCTCACCCGGTGTACAACACTCTCACAGAAGTTTTTTTATTTTTATTTTTTTGATCTGGACTATATGTTGTTGGCCAGAGTGGCCATAACAACTTCACCCGGACAGAGGGCGAGCGCAAGTGCGCTCCAGCCAGAGGGGCAGGGGGGCAGCTAGCTCAAGGGCGCCACAAGGGACACGACCTCGGTTTGGGCCGCTGCCAGGAGAGGTGGCGAGGGTAAATCTACCACCGGATCGGAACGCGAATAGAATAAAGCAGCTTTTATAGTTATAGCTGCGTTTCGAACGGTGACTGAGAAAGCCGCAAGTGCAGCCCCTCTCCCTTTGCCACCCCCGTCTCTCCTTTTTATATCGGCTACGTGTGAGCACTACAGCTTTAATAATATATTAATAATTTTATGTTCTACACCATTTTTTATTTTATTTTTAATTCACATTATTTTGTAGGTTAGTTTTGCTTTCACGAGGTGATATTGTATACTCTTTGAGGTTAGTTAGATCTGTCTTGTCGCACCATAGAGTTTATAGTTTTATGCAAGAAGTTTATGTATAGCCCTTTAGTATTAATTTAGTTATTTATTTATTTTATCTTTATTTATTTTTTTGTGGTTTCCGCCCGTGAATTCGCTAACGGGCCCAATGGAAGACCAGCGCTGGTTCTTGTCAACCAGCACATGCTGAATTGGGTCCGTTTGTGGCGAGCAGAATTTTTAACTTTTTTCATTTATTTTTTTGTAATCTTTTTATCCTGTGAGCCACAGTAAAGTTTTTTCTTTCTTTCTTTCTTTCTTTATCACCTTTAACCGGCGTGTTGTCAGACATAGGTAATGACATTGGCGAGTCGCTTGTGTCGTGTGGACCTGATGTTAAAGCAATTCCGATATCCTTGTTGCCACGATAACATTGGAGGTCGCCGGAAGTCGTTATGCTGGACTTGGGATAAGTGGGATAAATATATAAGCGAAGGGTATACATTATACTAGCTGTTTCCCGCGGTGTTACTTCCATAAAATGAAAGTAGCCTTAGTTACTTATACACTCGCTTATAAGATCAGCTATTTGCCAGTAAAAGGCTTGTCAAAATCGGTCCACCCGTTTTCGAGATTAGCCGGAACAAACAGACAGACAGACAAAAACACTTTCATGTATTATTATGCACTAGCTGTGCCCACGGACTTCGTCCGCGTAGTATTTAACGTAACAAAAATTTCGGGATTATCGGGATAAAAAGTATCCTATATGTTAATCCCGGTTATAAACTATCTGTGTTCCAAATTTCATCCAAATCCGTTCAGTAGTTTTTGCGTGAAGGAGTAACAAACATACATACATACATCCACACTCACAAACTTTCACATTTATAATATTAGTAGGATTTAGTAAAACACTGTTATTTTTAAATTACAAACAGACACTTTAATTTTATGTATTTGTATTTGTTATTTTGGAACCATACACTATACAGGCAATATGTAAAATAATTGCTGTACACACGGTTCGAAATTTGAACACATAAATAGTATCATTACAAAAAAAAACAATCAAAAAAATAATTAAAATAAAAACAAAAGTTACAACGGTGTATTGTTGCATTGAAATACACGAGGAGTGTTCCCGGAATGTACTACGGATCGCACACGACGCGACAATAGATACCTCCGTCTGTCTGTGGCTAAAAATATGTTGGGCTGTGACACACGGCTTCAGAATATACACAACTAGCGACCCGCCCCGGCTTCGCACGGCTCTAAAATTATCAGTTTTTCTCTACTATATTATGCATGTATTGTATACATACATATATTATAAACCTTCCTCTTTAATCACACTATATATTAAAAAGAACCGCATTAAAATCCGTTGCGTAATTTTAAAGATCTAAGCGTAAATAGAGACAGACAGACAGCGGGAAGCGACTTTGTTTTATACTATGTAGTGACTAATTCAAACAAGATTAGATATTATTTAGTTTAATTAGGCGTCTATAGCCTAGCCGGAAAAAAATGATTATATATCGTCTTAAATGGGCGTTGTTGTGATGTGCGATACGAATCGATGACATTGACCTAGTTCGGCCGGCGCTTGCGTCACGGGCGCATGTGTTTGTTTTTTGCAATTTCGCAAACGAAAAACGCAAATAACTTTTTAAATAATAAGCGAAAATCTCAATTAATAATTTATGTATTATTTAATAATAAAAATAAGTTGGGATATCTGAATCTCTAGGTTTTGCGCTATTTCATTGACACGTTGTATATTGCGTTTGCTGGCTAAAATCTCACCACGGGGCTTTAAACAATTATTTTTTAAATATTTAATTAATGCATTATCTTAGTTCATGCATTTGACTTAAAAAAAACAATTGAAGCATTCACGTAAAAAGTGCTAAAACAAAATATTGTTGTCCAATCATAGCTACCGTGTGTATCGCTAACAAAATTAACCTGAGCCCGTGGCGCCGTATGTTTCATTTTACTTTTACTCGTATCAGACAATATGGATCGCGTCTAATTAGGTACAAAGCATCTGTCCACAGCTTAGCTCGGCTTACTATGGAATTTATAAAATAAATATCTTCTGAAGCCTGTTTCTTCTTTGCATGTAACAGACAAAATAATGACTTAAAATAAAAATAATGGTTAACTTGGCTATATTTCTTTACCAAATTAGTAAGTATTTTTAACTAAAGTAAAACAATAACAACGAAAGTCCCGTCAAAGTAGGTCCATCTGTTGCGGAGATTAGCCGGAACAAACAGAGAGAATGCCAAACATTTTATAAATAGTATTTTTTATGAGTACCGTACCTAAATACCTACCTACTTTCATATGGATTTAGCAATTTGACATTACAAACAGAGACAATTTTGTTTATTTGTAGTTATATTAAGACTGATTATAAATTTATGCCAAATCATTACGAAATAATTTACTTAAGTGCCCACACATTTTCTTCCGAATGGAGGAGATTTTGTAGAGTCAATACACTCTGTATTGGGCCAACATTGTTCCTATTTTGTTTGCTGTAGCTTGCGTAAATTGATTCTGTCTAGACACACTGTCTCACTAGAATTAGCACAATGAGGACGAAACCATACTCGATCTACAACCATGTACATATTGGTTTCATTTTCGTACATAGATCTACAGGACATGAAGCTCTACCAAGTTCGCTAGAGTCACTAGCCTCTATGTAAAATATTTTTGCAGTGAAACGTTAGATCCACGGGCGACCGGTGCCGATTGCATGTGTCGTTAGATCGCACGCATGTAGTTTACTATGTCATTTTATTAATTATATATATTTTCAGGTAGTCAGTGACACATATGACCCACTAAGGAGGGTTTGGCTGAAAATCAATGCTGGGGGAGTCTCGTTCTTCTCCAGAACATGCTGAGCCACAACTTTTCGGCACAGTACGCGCTGACCCGCAATGTGTGTCGAATAAATGTTTCTTTTTTTATTTCTTTAAACGTTAAACACGTGATGAACGCCTGTCTTGTAAATTTTCCCTGGTAAACACGTGTTCAACTTTTTTGTGATAATACCGTTTACATTTAATGCGATCTCTGAAAAAGACAAACGTCTAGACACGCAAATTACAATAATAAGTGGTGAAGATAACCAAGGTTAGATTTACTTCAGACCAATCCGTTGATGGAGCGATCCAATCAAATATAAAGTGCGAGTGTCACGGACTCAGACTACTGCATAACAATCTGTTAAAGCTATATCAGCCTGTATTTCTATAGTATAGGTATATAACCTCCTTTTTACCCAACTACGACAAAGCCAAAAGGTAAGGTTGATGTTTTTGAAGTTTATGAATGTCTCCTTTATGTATGTATTATATTATAATATTATGTTTGTATAATTTTTGTGTTCCACCATAGCGACTAAAATACCCATCCGATTCTGATGTCTATGGTGTCAATCGATTCGTTATTATAATCCGGGTTACATCCGCTACATTTCATACGAACAAAATCAATGTTTCTAAAATGAAATCTATAAATCATTACGGAATGAGAGCTTCAAATACAAATAGCCAAAAATTTTAAAGTCACCCCGTATTATAGGTTACCAAATAGACAATTATAGAAACATATAATTCTATAGAGGATACATATCCGTACCATCAATCATGATCCAAAGGTTTCTCTCGGGATAGCGTCCGTATGGCGATATACGCGCTTTTTTATATCTACAGTTTCGGATACAGCAAAAACTAAACTAAGGAATGTTTTAACTAAACAAGCCAATACAGATGGATATCGCTGCTGGATCATTGCGTTCAATGATCCGGATAATTAATCTGAACAGTACCCGGCTGCGCGTTAGGCTGATCGAGCGCTGACCGGTTGGTGATTAATTAAAATTGAATTATGTGCAGCAATAGTTGGTAGTTTAGAAATTCATAAAATGGAATTAATTTTCCTAAGAAATTTTCTGCCACTATCAATTCAGCCCCCCTAGCCAAGTGGCTTCGTCTACTAGCGTTTCTACAAATCGCTACGCTTCATGTACGGAAATGACATAAGTCACGTGATCTACTTACCGTCTTGTAATGTCATTTCCATAAATTTAAGCATAGCGTTTTGTAGAAACGCTAGTAGACGAAGCCACTTGGCTAGGGGGGCCGAAATGTTACATTTCTCTCTATTAAGTTATACCTCCTTAATACCCCAAATTAATGCTCTAATGATTATTTGCAGTCTACAGTATTTATCAATTGCAAAAACATTGAGTTTCTATTTTCAATTTTTGGTACGTACTTCATGTTCATAAAGTCCAATACTACAGTTACATGTTCTAATTTTGGTATTATTATTTACCTGCTTCAAGTCACAAAATGATGATGACAATAATCACACGACAGATAAATTAATGGCGTGTGAACTTCTCCAGCGCGAGCGTAGAGAACTTAGTCCGAGGTGCACTGGTGCACCTCTGATATATGAATTGTTATGTATAAAACTAGCTGCGCCCGCGACTTCGTCCGCGTGGAATTTAATTGACAAAGTTTCATACAAACTTTCCACCCCTATTTTATCGCCTTGGGGGTAGAATTAATCGTAATCCTTTCTTAGCGGATGCCTAAGTCAGAACATCTACCTGCATGCCAAATTTCAGCCCGATCCATCCAGTGGTTTGGATGTGCGTTGATAGATCACTATGTCAGTCAGTCAGTCAGTCAACTTTGAGGTGAGTATATATATTTAGATTAAGTAAACAAGCGCAATTCTTACTTAATGACACAACAACTAAATATGGTCCCAAACTAAGCAACGCTTGTACTATAATGGTACCGTAAAATGGACTGGGGGCGATCCCAGTGACACCGAGACCTGGTCAAATTACGAAAAGGCAATTTTCAAAATTTTCACTGGTGGGAATCGAACCCGCAACCACCATGAGCAGCCAGCCAAGCGGCCTGCGCTCGAACCACTGCGCCAAGCGGTCTTCATTATAATTAGTAATTATTATTTACGCACTTAGATTGCAATTACCACTAGCAGGTAAATCTTATTATGTGACTACACACTGTCCGGCCACCGCATTAGGCCGGCTGCACACTATCCGGCTCTAATTAATCAATATCGAGCAGCTGATTAATTGGCGCGACCGCGGCGCATAGCTCAGATACTGGACGAGCCAATATCCGCGATGTAGGAAGAGCTTTCAATAGATATGGCATTTTGTTATATACTGTTATATCATTAAAATCAAGAAACACTGTTATACTAAAATAGTATAGGGATGACCCATATGTCAGAGATGTTGGTCTGGTGACCACTTGGCGCAGTGGTTCGAGCGTAGGCCGCTCGGCTTGCTGTACATGGGGGTTGCGGGTTCGATTCCCGCTAGGGTAAATTTCGGAAATGGCCTTTTCTTAATTCGCCCTGGTCTGGGTGTCACTGGGATCCCCCCCAGTCCATTATAAAGTATCCATAGTACAAGCGTTTAGTTTGGGACCATACAGTTGGTGTGTCAGTCTGGCGATATTTATTTTATTATTTATTTAATAAGCAGTAAGTATATTTATGATACTCTATCTAAAGACTCTCATCAAGTAGGAACGTAGATTGCAATATAAACTTATGTTAGCACGTCTTACGAAAGACTTGCGAGGTTAGCGAAGCTGCACTAGTCCAACATGTTGGACTATGTGTACTATGGCCCAATCCCCTCTCTTTCAGGGGGAGTGTTGCAGGTAGTGTTACAATCAGACAAAAATGCCATCGGCAAAATATAACACTGTAACGCCTCTGCTATCCCTACGGAGATTACAGGCTTGATGGTGGTATGTGACGTAGGTAGCTATAATTTGTGAATACAGTGGTGCTACTCTTAGCAACGATATATCGTGACACTCGTAGTGTCGAAACATACTCTAAATTCCATCTTGTTGCCGTCGTATCGATTATAGAACGAACTATGGAAAATTATCTTTCGTTCTGACGATATACGACGGCAAAAAATATTATATAATATACTAGGTGAAACAAAAAGGGTATACTAATTTTTTGCAACTTAACTTTGTAAATCTAAAACTATCAGCTTTGTGGGACAGTTGAAGTACTAAAGGTTTTGTAGACTTGTGAAATCTGTCAACAGCTGTATTCCTATAACACCTTTTGTTTTTCAAATTTCCTCCAAAGCTGACAGTTTTAGAATTACAAAGTTAAGTTTTGAAAAAAATAGTATACCCTTTATGTTTCACCTTGTAGAGTAGAATAATACAAATGCCACGATATATCATTGCTTAGAGTAGTACCCCTGATATAAGACCTAAATACAAATTAATGAATGAAGATACCGCATCCAATATCTTATATTTATACTTCCCACAAGTATTTCCGGTAATAACGGGGATTCCGCAGCGGTGACGTGTGGAATCCAAAAACCCTATGCAGCCCTAACTATTTATCTGTCTCTCTCCCGCACTCGGTACTCGTAATTAAGAGATCTTTCGTCTCGTTTCCACTAGTTGGTATTTGCGGAATCGAACCGTATTCTTTAATTAATGCCCGTGTCAACAAATAAAACGTAAGTCTGTGGAATAACATAAAAAATACATTTCCAAGATCAAGACTTGAGATCGATTAATTAATATGGGCTTAAGGTGTTTGAGACGCGAATATAAAGTAACTAGCTGTGCCCGCGACTTCGTCCGCGTGGAATTTAATTGACAAGTTTCATACAAACTTTCATCCCCTATTTTATCCCCTTGGGGGTAGAATTAATCGAAATCCTTTCTTAGCGGATGCCTACGTCATAACATCTACCTGCATGCCAAATTCCAGCCCGATCCGTCTAGTGGTTTGGGCTGTGCGTTGATAGATCACTATGTCAGTCACCTTTGAGTTAAATATATATAGATATCAACCTCCTCAGGTAAGTGACCTCAACTGCTCATGCCAGTGGACATGCAAGTAGATGGTAACTAGAGAACTCTAATTATTACCACATTCTTGCGTGTCTACTAAGCTGTACAAGTAAGTAGAGCGGAGACCGATTTTTCATTTATACAATCCGGGAAAATACTTCGTAGATTTTTTGGTTGTCCGATTGCTTCAACGCTACAGTGGTTAAAGTATTTATCTGACATTGACATCAGTAGCCCTACTATGAGTTCATACGTTTGGTAGAGTTCCTAATTGCCAGCGTAAAACATTTGTATGGAAAACTGTTAGTTTCTAAGGTGGCCAATAAGGGTGCTCTACAATTTGCCATAAATATCATTTAATTGCGGTACAATAGTATTTTTAATAATTAAACATTTAAAAATACGTTTACTCCCCTAATCAAAGCACTGTAATAAATAAAGAACGGAAACTTTCAAGAAATCCTTCAGCAAATTAGTTAAAAAAAATGTTATCAACCCCTTTTTGTCGGTACCAAACAGTTCGTTCAATCTCCTTTTGAATTTCCTTCGCAAAACAATTACTTATCTGCGATTATGCACCCCTCCAATTGTCGCTTCAGTAGGCCTCAGTGCTGAAGTGTTCTTAATTTTTAGAGCTAATTGAAAAAAAAAACACTTTTTAGTTTTAAAATAAACGGAACAAAGGAGCCGCTAGGATTTATAAAAAACCTAATGATCGTCACGACCTTCTAGAACATCATTTCCCAAAGTGGGCGATAACGCCCCTTTATGGGCGCTGCAGATCTAAAGAGGGGCGGTAAGAGACCCAGGGAAAAAAATGGGGGCGTTGTGTAGCTCACAATAATCAATTAATTGAATTTGACGTTATAGTGGTTTTTATGTAGGTGATAAAATGGGGGCGCTAAGAAATAATTTATTCCCAAAGTGGGCAGTAGACAAAATAAGTTTGGGAACCACTGTTCTAGAACTTAGGGTGTTAATGTGAATACAAATAACAAATGAAGCAGGATTACAGTTGCCCGGCCTGGCTCGACTAGTGTAGTATCACCCTGTGACAAATCGGAATGTAGTAGCTGAGTATTATAGCCGTATTTTGTACGATAACAAAGGGAGAGAGAAGCCCAACACCCCGCCGTCCCATCCCTCTAACTGCCTTTCGTATTGCTAAACCACGGTAACTGCTTAACATTCAGTGGGTGGTACGCTTGTTTGCCGACTTTGTAATATAAAAAAGATACTCACTGAATAAACCCCTGGTAAGACAAGCGAGTTAAACTTTCGAAATACCTTCAATACTTTCGACTTCCCGAAACATTTAAAACCCTTTCAACTAGCTCGCAAACTCTCAAGCATGTAGGTTTATCTGCCAAAAACAAACTTGATTATGCAGAGCACCCGCGGAAAACATCCACAAACTTACGGAAGCTTGGTACATTGCACAGAAAATAAAATAAAATGGAATGGCCACATGACTATGACCACAATTTGTTCCATAGCGAATGTCAAATAAATTTATATGACTAGACCAACACATCAACTACCTATGCAAAACTTGCACCGAACCAAAATGTTGAGTAAAATCGCCCTATTGCAAAATTATCAGGCGCACTCTCATGGTCGTACTACATTGATTTATGGAAAGATCATATCGGGTGACAATTATATCGGACTGACGACCACAGGACCGACTTCACCAACACACGAACGGACTGTTAGAGCGATAAACGATTGTTACCAGTATATTTAGTCATGGCATACTGCTCTAATGATCCGTTTTTTATTTTTTGGACTAGTCCCGCCACACACTCCCACCACTGTAACTCCTGTAAGCCAGGATCGACAATGGTGACCAATAATGACATCGAGGTTTGATCCTTGACGAGTCCCGGGGAAAGTTAAATTGTCTTGGAACCCGCACGAATTTAATCGAAAGAAATAATAGGAGCACTTGGAAGAAAAAAAATCCACTTCCCTCCGGTGCAAAGCGGGAGACAAAAATAGCTGGTATGGGCTGATTGCCATAGAAACAAGACTGTTACAGCTGATTGAAGACCAGTTGTAAGGCACCACGGATCGTAATATGACTAATTGGACCTAAACTCGTGAGCTGATTATACTTGATTCCAATAATAGGTATGGCAAAAGCGCTTGAACGCACGGAAATTGTCCGTTAACTAATGTTTTAAAAAGCTGAGGCCTTAGTGTCGTCAATGATATCAGAGGTGCTACTCTTAGCAACGATAATCAATATATCGATTACTGAACGAACAATACAACATTATCATTCGTTCAAACGATATACGACGGCAAAAAATATGGAATTTAAAGTAGGATTCGACAACACGAATGTCACGCACACGAATGTCATAAATAAATAAATAAATATCGCCAGACTGACACACCAACTATGTGCTCCTAAACTAAGCAACGCTTATAACATCCAGGCCAGGGCTAATAACGAAATGGCCATTTCCGAAATTTGCCCCGGCGGGAATCGAAGCCTCAACCACCATGTGTAGTGAGCCGAGCGCCTTACGCTCGACCCACTGCGCCAAGCGGTCGTCAAATATCGATTATCATTGCTAAGAGTAGCACCCAGTTTAAGTGTCGGCGACGATATCGTTGAACATAATGATAGTCTGAAAACGTTTAGTACCTACATAACGTATGACATTGTCTGTCTAACGATATCGTGTCGGTGTCTTTATCGGCCAACGTGAAAACGCCCATTCACCGTTTAGTGATAATCAAAATTGAAAATGGCCTTTCCATTACTTTTTATTCCATGGCACTTACACGTAAGCTGATATCATCCCTAAGTTTCTTCCTAATTATATTATGCGGATTTCAGCGGTTTCAGTCTGTTCGCGTTTGTAATCTCCTTTTTATACTTTCTAGAGACTTTTCAGATGTCATGTTTTAATTTTAGTAGCTGGATTAGAACTTTGGGAATTGCCTATTTAGTACTGGGCTTCACTTCATTACGAACGTCATCCCGGCTGTAGTCTGCTAAGCGCTAAGTGTTACCATTTTTCTTTTGAAAGTACTAGTCGACACTTCAGTGACAAGACAGCAAGACATACATCCGCCCGCATTCTTCTTCAGGCGTTAACGAGCTTGATGACGAAATATTTGCATCATTACATAAGCATTAATTTCAAATATATGTAATAAGTAATTGCCCTGAGAGTCATGTGCCTACTTTGCAGCCATGTTCTCCCAAACATGCCTATAAATATTTATTCCGTACTGTAGATAGGAATTCATTATATTCATTCTAAAATAATATAAGTTATTTAGGATATTTCGAGACTGCAACACTCAAATCTACAACACAATCTCCATATCTGCCAAATATTACCCCAATCTTTTTATCATGGCTTCTCGTAATGTATTGCGTGCCTGTCCAGGGTAATGGGGTAGCGGGGTAGTTGGGTAGCAGGGTAGTTGATGCAGCCGCCCCACAAAATAGCGGGCAAGCTGCCAGTTGATATAAATACGAGATTACATCATGCTTGTTTTGCATAAGTTTGGTAGTAAAGTCGGCGATATGATATAAAAATATTTGTAACAAATTGGAAGAAAATGTTGGGATTGACAATTTTGTTGAAATGTGAAATACAAAAAGAGGTTTACATATTTAATATTTGACGCATCTTTATCTAGCTTAAGCTACAGAAATGATGAATATTTTATCGCCTTTTTTGTCTGGCGACGTAATTTTACGCTATGTATTATAAGCATGCATTACTTTTTAAATTCAGTAGGTAGAGAGTAACCATTCTAAAATTATCTACTGAGATCTATCAATCTAGCAATCATTGACACGGTTGACCCGGCACCAATCATTTTCATACATTTTACTGTATCGAAGTCTCAAAAGTGTGAATAACCGACAAAACCCGCAAAAGACTTTTCAGAAATGTGAAACATTTTCATTTTTACCTTCTGGTGTCAATAGGATATAAATCAATGTATCAAACATAATAACACATTTAATATCGACCCGCTGCTCTCGTAGCCACAATATGAAAGACTTCCTTACATCGTAATCTACATTCCGAGATCGTTCTTCCCTCTTCAAGCCTCATTTTTCGCATATAAAGTTACAATTGGGCACATTTTATATTCAAAACAGTTTTCACTACGCGACAGGGATCTACAGTTTGCTTGTAAATGGGGAGAGATAAAATAAAAGCGTTTTATATTGTTGTTGTAAAGTACCTCGAATAATGGGGTTATGTTATTCACATTTTTGTTATTTAAGGTTCATTTTTTCGACTTTGTATTTATTTTTTGTATTCCTATAACAAAGTCGGCAAACAAGCGTACGACCCGCCTGATGTTAAGCAGTTACCGTAACCAGTAGATGCTTCAAATGCTGACAAAGCCGCTCCCCTTAAGTTACCACTTACCATCAGTTGGAACGTCTATCAGTGTCCCTATTTAGGCAATAAGAACTCTACTAGTTTAATGGAGACCCTGAAAAAAAAACAGTGCCATCTAGGGACGCCAGAAAGAAGCGAAACTTTATAGCATAAAGCCTTGGAACTAAGCCTTTAAAACTCTGTATACCCATATTTGTATATGTCGTGTAACGCTACTGACGCTTAGTACGGATAGAGTGGCCGCGCAGCGAGCACGGCAAATGTCCGTATAGAAGCCTCGCTCAAATAAATTTATTTATATTCTGTACAGTTACACCATGCTTTGTCTTCTTATTTAAAACTAGCTGAGCTCGCGACTTCATCCGCGTGGAATTTAACTTAACAAAAAGCCCGCTCCCGCGTTTTGAGACAACGCGATAGGACACTTTTTTGTTTCTCTAAAATAAAAATCTGCTATCTGCCAGTGAAAGTCCCGTCAAAATCGGTCCAGCCGTTTCGGAGATTACCCGGAACAAACATACAGACAGACAGACAGACAGACAGATAGACAGACAGACGGACAGACAGACAGACAAAAAAATTTTAAATCGCGATTTTGCTTTATGTGTCGTATGTACTTTCCTATGCATTTAGTAAAAAGGTATTAGTTTGATATTAAAAACAGACACTCCAATTTTATTCATTTGTATAGATGTCAAATTACTATTGACAGAATGAGATAATTTGGTGTGTAACTATTCGCCCGTTATACTAATAAACTAAACAACATTATGATAATACAAATTGCGCTTCATAGCTCTACGATTAAGTCCAAATTGCAACACCAGTGCCACCCAAGTAGGTACAAGCAATAATTTATCGGAATCATCGGCTGTAGTCACCATTACAGTGGTGTTAGGGTAACGAGCGGCCCCCGTGGGAAATTACAATACGGTGCGTACACTTTTGGTGATAAAAATGTAGGAAGCCTCTGTACTGATGGGAGACAAGGTTTTGGGACTTACATAGTAAACGCATAACAGTAAAGTAAGTTAATACGTAGATTTTATTGACGTCACTTATCGTGTCCAGCCATAGCTAAGGATCATGACCCCATAAGTACAAAAAATCATCAAAATCGGTTAAGGCGTTTAGGAGGAGGAGAATTACGAAGACAAACACATCGGAATCAAATATATATAAAGATTTTAGCCTAATAGTGCCACTGCTAGGCTAAGATTTTTTTAAATATATTAAGTCTAGTGGGTAGACGGGCCTTTGTTATTAAGTGGTTGCAGGATTAATCTCCACCCTGACCATTAATTTATGCTAATTAGTGCTATTCACGTGAAACCACTTTTAGTAAAAGTATTTTGATTAGTTAGAGAGACTAACGAGGGTAAGTACTACTAAATTGATAAATCATAATATTTTATTTAACGGTTAAAAGTTAAGTAGTAACTTAACTTTTGACCGTTTATTATATTTATTAGTAATTATGGCTCCATTTCGTACCTGGAAATATCTTACGTACAAGTTAAACTAAAACATAAAAGTTTAAGTACCAAATAAAGTGGACCTACTGTCCTAAATTATCCCGTCCCCGCGAGCCATCACTCAGCCGGTAAGAGGCGGCAATAAATGGACCCGCTATGATGGACCAGACATAATCCTCGAGAGCTCCCCGGAAACATTAATAACAATAACGTTAACACTATACCCCGATATTGACAATTCCGGGTAATAAACAACTTTGCATTCAATTATTTATTATTTTTCTCTCTTTGTTTCCATAGATGTTTATGCGTACAATTTATTTATTTATTTAAACTCTATGCACATGTAAAAACACAATGTACAAAAGCGGACTTAATGTCTTAGGCATTATCTACCAGTCGACCTTAGGGTGGTGCAGAAACAACATGGCGGGTGCAACTTATACGAGAGAAATTTATACCAATATACATATTTTGATAAATACATAGATACATACATACATATAAAACAAAATTGTTAAGAAAAAAAAAAGTCCAACGAATTACCGCTGTGACAATTCTACCAACTTATTGCGAATGTGCTCTCGTGCCTTCACCTTAAAAGACAACCGACTTTTTGCCGTCCTGATACTCAGAGGGAGCGCGTTCCAAAGGAAGATCGCCTGGACAAAGAAAGAGGAGTGGATAAACCCAGAGCGGTGTGAGGGACATCGTAAGAGAAGATTAGTGATGATACAATTTAGTGCATGTAGTGCTCTTCTTTAAGTAATGAGGCACTTAAACTTAATTCTGGAGTGATCTATTGTAATCGTTATAGTGTACCCATTGTTGAAGAGACAAATAATATAAATAAATAAATAAAATAAACCAATACAAAGTATTTTGGGTTTTGAAAATTTGTGAGTTAATTAACGGACACATAAACATAATATTTATTTTTCTTGGTAACTAACTGTATGGCCCCAAACTGAGCAACCCTTGTACTATGGGTACAATGTACTGGGGGCGATCCCAGTGACACTCAGACCGGGATGAATTAGAAAAGTCAATTTCCGAAATTGAAACTGATGGGAATCAAACCCACAACGTCTCGGTTCAGTAAGCTGTAAGCCAACCGGCCAAACCAGACAGCGGCAAGCAGTCGTCAAAACAATAGAAGATTTGTTAAGCTGGGGTGATTCCGGTTATCATTCTAGCATCTTTGGCTGTCCCTTGCTACGGTCACTCGAGAAGCCTGAAAAACTCTCACCAGTAAGGCGTCCTGTGGTCAAATGAAATAAAAATATCTGGTAGGTAGAAGATTCTTTACAAAAATTAAAGAAATAGATGGGTGAAAATTAGGACGGCCTATGTCTAGCAGTGGACAACAATAGGATGATAAAGATAAATCAATTTCGGGATCATTATACGTTTTGAAAAGCTTTACCTATCTAAATTAGTTTGATTTATGAGGTGTAATTTAAATGTATATGATACTAGTTGCTACCCGCGACTTCGTCCGCGAAGACTTAAGTAAAGTATTCTATGTGTTAATCCAGGTTATAAACTATCTGTGTTCCAAATTTCATCCAAATCCGTTCAGTAGTTTTTGCGTGAAATAGTAACAAACATACATCCACACTCACAAACTTTCGCATTTATAATATTAGTAGGATAGTAGGATATTATTGACTAGCTTTTCCCTGTAGCTTTACTAGCGTATTTTCAGAATGTCAATAACAGATCCAAGACCAGCTAAGCATAGCTAAGCAGATTCAAAGTGATCCTATACGTCCAAAAACAAATATCAAATCTTTCGAGCTGTTTAGTAAGAGATGATTTACGAACGCCCGCACACCGAAATTTTATTATTATTATTATTATTTAGGCAGGCAGTTGATTCAACTGATAGGTGCCTGTATCCTGTTGTTCTCTTCTAGCTTTTCTCTTTCAGGTGTTTATCGAGTCGGTTCTTCAACTGGTTTACATTTTGGGCTGATACAACGTCTACTGGGAGCTTATTCCACGCTCTAACCACTCTGTTGCTCAGGAAGTGCTTGTGAGGATTGTTGTTTGAGAAACTGGTCCTCAATTTTAAGTGATGGCCTCATAGACGGTCATAGTTGTATTATAAACATTTATATCTTCATTATTTATTTAGTATTTTTGAGTGAGTCTAAGTTATTATTTGCAAGATAGGGCTCCTGGCCCTAAAACTAAGTGTGAGTACCTGCTTTAAGCGAAGTTTCTGGTTACCCATTCCCCAAAACAGAGTAATTTTCGTACTCGCACAAAGTAATAACTCAAACAGTTCGTAAGTATAAAGCCTAACACAATTACAACACGGAATAAACAATATACAGTTTGTTAGACAAACATGCGCGCTAACAAACTTGAACGCAAACAGCGCACCTGAAATTACATTCGTAGTTATGAGAATTTATTTGGACAAACCACCGGTGATGTGGTTTTGTTCAGAGCTAGTTATGAAACGACTGTTAAAGAAAGGAGTGTATTCCAAATTCAAATCGTTTATTTTGTTAAGACCTACGGGGGCTTACTAATTGTGAAATTGTACTTACAAATTGTCAATTTTACATTTTTTTTTCTTATGTCTACAACCGGATCGGATCGCGACCTCGACTGAGAAGATCCGGCAAGAAACTCAGCGGGCTTGTCTTCTTACATTTGCATTTTTTTTAATCGCCAGTTAAGGTTTTTAGGGTTCATTTTTGATGTGAAAAATCCAATGCAAAGGATCAGCGGGTGAGACCGACTGTTTGCGTGACGACAGCGACGCTCGTATCTCTTCGCCTTTCTTTCAAATAGTTGATAATTTCGCCATTTTTATACGCGTATAAATAGCACAGTTGTAAATAGACCGTGTGAACGATCAGCGGTGCGGGGTTTCAAACTTAATTCGAACCTTATTATAATAAAAATAATATTATGTATTTTCGAAATAAATATGTTTATTTTATAAAAACCGGGTATTTTGTTTCAGGTTATGCCATGTTTATTTCTTCTAACAAACCATCCTTTCATGCATATTTTCTATATAAAATAGTTTTGATATTTCACGTCTGCTACGCGTCCCGCGACGGCAATTTTTTCGATCGATAAATAAGCTGATGACCTGCCTGATGTTAAGCAGTTACCGTAGCCCATGGATGCTTATAATGATGCCTATAGACGTTATAGATGACATTACTCGTGCGTTGCTGACCTGTGACTGTCGCTGTCTCTTACGGGTCTACGCATCGCTGTACTTCTATTGGCATTCTTATTCTATGTTCCTACCGAAATTTATTACACTATTCAAATATAGAATTCTGTCCCATAGTGTTTCAAATCCACTATGTAGTTTAACACCCTACCTACATCTTTAGGACAATAAGTACCTGGTAAAGGTTACGCCTTAAGTAAACATCCGCCTAAGTAACGACAAACTTACCTTTGCTCAAAGTTAGACAATCGTGAAAGGTGTGTTAGGAATTCAAGCCTATTTCTGGGTGTTTATGAATATTATATGAAAACGGTTTCATGCAATACCTACTGGGTATTTCCTTTATAAGTAATTGAATCTTAGGCTTTTAATTCCCTCAATATTAATGACTCTACAAAATCGTTTCGGTCTTCGTTGGTAGAGCCAATGAACTACAGCTCATACAAGTGCCGGCTCAACAGGGATAGCACCACCCTCGGTCATTATGTAGCCTTAGGGGCGCTATGACTTAGGTTAGGTTAGGTTAGAACAGTGATCAAAACGAAAAAAAAAATTCTCGAAAATTCTTCTAAGTCTGGCTCCATAGCCTCACTGGCGCACACATAGCTCCCTAACTGGGAACTAATATAACCTAATGACACATTCGGATTCTTTTGGTCACTGTTCTACCCTAACCTAAACCTAAGTCATAGCGCCCCCTTTTTTTTTAACGTTGGAGGGGGAGGCTCGGGGGAGACGAGAGGGGTATGTGGGAGTCCCTGCGCCTAAAGGGCGCAGTATATCCACTAAAAACCAACGGTGTACCACCCTCCGCCATGCAGAGGGGCGCCCCGGGTCCAAGGGAAATGCTCCGAGACGCCCCGCTAAAAGGGGGACGACCTGGTACCACCCCAGTCATCCCCCAGACGGCCGAAATCGTGCAATAGGTAGTGGGTCCCCCGACCCACCACCTCATTTCAGCTAGTGGGGAGGAAGAAGGCGATCGTAGCGCCTCCTTCTCCTCCCCACACGTCTGCGCCGGAGCGGATCTGCCAGGGGGTCTTCCTGCCTGGCCCGCTCCGCGGCCTCCTTCCGCGACATCACATCCTCGCAGAAAGAGGCCATCGCCTCCCAGGACCCCTCACTGTCGAGCATAGACAGAACTATGCTCGGCAGTGGTCACTTCCGACCGCCGCAACCAAAGTGAAGTCATAGCGCCCCTAAGGCTACACTCCAACCCCACCCTCTGACAGGAGATCGGCGTAAATGAGTCATTATAGCTGCGATTTCGTACGATGGGTGAGATAGCCGGAAGCCCTCCCCCCTCCTCTGTCCCACTCCTCTTCAGGTTGGCAACGAGCGAGCAATTCCTTCGGTATCGCAAGCATCTGTAGGCTAAGTACTGCTTAACATCAGGCAGTTCGTACGCTTGTTTGCCGACTTTTGTTACATAACAAATCTAAGATATAAATGTATTATTACGTCTGGATATGGACTCGGAGCGATTTGTATATATAATATCACCAGAGAAAATTTCGAAACAGCTTCTTACTTACTTACCAAAATTTGCCGCGACGGGAATCAAACCTGCAACAACCTGGTGCAGTGGGTCGAGCGGCCAAGCCATACGACATAGACGCATAACATACAATTTGCTTTTAACCGTCTTCCTAAAAAGGAGGAGGTTCGATGTTCGTTTATATGTAGTACTAGCTATGCCCACCGACTTCGTTCGCGTAGTATTTAACTTAGCAAAAAATTCGGGATTATCGGGATAAAAAGTATCCTATGTGTTAATTCCGGTTATAAACTACCTGTGTTCCAAATTTCATCCAAATCCGTTCAGTAGTTTTTGCCTGAAAGAGTAACAAACATCCACTCACAAACTTTCGCATTTATAATATTAGTAGGATTTTTTTAGGTTATTTTTAATAGGTTTTTTTTTAAGTGAATAGTTCGATAGAGATAGATCAGAACACTTTTTGTAGTATCCACATTCCGCGTATAATACATTTCTCCAGCTTGTGATGCGCCCCTATCATCGGACCGTTAATATTTTATAGTGTTGGGCATTATTTGTGAGCGGCCAGCGCGGACAGCGGCACGATTTATGACGTCAGTAGAAATCGGCGGAAAGTTCTCTACATTTTGCGTACAACAATAACTGGGGAAAACCTTGCCAAATATGATAAAAAAAATTGAGGACCTTAATATTTTCTGTTAACCTATATAAAATAAATATATTTGTTAAATGGTTATTTTTGATAATTGGTTGACTCAGGCTTTGCTTTGCGGAAATCCACTGAAAAAATACTTGCCAACCTCCAAAATTACAAACCAAATAAGTTGATAAATAATAATTGGCGCAGTGGTTCGAGCGTAGGCCGCTCGGCTCACTGCACATGGTGGTTGCGGGTTCAATTCCCGCTGGGGTAAATTTCGGAAATGGCCTTTCGTAATTTGCCCTGGTCTGGGTGACACTGGGATCTCCCACAGTCCATTGTACGGTACCCATAGTACAAGCCTTGCTTAGTTTGGGACCGTACAGTTGGTGTATCAGTCTGGCGATATTTATTATTATTCATTTATAACACAGTCAATAGTTAGAAGCATTTCGATCTCTCACAGTTCGTTCGGTGTAAAAACTTCAAATATTAGGTACATGACGTAGCTGTATATGTCCTGTCATCTGGACCTGGAGACCAGGATCATACGACGCCGTCCACAGAAAACCCAAATTGTAAGGCACTTCCGTTACTCAAAAGTTTTATAACAACAAACCGCAGCCCAACCATTATTTTTTACCTCCATGTATTCGTTGGAGTAAATGGTTCGGAAAAATGTTTGTTGTAATTGAATACCGCAGCGCTTTTATTTTTTATATTTTTTGCGCATACAGTGATGGCTTTTTGTATTCAGGTAGGAATGCATGTTTCAGGCTATCTGCTACTGTATAATAATAATGATTTAGCCCTTTCGACGTCCTACTCCTGGGCACGGGCCTCTCCTCACTACGAGGAAGAGATTCAAGCTGTAATCCAACACGCTGGACCAGGGCGCGTTGGCGGATTTCACATGTCTCTCGAAACTTGTTTTTAGATTTTCTAAGACGGGACGGGTATAATATTTATATTGGCAGATTGTTAGTTCTTCGGTTGTCCGATAGGGTCGCATTTCCATTCCCATTCAATTGTATGACGTTGACGCCAGTATCTATGGAGAGTATGCATGGTAAAGTAGGTAACTGATATTGATTTATCTTCTAATGTGAATTGAGTTAATTTTGCTTTTGAATGAGGTGGAACAGAATCAGAGTAATCTATGTAGGTACTCTGATTTTATAGAGTGGGAAGAGTAGCTACCATTCTTTACTAGAACTGTATGATTAATTATTGAATACGTTAATGATATACAGCTGATGAAAGGCCCGTTGTAAGGTACCAAGGATATCAATTAGACTAATTGGACCTAAACTCGTAAGCTGATTACACTTGATTCCAATAATAGGTATGGCATAAGCGCCAGAACACACTGAAATTGACTTGTAAATTATCAAGAGGTACAATTTTTCTCCCGCGTCACACTCTCATTGTGCGAAACACAGCTATAATAGATACTTTACTTCTATCTTCTGTGAGAGGGTAGTACTATCGAGGTTGAGGCAGACCGTATAATTATGTGTTTAGCTCTACCACCTTTAAATAATGAAAAGGTAACAAAATGCTATTTTAAAATCATTTATGAACTCTCAAATCCTCGCAAACCACGTGGCAATGTCCCAAGAGTATATTATTCTACAAAGTCAAAAACTAAGTAAAGTTTTCGCCAGCCATGCTGACCGTACCTGAACCAGTTAGTTGCACTAAAAAAGACGTTAGAACACATTAACGCCTCTCCGACTTTTTTCTGACGCTGCAGAATTCCAGATAAGGCTGGCAGTCTCGCAATTAGCCTTGCCAATCCTTCTTTTGTGCTATTAAAACGATATAACGGTTTACGGCTAAGTATAAAGATATATTTTTAAAACTGAGGTTTTCATTGAATTGTCAGAAACTCTACCATACGTTTCTACGTTCACTGGAGTCGCTAGTTGATAGCGTCTTCGTAAAGTAAAACGAAACGAAACGACCGATTTTCATGAATTTTTGTGTTCAGATCGGGTAGGTCTGAGAATCGGCTACTATCTATTGTTCATACCCCTAAATGTTAAGAGTGGTCCACATCACGCGCGGACGGAGTCGCGGGGCACAGCTAGCTATTAGATTCAATTTTAGAAGGATAACCCAAATAGATTTTCGAATAGGCTGATGTTCTAGCCCTATCCCATGGAATTATTTGTGTTAACATACAAATCTTCAATCTTCGACAAGACCAACATAAAATTAGTTTACATGAGCCTCAAAGGCCCTGAGCTCTGGGGTCCCCGGAGCACGCTAGTTAGCAACTCCAAGTAACATCAAGTGCGCACCTTTCATGAATTATTCAGGTATTACTGAATAGCTCGATCAATTTCAGCAATAAATCTAAGTGGAAGGATTTTAGCCAGCCCCTATATTGCTCGTACAGACCATGGAAACCTAAGAATTGTGAGCGAACAGAGATAATCCACCAATATAATATCTTTATTATGACGTGATGGGAAAAGTTACGTGATTTTAAAGTGCTCTTACTGGTCGACTCGTACCTGCGTCGCGTCGCTCGCTCGCAGTGATTTCAGAGATTATGTATGAGTGGTTGAATTCTCAGTTTAATAAGGTGTAACAAACTCAAATTTATTGCTAAAATTGTACAGGAAAAATGATTGTCCATATTTTGTTGATGCTCGTTCGACTTCATTCGCATAGTATGTACAAGTATTAAGTTTACCTAATCTCATCGATGAGGTAGGAACTAGGAATTGAGATATCTATATTCTAATCCCTGGCGACGAAGGTAGCAATCGGAAGCTATTGAAGTACAATTAACCCTTATTATTAATTGTCTCATGTTAAACTTTTAAAATTAAACTAGTTAATTTTGAATGTATGGGTAGACTGGGATTTCTAATTACGTTTTAAGGAATGCTGTTTGGTTTACTGCTTGGTTTATAAGGTCGAAAGATCAGAAGCTTGAACGATCGTTAAGTACAACAATATCGCATTTTTCATGCATAAAATTTCACAATCGCCATTCAGAATGTCTCGAGCGAATGCCATCTCTTATTCAAAGTTGACAACTTTATTTGACGCCTCTAGCGACCGACGGCGTTACGAATTCATAGGGGCTAGCCTCTACTGTTTTATTAAGAAATAAATAAGTAGATAAAGTTTATGTTAAGCTCATCGTGCGCTAAAGCGCACGAGACTGTACTTAAATATGCGAAACTGAGACAAAACTATCCGTTTATCAGCTTGCGAGTTGGTTCTGTTGTTATTTTTATACAGTCCAAGTCATAAAATGTGTAAATAAATGGTCAGAAGTTCTTTTTTGATTCTATATAATCAGTTGGACGTAAAGAAATAGTTACACGGAAATCCGAAAAGAAAAAAACTGGCCAAGTGCGTGTCGTGGCACGCACAATGTAGGGCTCCGTAGCCATTTCAATAACGAAATTATATTTTTGGCTGACCAATTTTGTCGATTATCATAAAAATTTAAGAAGTGTCGGAATTCATTACGATAATTTTGATTAACACTTTAAAAATTAAAAATCGCAAGTAAGCGAATTTTCAGACATTAAATGAAAATGTATAGAGGCGAATAAAATAAATAAGATAATAGAAACAATACGAAATAGAGGATGAAAGTACATATGAAAGGCTACCTCTATAATTATTTTATAGAGTAAGTAAGTATAAGTATGTCGATAGTTTTTTTTTCTATATATAAGCGTCCGTCGCACCAGATTCTGGCATTGTTGAGCCAGCTAGGTATTGCACTCATCGCAATTGGAACACAATTAGAATCGGACAAAATGCATTATCGCTTGGCTAGCCATCCCTTTGGGCTACTAAATAGCAACTATAACCTGTATTGGCCACATGGCTCTTATATACACTTTTATTAGGTCCTAATCCTTTTTTTATAATAAACTAGCTGTCCCGGCAAACTTTGTTTCGCCATTGAGGTTATAAATGTGCTGATTTAAAAAATGATAAATTAAATATTCATTTTAAAATACAAATATAATGATTATTTATTGGCCATCTAATGTATTCAAATAAAACTATTATACAGATTTTATCGCGTTTATTTCCTTTTTTATTTTCCCGAAGTTTCGGTGGCTTTACAGCAGCCATGGTCACCGTGGACTGAGTTGTTAGACTTCCTGATGTCAAAGTATTAACTTGGTTCCCTCATATTTAGTTGTTGGTTGCGGTCCTATCCACGTAGAAATTGCTCACAGTGTCTGACAACTATTTGCTTGACATGATGTATTTCGTCAGCCAGATGTTGCTGATCTCAGATCCCTTGTGCTCTCTGAAACAAAGATATACCCACTGTAGCTAACTGTGTTGGATGGTGGTTAGATTTACCGTTTAAGTATATTCAGCATATTCCTCTGGCATGTTGTTCTCCTCTAGCTTCTTTGATACTATTGTGATGCAGTCTGCTACAGGTAGACAGGTAAACACAGACTGAACATCAAAACTGACCATGGTTTAATTGTTAGCATGAAGTATAAGTATGTTTAATCTCACTTACAAAATGTTATGAATCCTTTGTATGTGCTCTTGTGTGTCCTCTTAGTAGTGAGATCACCTTCGCTACGTGCTGGGCCAGACTGTATGTTGGTGTGTCAATCTGGCTTACAATGGGACGCAGTGGGTCCTCTGGTTTGTGTATTTTAGGTAACAATATCTTTGCCATGTATTTTGGTGCTTCGTTTGCACTCTTCATTGAAGCACCTTGTGATAGACTACATTTTTCGTTTTATTATCAGGCGCAAGAACAAATAACGCTGATGGTCTTCCGACCCGTGAACATGCCACAATCAGTACTTGATAAATTTCTTCTTGTGCGTCGTTAGTTATCTAGTTCTTGATCTCTGAGGTTTGCTCGACTATTCCTCATTGCCAACCGAGACGTTTCACGGGCTACCTCTCTTTGCTCTTTTGATTGAGAAGCACGAATTCGAGCCATACTACCGCGGCGCTCTTCACTTCCAATTTCTTGTTCTTCAGTCCTTTCATTCGCAATGTTTCGAATCCTAGTTGCATTACGGCTTTGTCGCGAAAAATCAGATTGTCTTGGACGCGGCATCGTATTGTTAATGATAATATCCGTACAATAAGCTAATAGAAATTCGAAACTGACATATCAACTGTCAACTTCAAAATTTCAAATTATCAAATATTCAACCATATTTAACTATAGACGACATTTTAGCTGTTGGTTCTCCTTTTTTATACCATTTGTAAATAATCAACTGCTAGCCTTTTTTTTCATTCATATTTTTTTTGCTGGCATTAGCTGTCATTTTCATTAATAACACGTTTTCACGTTTTATGTCAAGTTCCACTGGAACGGGATAAAAAGTCCCTATAACCTTCTCCTGGTACTAAGCTACCGCCCCACCAATTTTCAGTCAAATCCGTTCAGCCGTTCTCGAGTTATAAATAGTGTAACTAACACGACTTTCTTTTATATATATAGATATCGCGAGACGAACACACCAATTGTATGGTCCCGAACTAAGCAACGCTTGTACAATGGACTGGAAGCGATCCCAGTGATACCCAAACATGGTAAAATTACGATGAGGCCATTTCCGAAATTTTGCCCGGCGGGAATTGAATCTGCAACCACCATGTGCAGTGAGTCGAGCAGCCTACGCTCGAACCACTGCGCCAAGCGGTCGTCAAACCGTAAGACCTCGTGACTTGGACCATTCATACCGAAACACTTTAAGCGCCAACTTGGATGCTTTGCGTACTTGATGGAGGTAGAATGAAGTGCATCGCACTGTTTACAAAAGAGGCTTTAAAGTTTATTTCATTAAAATATTATTCGGTCCGCGATACCGGAGAGTTGGCAAGTTTTTAAAGCTGACAAATTTCACTGCACGCCGAGAGCAGATTTATGGAATGAAAAATTAATTTATTAAATTGAATTGAATTGTAAATTGAATTGTAACAAATAAATTTGACAAGTTAGTGATAAATAAATGTGTATAAATTAATTGATAAAAGCTCCCTCTGGAATATATTTTAGGAACTAATACCTCATGCACTAGTACTCAGAGACATAAAAGTAATTGGATTTCGTAAAGAGTTCAAGTATGGATAACTAGATGGCAGTATATTAACGTAGAATTTGAGATTATATTTACTCATTAAATCGTTAAATAAAAACATATTAAGAACTACAGTATATTATATTTAATATAACTTATCATACATCAAAAAATATAAAAGACATATATATAAATAATAGATGCACATCTTCGCTAGACTGTGGTTTCTTAACGTAATTTTGATAGTTAGACTGTGGCAACTAATTAGCTTTCTTTCTTTTGGATTGTGTGACGTGGAGGACGGACGTACACAATTTTTTCTAATTAAATATCTTATTAATAATAATAAGGCGTAATAAAATGAGATTATTACGACCTCCCGACCCATCTAAAATGTGAGTACTGAAATATAAATTAAAATAATCAAATTGTAGTATTGTCAAATAAAACATCCACGCGGTCTCTAATGAAAATTTATTTCTTTGTTAACAGGGGTCGTTCGTTATACTTATAGTTATATCTCAACTAACATAAAAAACTTAATCATAATATAAAGTGATGTAAAATCCCGAGTTCATCAGGCATACCATGTGACGCATATCAGACAGGTACTTAACCAAACAGGATATACCTCAGCGTTCATATTGCCAATCTGCGCAGCTGGCGCTGATGCGTACGAAGTGACCCTGAAGGTTTGTGAAGATTGTACCTAAGAGTAATCATGATGATGTGGCCGCATTAACGGAAGGAAACATAATAAATACTTGGACTCGGGAACCCTGCTGTTTCTTTTGTCGTACTTCAAGTACATACCCTGCACACATGTAAACTGCTGACTGAGCTGCTGGTGTGTAACTGTGTAAAGGTAGGAAAACACGTTACAAGTTGGACGAAGTTTTGTATAGATTTTGTGTATTTCTTGGTGTTGGTGGTGGCTGCTAATAACGAGGTCGAATGAGGAAGAGATGACGATGATTTGTATACCTTTGTGCAAACCATAGCTTGAAATCGCTCAAGACAAAGATGTGCGAAGGAGTTTGCACACCCCTACACACCCTTATTATACACAAATACAAACGCACCGCGGGTGACAGAACATGGTCGACTTAAATCTGTTTTCAGGATCGCTTCGCTTGAACTCACCATAAATGCTCCACCATCAATAAACATCCTGAAAAAGCGAATATTTCGAAGTCTTTTCATTATGTCAAGCAAGAGTAATTAATTTAATCTACGACCTTTATCTCTGGTACACAAAGACGGCCGATGAATGGCCGCCTCTGTTTCGGTAATTAGAAGCTCTGAATTAAGATTTGCGTATGAATGGGACCCAGATTGTATTATAATTATGTTTATAATAAATTATCTTTTGGGATATTTAGTGTTGATCATGCTCTGATGGTCATTTTTAAATGGTCTAGCGGTCAAAGAAAAGCGCTGTCAAGATACTGGCAATTGAAAATAAAGATGAATCGAAAAAAATTAGGGGTACAACTTGCGCCTCTTCAAATCTAGAGTGGCTGATAATGATACAGTAAGCCACACCCTGAGCCTCATCGTCACTCCATCACGTGAAATTGGAGCTATCGCTGACCAGCGCATAATAAAAGTATAACAAATGTACTTAAAAAAAACAACCAGAGCAAGTCGTAAGTTAGTAACGAATAAACCACAGATATAGAATCACATAGATAACGCAAGTATCTCGATTTGTATTGAAACCAAGCGTGCCAAATTTTTAACACCTACTGTGACGTCACAGATGGCGGGAAATCCAAACCGATTCAAAGACACCGATGCCGCCGATGCCCCTCGGCCCGCTACGATTCTCTCGAGTGATTATCTCGCTCATACTCATATTTTTATATCTGTAGTCCCGAGGACTGTAAATTATCGGCGACCAACCTTGACGCTTGGTCGGGGTTTCGTACACGCGAAGTACATGCATTTGCGTTATCCATGTAAATCTACTAGGTGAAATATAAAGGGTATACTATATTTTTTGCAACTTAACTTTGTAAATCTAAAACTATCAGCTCTGGAGGAAACTTGAAATACAAAGGGTGTTACAGGGATACAGCTGTTGAAAGATTTCAAAAGTCTACAAATCATTTAATACTTCAACTGTCCCACAAAGCCGATAGTTTTAGATGTACAAAGTTAAGTTTCAAAAAAAATAGTATACCCTTTCTGTTTCACCTAGTATATCTGTGGATTAAACCTTTTAAAAGTAAAGTTTTTTGACGTTACATTTTAAACTCCCAATCTACCTACCTTTATGCCCATATTATTTAGAAAGCACTTTAAATCTTAGAACAGAGAACGCCGCTATTCTTAACCCCCGACCGCTAACATTAGCATAATTTGCCAAACCATAGATCACGCGAAATCTCTTCGTAACAAGCTCTAAGTTTAATCTATCGCCCTCAAGAGGCGGAGAGAATAAAAATGAGAAATTTCTGTGAAACTATGCAGCCAGTGCTGAAATTCAGTCTATTGGTCAGTTAGGCCTACAGCAGAATATAAGCAGAATAAGTATAGAACTTGAATTTTGAAATAGTAGGTAGGTAATTTGCAGCTTTAAATAGTATAATAACTCAGAGGTCAGTTACAAGAAGAAACGGACACAGTTCATCTTACATAAAATATATTCGTAGAAATTTAAGTTTAAAAAACTGTAACCCAACTACGGAAAATTCTGTTCTTTTAGTTACAAGTATTCTATTCAGAACAGCTGATAGGTACATAGCGATAGTAGTATTCACGTACGCTGAAATAAAGGATAACATTATTTTTTTTACGTTTTATTTTTATTTATGAATTCAGAATTGTATCTTCTTCAAAGGCAAAAAAATGTAACGTCGGTCATAATGATTTTGTTCGGAAAAAAGAGTATACCGAATCGATTGACACTTAATTCATCATAATCGGATCGGAAGTTGAGGCGCTACGGTGGAACATAAAAATGATACATACATAAATACCATATTTTTGGCTTTGCCGTAGTCGGGTAAAAAATCATTAGGTAGGTATTGTACTTTTATGATGCTGATCGTAAGTGTTAATTGTAAGGATATTATTATAGCCCTTTCAAACCACATAATTGTGCAAATAGTCCGGACTAATACACGGTATTCCGGCTACTATCTAAGTCGGTAAAGCCAAATATCTGTAAATTTTGCGACCGGGCTTTACAGGGCCCGCAGTTTATTTGGTTTATTCCGTATGGGACCTCTATTCCGCCCCTTTTGTAATATTTCACCAGCGTCTCTATTCGGTAACAAAACGCATATTTTATAGTGCATGCATGTATCTGTCATTTTGTGTAGCAAATTGACCAGCGCAGCAGGTATGCAAATAATGATTTACTCCTATATCTAGAATATATACCTAGACAGTAAAATACTATTTTCCGAAATGTGCTCTGTAATCCCTGACGGCTCGCAATACGTCAAAACTGACGTACCTAAAGCGTAAATGAAAAAGTCCGTTGTGACAGTTGTTCTATAAGAAATCTGACGAAACTGACGTATTCAGATTCACGATATGTCACTGTTGATGTATTGCGAGTCGGATATGAGTCGAGTTGAGGGACAGTCGTTAACAGCGGTGGGCCCCTGACCACTCCAGTGTGCCGGGTGATATTTTCAGTTCAAATAAATTATGTAGGTGAACTACTTAGCATCTCTGTGGTGAACTATAAAAACATAACAATATTTTGACAGTTGGTATGATTAATTGAAATAGAATAATTGACTTGTTGGTTTATTTATTTATTTAAAAATTAAGAAAGTTGTGCCGAACATTCGTATTCAAAGTTAAGACAGGACGTCTGTCGGGTCAGCTAGTAAATACTTACATCACAAAAACTTTGACATAGCTGAATATTAAATCCCAAATTAACTGTAATTCATCTTTTATATTTAGAAAACACGTGAAAATAAATTAAAATGTGACTTTTGTGCGCGTGCTCTTAGAAATCGCGCCATTTCACATTTATTATTCAAACGGCCCCAAGCTGAACACCACAGTTTGTATTACACCATTATCATGGTTTCCCTGCGAATATAAGGGTCGTAGATTATATACGCAATCTGAATTCTAATAACAAACCTTAACACACACTCGGAGGTATTAAAATTATTTACTCTGTATCTTTTCGACGATGTTGACGCAATTTTATATGATGCCTCTACATAGTATTTAGATTGGAGGACCGATACAGTTAATCGACTACAGTTGTTTATACATGAGCTATCTATTATTCTACATGGTGTAATGGGCATCGTGACGAAAACTGATACCATGGATTCAGCTCATGATTCAGGACCGCTCAGGGTTGGTATTTTCTATCGATATTTTCGTGAATTGTTCTAAAATTTTTCAGAATTTTTAAATAGATTTTAGAATGAAATCAATATACAAATCTAAGTCAATAATTACTATTTTAGACATAAAGCTGCAATGTGCAATTAGAACTCAATGCGAGCTCGAGCGTTCGAGCGTATTGAGTTTTAATTTGAATTGCAGTAAGTGCAGTCATTCACAGTGCAGTGAAAAGCCACAGAGCATTCCAACTCTGGAAGATCCAGAATCATAAGTTGATCCATGTTATCAATTCTCGTTACAATGCCCCTTACACCTGTATATAAAAATGTCTATTGCATGAACGATATAGGTAAAGCAACACCTCTACAAGACTCTACTCTTTCTCTTAGAGAAATACAAGCGCGATAATTCGTTATTTTGAAAATGTCGACTCAAGTTAGCACTTAATTCAACTCAAGTTCAAGGGATCGGAGATCAAAGGTATACCGCACCACGTGTAACTCCCGTATCCAGATGTCAAATTATTGAAGCCAAGCTTTTACCGGATACGGTATATGCGACATGGTAACTAAAAGTTAATTAAGTAATAATATTATATTTTTAAAATTAACTCCTTATTTTTTATATAAACTAATAATTAAGTTTTGTAATTATTTTTTATGTAGGAATGTTGTAACTTCTTTCAAAATGTTTACCTGATAACAAATAAGTAAATTCGCTAATAAAATTTGCTAAAATTACTCAGTTAATACGTAATTTCACTAGCTAATACTGTGTTCAAAACTTTTACCTCAGTATTTCTGCCGTTTTTGTATTTCAACCACATAAAAATCTAAGTACTACTTGACACCATTTTATGAAAATTTTACTAGTTTTTGAGGTTGTAAGAATATAATTGTTAGGGTACCTGTACCTATTTAAAAACTGGATGTACGTAACGTACATCCATCTCCCTTGATCTCAACACTCTTGTCGCCAAAGGCTTGGAATATCAATGAAGTTTGTTTAAGACCCGACGAGATCGTAAGTTGGGGCAGTGATCATTGTCTTGTCTAAATTTAGAAGTTGCTTTGAAGTTACAATGTTCGCTGAAAGTTTGTTGATACAAAACAGATTATTGTCAAGTTAAAGCGGGTTGAAAATGTAATAGTTTCTAAATTCTCTGGTTAATAATTTAACGAGTTACATCATGGAGATGTATTCCAAATTCACGCAATCATGTGGATCTGACACAATTATCAACTACGAGCAAGAAGAAAGAAGTAGGTGGGTAGGAAGTTAAAAGTATTAGGTAAGACGATGGATAAAATATGTAGATAGATAGAAAAGAAGTGGGGGACACTTTTTCTGGATAGGTACTTACATGAAAAAAATTAATTAGCCCTAGATTGTAGTCTATGTCACCTGGACTATAATAAACAATCAATTGACACCTCATTCATCAAAATCAGATGAGTAGTTTAGGCGCTACGGTGGAACATTTAAATAATACAAACGTACATAAATATAGACAGCGAAACACACGACTCTTCCTTTTGGCTTTGCCGTAGTCGGGTAAAGGTACGAACCGCTGAATTTATGGTTACAGCTCCTTAAAGAACAACTAAAAAACATTACTCAAACCCACTTAAATGTTCAACCAACTGTTACTCAATTTCGTCCTTAAATCCTTAATTTCAACTCTTTATTCGGCTCCAACTTATACAAATGATGGAGAGGGTCGGACCCCATAATAAGTCTAGAAACTCGAAATTAATTTTACCATAATTAGGGTTGGGAGGTGCAGGGATTCAGATCTATTTTCCAAATGCCCGAGGGTTTGTTTTAACAAAATTTGAATCTAGTATTTCTATATGTATCTAGTCGAGTTAATTGTGGGTAGTGTAACGGTACGAACTCGTCCGTCACGTGCACAAATATAAATATATCGAACTAATACCTAAATAGAGACATCAATGTAATTAATCATAGTAAAAACATGCATCAATCTTATCCAAAACAAATAAATTAAAAATAATCTAATATTCTTAAATAAATGTAGGTAGTTGTACTCAAAGTACCTATATCGCGCTTGCCACGTGTAACTCTTACACGTGGAACATAGGTAGTTACCTACCCTGGATTTGACCTTTCGGCGCGTGCGGCGGCGACTTTAATACGAAACCTACGGTAGGCGGCTCCCTTTGACAGTAGCGGCGGCTGAAACTCTAGGTAACTACGAGGCGGCGGTGTCTTTGTAGGAAGATGCCGAAAGGCCGCGCGAGGCGAGTACGTTGAGAGGATTACGAATAAAAGGGCTGGGATAGTAGGTATAAGGGACAGTCAATTGCGATCTCCCGAACGAGTGACATGTGATTATAATTATCGTTGTGCAAATAGTTAGATTCTAAATTATTGATCTGATCTAGTATTTATCTAGAATTGTGAGTTAGTGTGTGAATAATTATCAATATTAATTTAGTTCCTTGGTGTATCAAAGGGGTTGTATACTTACTTACTTTATTTATTACTTGATTATTAGAATAGTGTTTCTTGTGAGATTTAATGTTAGGACGATTATCGATATGTTATGATACGTGTGCTCTAGTTAATAGTTATCTTGCCTAGGTATATTAGTGTTCAGGGATTAGGATAGATTTAGGTAAATAGGTTCTTTATGTTAGACGCAATAAGTTAAATAGGTACCTTTGCGTCAAGTATAATGGCGACAGCGCGTACAAGTTTGAACCTGTTCATCCTTACATTAACTACATAAATATTTGTTGATAGATTAGGTAGGACCCTTTTGTAATATCCATGGAGTTTCTTGCTCATTCTTCTCCATTGGATTAGGTTTACGAATGAGTGGTAAAGTTTTATTTTGCATTTCATATAGATATACCTACTTAATGTAACTTTGTTATTCACATTCTTACTTCAACTTTCAATACTTGATATAGTACAAACATTTTGAATACTTTTCATATTTGATCATATCAATTGGTTCAGAGTTGAGGATCTGGATGGATTGAAACTGGCTTATAAGTCTACCTATTTTACATTATTTATTCCTCGACTAAAGTTTGATGTTTTGGATCACACTTGGGGCGGTAGACCCTGTTGGCAATCACTAAACAGTAGATGATAGAGTTGCTAACCTGACAGTCACTGATCTGACTCATCAGCTTTATAACTACAATCCTGTTTGGTCATACTTGGGCGGTAGACCCTGTTGGTATTCTCATCACAAGTAGATGATCGAGATGCTAACTAGTCGCTGACTAAACTTATCAAATGTATATCTAATATTACCGGTGCGAATATACCTTTCCTATTTAAAGGAAATAAATTATACAAATCTGTCAGTAGAACAGACTATTATCATTTAGAGAATATTTTACTGATATTAAAAGTTGTACTAAAACAATTTATTAATTTAAAATAGTTGACTGAGTGACAAGTCATGGGGGAAAAATAGATACGTGTTGTTTTCCACTGTCGGGCTGCGGGGAGGAGCTCCCGACCTTGTCACAAACAAATAATTGCTGCATAATCATATCTTTGATATAACCATCATCCACTAGTTCATATTATTTGTGTATAATTATTACTTTCACATAATGTAATTTAAGGTCATAAATCTCTTCAACGTTAAACTTAAATTGAATTAGGACGATCTTCTTGATACTTAGAACATAGAATTAGAATATTAATGGTTTTGGTTAGATTAGGGAGTATTTAATGTAAGTATGTGTGTTCTTAGAATACCAATCTTTCACTAAAAGAATTTAGGTTACTATTCTCGGTTCACTACGTTAGGTCCTATAACCACTAGACGATACGGATCACTTGGCCATTATAATATTCAAATATTTCATGAGATACCTTGGGTGAGTAAGGTGGGTTGTTACAATTTGGTGCCGTGACCAGGATAATATGAAACCTGGATTGCCACGGTATTTGCTTAATTAAAGTAATGTTTTGTTTGTTATGAACTATGATTAAGTGACTTTTTATAAGTCACAATTTGTTGCATGTGTAAAGGAAAGTGATTTAGATTGGTATTCATTATTTTGGAATTATAGCTAGATTTAGATAGATAACACTGAAAGGTAGGAATCGCGTTACTTCCGATAGTTATGTATGTATGATAATTCACAAATCTATTGTAAGTTACATTCATTAGTTTCGATTAAGGCAGTTGTGCGTTTGATAGAACATTTCAATTGGAATAGGTACGTAGGTCTATTAGTACACTATTTATTCCTTTGTTCAATTAGTTGTTTGGCGATTTAACTCTGAAAATAACAATATAATTTACATCAGTTCAATGTTTAGATTTTAGGTTATAAAACTTCATTGACATTAGAGGTAACCAATAGTTGGTAGTTTTATCATTATGCCAATATCAATTAAAAAATATAATATATATTATAGAATAATCGATTAAGTATTCTAGTAATATTAGGTAGATATTACTAGTAGGCTAGATAGCTATGGTAGTAATACGTTACAGGACGTAAAATAATAATGCATTGACAAATAATAGGTATTATTTCATGATTTTACTTTAGGGAAATTTAGTGGAAATAATTACGATGTACTATTAATTGATAATCGAAAAATATATTAAATAATCGATTTGAGGATGGTTGTTATGAACATCATCTCTAATTGTTTTAGCATTGAATTTAAGTCGATGTTGTCAGCTGATATAGAGCGAAAGCGGTTCGTTTTCCATAGAGTAAGAAAGTTATAAATTACTTTGTAGGGTGTTCGTAGGTTAGGTTAATTCATTTCTATATCCATGTCGTAAAATTTAAATAATCAGCATTAAATATTTTGTTAGGTTAATAGAAAAATACATAATATTGTTAAGTACTTAATAGGTAAGTACCGTACAGAAGGTGGTTTTCGTATTAGAGTCTGGGGGTTGAAAATAAAATAAAGGGGTTTTATTTTAGGGCATTTTAGGTAAGATAATATTTCCAGTAATAATATTATGGAAAGTTTTATAATAAGGCTAGCTTATTTAGGTTAGAAGTCGACTAGATTTAAGAGTTCAGTAAGTAGGTAGGTAGGTAGAAAGGTAGTTTATTATAGTATGGTTCGTTTATAGGTAATTATTATAAGATTATAAAGTAAACTCTAGGAAGGTCTTCATTGTTTGATAAATATGAATTAAGGCGAAGCAAGGTAGGAAGCTACGTCTTAGAACGGGTCTAGGTAATTAGTAGGTAAGTACCTATCTACCAATTAATGCATAGGTAAATATGAGTTAAGGAGATACTTAAGTAGTAAGTGATGCGTATCCCAAAGTAGGTAAGTACCTGCTAGAAAGGATAGATAGGTGTGTACCTACATAAAAGGTTAATTTTAGAAATACGCATTCCAAAGTGGGTGAGTACTTATTAGAAATGGAAGATAGCCTTCTAAGTTCTATCTAATTAAACATCATTTAGTTCCGCTTACATGGATACTAAAATTAAACATTACTTACTAATAAAAATACCTATTTACTTAGTAACGATTACCAAGGTAGATGGCCATTTATAGGTACCAATCTAGTTGAAGTCTTAGAGACTTGTTCACGGAAAAAATCATAGCTTTCGGAAAGAGATTACTTATTTGTCAATTGAGTTAGGTAAGTAGACTTGAGACAAGAGTGTACGTAAGTACGTATTAGTTGGAAGAAAATACCTAATTACCCGCTACCACTAAGTACTTGAACCGAATAGAATAAAGGGTTGGTAACTAGGTACCTGACTTCATAGATAAAAAGTAGAATTATTCAATAATGTTTAATTTAAAGGTTTTTACAGCTAGTTAGACGGAGAATCGGAGTAGGTAAGTACTTAACGAATATAGGTAGTTACCTAACTAGACTTATTAACTTTACTCGTATATTAGAAGTTTAGAAGATGATTAGGTACTTAACTATCCACTATGAGTAAAAAATAATAGAGTTCGGACTCTAGAATAGGTACCTTGTTGTAGGATAGGTAGATAGGTAGTTTGTTATAGGATTTAAGTATGACTTGGTAGGTAGACTCGTTTTGTATGCTTTTAAGTATAAATGGTTTTAATAGGAATAATAACTGTTGATGTGGTTAGGTAGGTCATATAATTAAAAATGTTGGTAAAATCAAAGACCTTTTTGCAATATTAGTTTCACTTCCTTCGTCTACGGGTAAAATAGATTTTAGGAGTAGGTAAGTACCACATACTTAGGAATACTGTGATAAGCATCTATAAAATATTGCTTTCTTTCAGAATTTAGGTAGATATCTATGATTACTAAATAAAATAGGAAAATCGCTTGTAGGTAGGAAAACGCAAAAATTTCGAATAGGTACGTTATCGCTCAGACGTTCTTTTAATTTATTGTAATAGGTATGTGTAATTTATTGTTTTTGTTATTTTTGTGTCATTATATCTTCACAGGTTATTATTTACCCGACAACAGCCAGACGTTTTATTGAAAAAGAAACAAGAAAAAACTGTCGGTCGCTTGACGCGGTGGTTCGTGTGTGGGACGCTCGGCTTGTTGCGCATGGTGGTTGCGGGTTCGATTCCCGTTTGAATAAGCTTCGAGGCGCTCAGCTAGCTCCCCGTGTTTGATGGTTACGGGTTCGATTCCCCTGTGGACCGTGTCGCTTAGTTAGCTCCCTGTGTGTGGTGGTTACGGGTTCAATTCCCGTGTGAACAAGTTTCGGATCTTTCAGCTCTCTGCGCGTGCGTGGTGGAAATGGGTTCGATTCCCGTAAGGATAACTGTTGTAAGTGGTGGATATATCAGCGTGGTGGATACGGGTTCGATTCTCGTAAAGACAAGTGGTGGATCTCTCAGCGTGGTGGAAACGGGTTCGATTCCCGTAAGGATAAGTGGTGGATCTCTCAGCGTGGTAGAAACGGGTTCGATTCCCGTAAGGATAAGTGGTGGATCTCTCAGCGTGGTAGAAACGGGTTCGATTCCCGTAAGGATAAGTGGTGGATCTCTCAGCGTGGTAGAAACGGGTTCGATTCCCGTAAGGACAGATGGTGGATCTCTCAGCGTGGTAGAAACGTGTTCGATTCCCGTAAGGACAGACGGTGGATCCCTCAGCGTAGTGGATGCAGGTTCGATTCCTGTAAGTACAAGTAACGGATTTCTCGGCTTGATGTGCGTGGTGGTTGCAGTTTCGATTCCTGTAAGTAAAGTGTCGGATCTCTCGGAGCGCTGCGAGTAGTGGTTGCGGGTTCGATTCCCGTCGGGGCGGGTTTCGGAGATGGCCTTTTCCGGTTTGCCCGGGTCTGGGTGTCGTAGTCGTCCGATTCATTCATTAATGGCCGTGGGGAGTGAGGCGTTGCTTGGTTTGCGACCTTGCGGTTGGTGTGTTGGCCTGGCGATGTTTATAATTTAATTATTTATTAAAATTCGCGAACCATGTTAAAGGGGGTATCGTTGAATGGTTAATTATCATTTAGGATTTATAGCGATTTAAAGTTGGATTGCAAATATACTTACTTAAATTTCAATACAAGGGTTCTAGATGGATAAATAATCAGTAATCTAAGCCGTAGGGTTGCGTTTTGCGTAAATGTAATATCGCGTTCTTATCATTTTAAGTACCTACCTACCTTTCTTATTATTTAACACATTGGCATTTTGCGTAAATATTTATAAATTTGTTGTTGTTATGCGTTGTTTAATTGTCGCTTCACGGTTTTCATAACTGACATTTTGCGTATCTATAAAATCGTTACTTACGTTATAAGTATTCATGCGCTATTTAAAGTAAAATTGCGTAACTAAGCGACTCGTTCTGTTACATCCAATCTGGGGGTTGTGCAGTGGTGTTTAGGTATCTACTTAGACCAAATGTGCAAAATTCGTAGTATTCGTCCCGAGTTATGTTGTAGGATTATTTAGGTGGTGTGTTTCGCTATGAATGTAGAAGCTTTGTAAGTATTTGTATGTTTTCTACGATAGGGTTGTTGATGTATGAATTAGGTATGAAGTATGATTATTAATTTTTATTGTTTTGAGGGGCCTAAGTTATTCTGCGATGTCTTGGTACGAAACGGTTTGTCAATGTTTGAGAATCAGAAAATCATTAACACAATCAAAGGACTTTTTATGATGGAGTTTGGTGTTAGGATAGGTCAGTAGACATGCATCAGTATTAACTGATCTCAAAAGAAGTCCGTACTCTACCGGCAGCAAACAATATCGTCGTTTGGTACACTCCACATGCTCCGAATTGTAAATAAGTTGTTGTGAGGGCTTAGGTCTTGGTGGGATGTTGCAGTCATGGGGAATTATCACTTGTGAGCCATTGGGAGGTCCAGGCTTTGATAGGATAGTGTATTCGGTTCACACCATACGTAAGATGGGTTTGCTGTGAAAGGTTTACACTAAATCACTAGGATTGACCTGCTCACAACAGGTTTCCTTCCGGAGTTTGGACTGTCCCTGCGAGCAGTTATTTTTTGTTCATGATTGCTACGTTAGTAAACTTTGACAAGGGTCCATACAGCAATTATTGCCAATTCGATGTAAATAAACTGTTCATTGTAGGTTTACACACATTTAACATACATGCATTACTTACCTCAATTTTCTGAGTCGGATATTGACAAATTAGAATTTGCACTAGTTAGTTCTTCTGGGGTTGATATTATTATTTAGATTATATTTGTGCATTTATTTTTGGTTCATGAAAAATTTACTTCGGTTAAATATTCATCACCTGCATAAATTTTGGGGGTTGGCTGTAACGGTACGAACTCGTCCGTCACGTGCACAAATATAAATATATCGAACTAATACCTAAATAGAGACATCAATGTAATTAATCATAGTAAAAACATGCATCAATCTTATCCAAAACAAATAAATTAAAAATAATCTAATATTCTTAAATAAATGTAGGTAGTTGTACTCAAAGTACCTATATCGCGCTTGCCACGTGTAACTCTTACACGTGGAACATAGGTAGTTACCTACCCTGGATTTGACCTTTCGGCGCGTGCGGCGGCGACTTTAATACGAAACCTACGGTAGGCGGCTCCCTTTGACAGTAGCGGCGGCTGAAACTCTAGGTAACTACGAGGCGGCGGTGTCTTTGTAGGAAGATGCCGAAAGGCCGCGCGAGGCGAGTACGTTGAGAGGATTACGAATAAAAGGGCTGGGATAGTAGGTATAAGGGACAGTCAATTGCGATCTCCCGAACGAGTGACATGTGATTATAATTATCGTTGTGCAAATAGTTAGATTCTAAATTATTGATCTGATCTAGTATTTATCTAGAATTGTGAGTTAGTGTGTGAATAATTATCAATATTAATTTAGTTCCTTGGTGTATCAAAGGGGTTGTATACTTACTTACTTTATTTATTACTTGATTATTAGAATAGTGTTTCTTGTGAGATTTAATGTTAGGACGATTATCGATATGTTATGATACGTGTGCTCTAGTTAATAGTTATCTTGCCTAGGTATATTAGTGTTCAGGGATTAGGATAGATTTAGGTAAATAGGTTCTTTATGTTAGACGCAATAAGTTAAATAGGTACCTTTGCGTCAAGTATAATGGCGACAGCGCGTACAAGTTTGAACCTGTTCATCCTTACATTAACTACATAAATATTTGTTGATAGATTAGGTAGGACCCTTTTGTAATATCCATGGAGTTTCTTGCTCATTCTTCTCCATTGGATTAGGTTTACGAATGAGTGGTAAAGTTTTATTTTGCATTTCATATAGATATACCTACTTAATGTAACTTTGTTATTCACATTCTTACTTCAACTTTCAATACTTGATATAGTACAAACATTTTGAATACTTTTCATATTTGATCATATCAATTGGTTCAGAGTTGAGGATCTGGATGGATTGAAACTGGCTTATAAGTCTACCTATTTTACATTATTTATTCCTCGACTAAAGTTTGATGTTTTGGATCACACTTGGGGCGGTAGACCCTGTTGGCAATCACTAAACAGTAGATGATAGAGTTGCTAACCTGACAGTCACTGATCTGACTCATCAGCTTTATAACTACAATCCTGTTTGGTCATACTTGGGCGGTAGACCCTGTTGGTATTCTCATCACAAGTAGATGATCGAGATGCTAACTAGTCGCTGACTAAACTTATCAAATGTATATCTAATATTACCGGTGCGAATATACCTTTCCTATTTAAAGGAAATAAATTATACAAATCTGTCAGTAGAACAGACTATTATCATTTAGAGAATATTTTACTGATATTAAAAGTTGTACTAAAACAATTTATTAATTTAAAATAGTTGACTGAGTGACAAGTCATGGGGGAAAAATAGATACGTGTTGTTTTCCACTGTCGGGCTGCGGGGAGGAGCTCCCGACCTTGTCACAAACAAATAATTGCTGCATAATCATATCTTTGATATAACCATCATCCACTAGTTCATATTATTTGTGTATAATTATTACTTTCACATAATGTAATTTAAGGTCATAAATCTCTTCAACGTTAAACTTAAATTGAATTAGGACGATCTTCTTGATACTTAGAACATAGAATTAGAATATTAATGGTTTTGGTTAGATTAGGGAGTATTTAATGTAAGTATGTTTGTTCTTAGAATACCAATCTTTCACTAAAAGAATTTAGGTTACTATTCTCGGTTCACTACGTTAGGTCCTATAACCACTAGACGATACGGATCACTTGGCCATTATAATATTCAAATATTTCATGAGATACCTTGGGTGAGTAAGGTGGGTTGTTACAGTAGCTACGAGTTATACATATAATATGTTTTTTTTTATTATTTATGTAACAAATTCGTCAAAATATTAATATTTTTTAAAATTTATATTTATTTATCAATGTCGGCAAACCAGCGTATGATCCACCTGCTGTTAAGCAGTTAAGCTGTTACACTTATCCTAGAAGAGGTGTTGGAAATTCGTATCGATTCAACGGAATTTCAACAACCGATTTATGAATTAAAATCTATCGATATCCATCAATATCCCATCCTTAGGTACAATCGGGTCCAAAACTGGATCGGAACATAAAGGACAAACAGGGTGCCGGGTAATCTGTGATCACAGTAATTAAATTAATCTATTTAATTAGGAGTGACTTGATTGACGGTAATTAACAATGGCGCGTCACATCGGGGATGGAAGTTATTGCCCCAATGGGCTATTTATTTGGGATTCATTCTGCTAATATTGTCTAAGCACAATTACATTTGTCATGTCTTTTCTCATTACTGAAGGATGCCATTATACAATGAGAGAAAAAATACGACAGCAAACGATTTTTTCATTACTCATACTCGGAAAGTAGGTCTGAAGTTGCCTGAGGAGCGGGTTGAAAGTAATACTTTTCCGCCCTAGGGAGAATCGCTTTCAACTGCCAGCTCTCAAATTATTAAAAAAAACTAGTTCCATTTTCACATTACTATGGAACCATGTTCCAACTTTTTCTACAGTCACTCAATTACAGCGCGATGTTAAATTGAAATAACATAAAGTTAAGTATTCATTAAAGAATATATATTTGTAAATGACTTAATTATAATTTAGTTTCAACCATTTCTTTAAAATAACATAGATTTTGGCAAAATATTTAAAGATGAAAATGAAAAATAATGGCTAAATAATGAAGTTGTCCGGCCAACGAAAAAAAAAACAAAATAGGCGGCAATCCGATCTTTTTTTCGAGATGTAGAGTATTATTCATACTTCCTTGTATGATTTCTTTAGCCAATTCCTGTTTTTATTTTTACTTTCCTTGTATTTGTAATGAAAAGCACGGTGTTTACCTCGGGTAAATTAATAATAATTTTAGCCCTTTTTGACGTCCCACTCCTGGGCACGGGCCTCCCCTCAACACGAGGGGGATTCAGGCCATAATCCACCACGCTGGCCCAGTGCGGGTTGGCGGATTTCACATGTCTTTCGAAAATTGGTTTAATCTTCTAAGACATGCAGGTTTCATCACGATGTTTTCCTTCACCGTAAGCAAGTGATAATCATATAGAAATTATGATTCGCACATAGATTTAGAAAAATCCAGAGGTTCGAGCCGGGGTTTGAACCCGAGACCTGGTAGCCCGCAAGACGCGTGCTTAACCAATCGGCTATCACTGCTATACCTATACCTCGGGTGGAAGACTTATTTTGTCCCTCGATCTATTGGCGCCCTCGCTACGCTCAGGCGCCAAACCACGTCTCGGGCCGTAATAAGTTACATTCACCCCTAGTGTAACAATGTACTATTGTTATTCAACGTATTCGCTTTAGTAGGTATTTTGTTACTGAACGTTTTGTAATTTATAGCAAAGATTAATGAAACTACTGTAAGCCAGGATCGACAATGGTGACCAATAATGACGTCGAGGTTTGACCCTCGACGAGTCCCGGGGGAAATGGTCTTGGAACCCGCACGAATGCAATAGGTACATCGGTTTTTTGAAGACATGCACTTGAGGTAGTAGTTTAAGCGTAGACCGCTCGCTCACTGCACCGAGTGGTTGCAGGATCGATTCCCGTCAGTCTAAGTACATTTCAGAAATTTACATTTCCGCAATTGACCCTGGTCTTGATGTTACTAGATTTGTCACCAGGTCATTGTACCCACAGATATAGATTGACATAGATAACGCAAGTATCACGATTAGTATTGAAACCAAGCGTGTCGAATTTTTAACACCTACTGTGACGTCATTAGTGACGGAAAATCCAAACCGCTTCAAAGACACCGATGCCGCCGATGCCCCTCCGCCCGCTACGATTCCCTCGAGCGATTATCACGCTCATACTCATATTTTTATATCTATAGTCGCGAGGACTGTAAGTTATCGGCGACCAACCTCGACGCTTGGTCGGGGTTTTCGGATACGCTAAGTACATACATTTGCGTTATCTATGTAAATATATATATTTGTGATTTTACCACTAGTACCTACAAGTATTGCTTAGTTTGTTAGTTTAGCGATATTTATTTTTAAGGTGTTAAGTTGCGTTGCCTACCCAATGTTTGTTGAAACATTAAAATATAACAGCTAAACGTTGAAAGGCAGCCGTTTCATTAAATTGCCGATTTATTTTAGTATTGTTTGCGGGGATTCGCTCCGGGGCCATTTTGATATCGCACCAATTGCCAATTCTGATTGCGACCATTTTGTTTAATTTAATTTTGATATTACAAATGTATATTAATGTTATTAAAATGTGAGATAATATTAGGACTTAATTTAAATAAACGTTCATGCTTTTAATGTTAACATTTCTGATTTTATAGTTACCTTTTGGCCCTAGTCTCCTCAACGACCAACCTCGCGTGCTCAATATAGCTACATTTAAAATTAATCAAGTCATGGCTAATTAGGAGTTCCTATTCTCTACTGACATAGTAGATAGTTCACTATACTTGTAGGTATTCATAACGGTCCAATGAGGACGCATGAACTTAAAAATAATCACGAATTCTACAACAAGACACACGAACTGTATGGTCTCAAACTAAGCAACGCTTGTAGTATGGGTACCGTACAATGGACTGGAGGTGATCCCAGTGACACCCAGACATGGGCATAATACGAAAAGGACATTTCTGAAATTTTCCCCGACGGGAATCGAACCCGCAACCACCATGTGCAGTGAGCCGAGCGGCCTACGCTCAAACCACTGCGACAAGGTATAAACACCTTATGACGACCGCTTGTCGCAGTACTTAGAAGAAAATTCTCAGACAAGACTAAAATAATTTACCTACCTCAAAATATTCTATTTCATGACGACGAACGCGACAGGTAAGTGATGAATAAAATATTAATTGCTAGGAAATAAGCAGTCATTCAGAAATTTCAGAGCGATTACATTCAATCTCTGAATTAATTGGGTATTCATGAAATTCATTCGTTATGTAATTTGATGTGATTGATTAATACCACCTCAAATAAAAGATCGACCTAAAGTAACTGTTATAGCTTCGTTTCGTACGGTGAGTGAGGGAGATGGAAGCCTAATCCCCTCTCCTTTCCCCTTTCCTTATCCCATTCCCGTTCATGTCAGCAATGTGAGAACATTGCTTTTGGTATTGCAAGCAACTTCAAGCCGTAACCGTAACCGCCAAACAAAGGTATGGTCCCAAACTAAGCAACGTTTGTACTATGGGTACCGTACAATAGACTGGGGGCGATCCCAGTGACACCCAGACCTGGGGAAGTTACGAAAAGGCCATTTCCGAAATTTGCCCCGGCGGGAATCGACCCGCATCTACCCGGTGCAGTGAGCGTCCTATGGATAAGACTTAGAAATTGTTTAATGATTTAATATACCTAATGCAAGTTTCGCACTAATATAGGGATCTCCCAATAAGATGAAGGCTTATGATTGGAAAACTGCGCTTACAATAACTAAACCTACATTATAAATTTAACACCATCATTGATATTAATTTGCTACTAACGTCAGCAAAGAGTAATGTTACGGTAAATTCAAGAGCATTAATTAACAATAAAACTTAACTTAACAATTAGTTCAAACTCATTCATGGAGTCGGCGGCGGTGGCCAACAAATCTCGGTGTATAATTATTCATGGAATCCAGTCATTATCATGAGCCAGCCAAACCAGAAAATGTTGATAAGGAGAACGCTGTTGTAAGGCGCGCTACAGACGGATTTATTTGTATCGTATCGTATCTAGTATATTTCTCCTTTGCTGCTGATAGTTTTTTCCAGTATCTAGTGATGATTGCCAGGATCCTTATGATGACTAACGTTGAATATATTAAATCAACTCCTGAGTACCGATTTATTTTGGAAATATTTTGGAACAAGTAATTTAAAAAGATATATATTATTATTATACGTAGATAACTCTAAATTGAAAATTTAAAAACCCCCGATGCGATGACCTGTTCATCAAATGTATAATTTACCTAGTTCTTCCAAATAATGATGTTAGCGCGATTTGCGTAGCTGCCGTAGCTCAGTATCCATAGCTCATCTCGCAAATTCATCTGGTACAACTAGTTTCGATGCCAGATTATGAAAGCGCCATTAAATCATTTGTTTTGGCTTCCTCATTTATATTCTAAGATGTACAAACACAACAGAAAATCTGTGTAAAAGTATGAGACATTATTTTGTTATGACAGTATAATAATTGACATTAGAATAGACAACGAATCTAAATATTGATGCCACGGAGGTTTAATTCGTAGTAAAATATTATCAATTATGATTCAATTTCATGTAATAACTCTGGTTGAGGTGGACGGGAGCAGCCCAGGGAAAGAATTTTCAATAACGCTAAAATTATTTTAAATTTGATTTGTTTTTTATATTTTTTCTCAATGGCGGAGCAGCGCCCTCTAGAATTATTATAACGTAATATTCCATGACCATTAACAAAACAAACAAAATTTACGCATGCGCGTATCCATCATTTGACACGTGACTGATGGAACGTCTTTAGTTCATACACAAATCTCTTATAAAAATTGATAAAATATAATTTTTTTCCAGAATCAGGGAAACTTTTCATATTTATAATATTGTAAAAAGCCAGTTCAGACTATTACGATCATTTAAAAATATAATAAATCTAAATCCAATAATCTCAAATTTCGATCGGATTCGAGCCGTGGAAGTTGGTTTTGGCCGTGAATGTGGCTTTTTAACCTACAAAATAGCTGATGATCTTCAAACGGCTGAACCGATTTTCATGAAACATAGCTAAGAACACTCTCGATCAGAATACCTATCTAACAAAAGAAACACAATTGAAATCGGTTCATCGGCTTGGGCGCTACGTTGCCACAGACAGACACACAGATACACAGATACACATGTTAAACTTATAACACCCCTCGTTTTTCGTCGGGGGTTAAAAATAAGCTATGACGGCATTAAAGATTACTACAACAATGCTAAGATGTCATATTTACCTATTAGCTCGTGTAGGTATACTATTTTCGAAACTTTAATAATCTGTATATTTCTGCTAGTTTTTTTAGTTAAATATAATTTCACTGGTAGTGATTGTACGACATACCTACATTATTTAATTATTCCATAAAAAATAGTCATGATACCCATAATTTTACAAATCCCGTTACATCAAGAAATTTTGGTCGTTTGACTCTTGCGTGAAGAAAAAATACAAAGTCACAAAACCCAATGTAATTTTTTCTATGAAATTCTATTACGATTAGCAGAAGTAACCAGGTGCGGTGACTTTACCAAACAAAATAATGAATAACAAATCAAATTTACATAAAATGAAATAGGTCGTTTGCCAATAGGGTTGCTATTGCACCTATTGTCCCATATATCTTCTCACGTAACCGCGCCTGACGGTATCAGAACGAATACATGACATCCGTGTGGACGGTACCTAACAAGGCGGCAGACACAAGGAGAGAAATAATTCTCGCGGGGCTCGTTAAGACCGAGCCTGTAAAGTGTTCGGCGGCGCGTGAAACGTCGATTGTGGGGTTTTTAACGCGAGCAAAGTCAGTTACAGCGATTATGTGTTTGAGTTTGGAGTTGGAAAGTTTTGTTTTGGTTATTCAAATTCAAAGCGTTTATTTTGTTCAGGCCTACGGGGACACTCGCAAATTGATAATTTTTTTCTTAGGTATATCTACAACCGGATCGTTGCGCGACCTCGACTGAGAAGATCCGGAAAGAAACTCAGCGGGGCTTGTCTTTTATTTTTTTTTATCGCCAGGTGCTTGTATAGTAAATAATGAGAAAATCCGAAATAAATTCTATTTTGATAGCTAAGACGTACTTTCAGTCTTCTTTTATCTCAACAACACTGTCATAGTCATACGTAATAGTAGACTTTTTCCACGCAGTTAAGTTGTACTATCTTTTTTTTCATTCTTCCAATTTACTGTACAGTCAACAAGAAAAATAAAAGCGGACTGGGACGCAACAAACGACACTTAATTAGGCGGAACAAGCTCGGATGCTGAAGTAATTGTATTTAATATTGCAGCGACGCGTCGCACTGTACCTGTTCCACACTGAAGAGTCTGTACTGAAAGGGATAATCCTTACTAATATTATAAATGCGAAAGTAACTCTGTCTGTCGCGCTTTCTCGCCAAAACTACTGAACCGATTTAAATGTAATTTGGTACAGATAGTCTAGAGCCTGAGAAAGGACATAAGCTCTAGACTATCTCATACTACTCATAATCTCACTCTACTCATACTCTTTAATGCGAAAAAAGGGTTGTAAGGGGTTGAAAGGGGGGATGAAACGTTGCATGGAAGTATCGTAATTTTTTGAGCTGGAAGCTAAAAACTTATTTTTTAGGCTGTTGTTTAGATATAAATAAATATGACATTCACAGTTAATATAATGAAAAATGCTACCCAAAGACACTATTCCACGCGTACGATGTCGCGGGCACAGCTAGTTTCCTATAAATGTGGGAGAACCATTAAAATCTCTCAAATAAGTATATTTTTTCATAATAATGTATACAGAGTCGGCGAATCATAATTACAACATGATTATCACTCGCTTACGGTGAAGGAAAACATCGTATGATCTAGAAAATCTAAAAAAACAATCGAAAGACATGTGAAATCTGCCAAGCCGAACTGGGTCAGCGTGTTGGATTACGGCCGGAAACCCCCTCGTAGTGAGGGGAAGCGCGTACCCAGGAGTGGGACGTCAAAAGGGCTTAATTAAATTATTTATTTTTATTTTATAACAAGCATACGACCAGCCTGATGTTAAGCAGTTAGCGCAGCCTATAGATGCTTGTTATACCAATATCATTGCTCGCACATTACTTGACCTTACCGATCTGAATGGGACTGGGAGGGTGTTGAGTTTCCCAAAAACCGCCACTAGGTTTCGATTATTAAATTAAGTGAAACTGCGAGATGTGAAAAAATAAAGAAGGTTTGTTCAAAATTCCCAATCACCTATATAAATTCGTAACAAATTTTAACAGCGCGTTGTAAACTGCCGCCAGCGCCATCTAGTACTATACAATGAACTAATAATACTTACATTGAATGTGGCACAATTTGGGCATTAAACAGAGGGTATGAGGAAAGGGGGGAGGGGTTAGGATTTCGACTCTTTCACTCATAGAACGAAACGATATAAAGTTTTTTTTTTATATAAGACTCGCTATATGTGCCCGCGACTTCGTCCGCGTGGAATTTAATTGAAAAAGATTCATACAAACCTTCATCCCCTATTTTATCCCCTTGGGGGTGGAATTAATCAAAATCCTTTCTTAGCGGATGCCTACGTCATAAAATGTACCTGCATGCCAAATTTCAGCCTGATCCGTCCAGTGGTTTGGGCTGTGCGTTGATAGATCACTATGTCAGTCAGTCAGTCAGTCACCTTTCAGTTATATATATTTAGATATCTGTCACACAATCGAATCTTATAGAGTTGATAACAATAGTATCGATATTAAATTGAATTTTCATTATAACGAAAATCGTTATCCAGTGAACAGTTCCACTCCACTTTTGTCGATGAAATCTCGTCCGTTTCGATTGCCGCGTATTGGTGTGGACCGATTACGACTTTGAATGTCACCACTTTTATTACTTTTATAAATATTATTTATAATATCATCGCCAAACGAACACGCTAACTGTATGGTCACATACACAAACTAAGCAACGCTTGTACTATGGGTACCGTACAATATACTGGGGGCGACCCAAAGACACCCAGAACCCAGGCCAGTTACGAAGTTTACCCTGACGGGAATTGAACCCGCAACCACCCGGTGTAATGAACCACGCGACCCTCGCTCGAACCACTGCGCCAAGCGGTCTTCAATAAAAAAATAAACTATGTTAGATGGACACGCTACTCAAAGTAAAGGGATGTTCTCAAAGTATTCATTCGTTATGAGTCGCATTTAATTTTCACGTGAAATTATTTCCAGGTGAGGGAGCAAAGCGGAGCACACCACTCGACTATCAGGTTATTAATTAATTTTCCACTGAACGTCTGAATTGGTTCGCAATTGCTTTCGAATTACTGTCGACGGCGACGATTATAGTTCATGATGCAATTTTCATTATTGCGACATAGATTAATGCTTTGCGCTTTTGAATTGCACAATTGTGGCTTCGCGCTCTCAAAGTCATCGTTCGAAACGCTTAATTTATGCTGATCTTTTTATATATATGTATATCCTACTAATTGTTGGCTGCGAATTCGTCCGCGTAAACTTAAGTATTCTATGTGTTAATCCAGGTGATAAACTATCTCGTTGGAGGGGATCTCTCGTTGCCGAGCGTGGTTGAGGCCATGCTCGGCAATAAGAGGTGTTGGGAGGCAATGGTCTCCTTCTGCGAAACAGTAATGTCGCAGAAGGAGGCCGCGGAGAGGGTCAGAGAGGAAGATGCCTTTGCTGACCCGATCCGAAGAGCACGGTGAGGCAGAAGGAGGAGGCGCTATGCGCACCTCCTGCCTCCGCCGTAGCAGAGGGACGGGATGTTGGGTGGGGGGTCGGGGGACCTCCTGCTCATATTAATCCCCAGAGGGGGGACCTAGGCCCACCTTGAAGTCTGTGGCCTGGCACCAATGCCAGGCCTACCGCCGGGGCGTCACAGTGCATACCGATCCTGTGGCGCTCCGTAGCAACGGCGGCGAGGGCAGACCGCTGGATTTTAGTGGGTAGTCTGGACAACAGTTCAGGAGCCCCACATAACCGCCCGAGTTCCCCCCGGTCTCGGGCGGTATGCGTAAATGCATTTCCCAGCGTAAACAAAAAAAAAAAAGACGTGGATAAACTATCTGTGTTCCAAATTCCATCCAAATCCGTTCAGTAGTTTTTGCGTGAAAGAGTGACAAACATACATGCACACTCACAAACTTTCGCATTTATAATTAGGACTAATATTATAAATGCGAAAGTTTGTGAGTGTGACTGTATGTTTGTTACTCTTTCAAGAAAGTCTCGGGCAGAAACTAGTATATATATAAAAATAAATCTCTATTTCCTTGGTCATCGCATCACGCGTGAACGGATGGAACGATTTCGCTAATTCTTTCTTTGTTGTGTTTACGAGTATTATTGTCAGGAGAAGGTTCTTATGAAAGGAAAAATAAGAAAGTTGAGCGGAACAATTCGAATTCAATATTCCAAGTTAAGACAGGACAACGTCTGTGGGGTCAACTAGTTATATAAAAGTCGAGAGCTTATACAAGTGTACGAGCGGCCTGATGTGAAGCAGTTAAGCAGCCTATAGAATATAGGTAGATGCATGTAAGACCAATGGCATAACTCGTACATTGCCATTCTGAAGGGAAGTGGGACACAGTAAGGAGAAGGCAGAGGGAGTTGGGCTTCGGGCTCTTTTTTTTGTAACAAAATCGGCAAACTATCTTACAAATCGCCTAATGTTAAGCAGTAACCGTAGCGTATAGATACTGGCAATACCAATGGTGTTGCTCACATGTTGACGGCCTGAAGGGGTGGGTGGGATAAATGAAGGGAAAGGGAAGGAGGGGATCAAGCTTTTGGCTCTTTCACTCATCTTACGAAATCCCAATCCCGCCATTAGATAAATACCAAAATAAGGATTTCTGATTTAAATTGATGACTGAGACAATGATATTGGATAGCCATTATTTTTAATTTAGTAGGTAAGTATATGCTCTAGTTTTTCTGTAAAATAATTCAATAGGTAAGTTTGGATAGCAGTAATACAACATCGAAATTTATTTAGTTTGCGACTCTGGGTACGGCATTGAACCCAGATACCTAGAGACAATAAAACTAAAATTATTTCAATTTATTTGCCTGCAGATCAAATAGATGCCGTCTCCTTTTAACGTAGTGGCTATGTCTAACAGAGTATTTCAAAAGTTCGAAATTAAAATGTTGATAGGTACCTACTTAATGAATACTTATACGGTAAGTAGTAGTACGGCTGACACGAAGATACGTAGTGAAGATAGACTTAGATACGCAACTATCATAATATATTTTCTGAGTTACATGCCTTTGAATATTCGTGTTGCTGCCTTAGAACATATCCAGTGGCCTGAAAACAGTGTAATCTACGAGTAGTTGCCACTCATACAAAACAATCTAAATTTAGCAGGTAATTGTTTTTTTTTTTTCAAATTATTATTTACTAGCTGTGCCCATCGACTTCGTCCGCGTAGTATTTAACTTAACAAAAAACATCGGGATTATCGGGATAAAAAGTATCCTATGTGTCAATCCAGGTAATCGGTCACATTTTTGTATTGTTTTGTTATTAAATGTGTTAGTTATTGCTATTTGTTACTTGACATTGGCGAAATACCCATTAACATATTTTTAAAGAAAGAAGAATAAGTCTTTCCGCTTCTTAGTACGGAGAACTTGGAAATGGAACCAACAAGCATTCAATTTGGGTTTGTATTATATTAATTTGTAATCTTTATTCTTTTCTCAAGGGGTAGGGGATAAGATCAAGTCGGCCAAGCAAGCGTACGACCAGCCTGATGTTAAGCTACCGTAGCCTATATATGCTTGCAACAATACCAAAGGCATTGCTTGCACGTCGCCGACCTGAATGGGAGTGGGATATAGGGAGGGTTCAAGTGAAAGTGGGCTTGCGGATCTTTCACTAACCGTATGAAATTCTGCTATATTAACTACTAGTTGCTGCCCGCGACTTCGTCCGCGTAGACTTAAGTAAAGTATTCTATTTATTTATTTATTTATTTATTTATATATAGGGATAACAAACAGTTGCACAGTACATTGTAACAAACAGTAGGAAATTATAATATATGAATAAAAGTGCAACCCACTACGTTATCCTCATGTTACTAGAAAGATAAGCTATAGACAGGTGGTAACTGTAGCAGAGACGTGCTTCATTATAATTTACTATGAAATAAAATCACATTAAAAATAATAAAAAACAAAAAATGAGATTAAAGTAGTGAGTTTCCCAATATTTCTTTAACGTTCTTTTTAAATTGAAGAGAGTTACTGTTAAAAATGTCAACATTAAGAAATTTTTGGTTAAATATCTTACACATTCTATGAATAGGTGCACGAAGGCCCGAGTTTGTGCGAGATGCTCCCGTAGCAAACAACTGTCCATCGCGCACCCGTCTTTTATAAACAGTTCTTGGCACAAAGAAACAAAGTTTATTATGTAAATCAATGCAATCAAATTTGTTGTGACACAATTTATGTAAAACCATAGTTTGTAGCAGAATCCGTCTATTAGTGAGAGATATCATTTTATATGTGTCTAAGAGAGGGCCGTATGACATGCGGCAGTGGTAGCGTTTGTAGTGGATCGATTTTAGAAACTTGACTTGTACCATCTCTATTTGCTCTTTATATTTTTTGTAGAAAGGGTCCCAAACAGCACTCGCATATTCTAGCTGTGATCTTACAAGTGCAAAGTAAAGATAGAGAAGGGAAGCTGATTTTCTAAAATCCTTTGAGGAGCGCATAACAAAGCCGTACATTTGATAAGCTTTGTTTACAATATTATCTACATGCTTATCCAGTAAGAGTTTACTATCTAGGAGTATCCCCAGGTCTCGGACTGAGTCAACTTTATTTAAATGTTTACCGCACAATAGGTAGTCTCGTTTAAACAATTTGTGGTTTTTAGTAAAACTAATTGCGTTGCATTTATGTATACTTAGAGAGAGCTTGTTGGCGATACAATATTCTGAGAACCTATCCAAATCGCTCTGTAAGAGTGCACAATCGATGGGACTCCGTATAGCTTTATAAATTTTGAGGTCATCGGCATACAAAAGAATTTGGGAGTTATTAATGCAACTATTAATATCGTTGATAAAAATAATAAAGAGTAGTGGGCCAAGAATGGAACCCTGTGGTACGCCAGAGGAAACTGTTACATACTGAGAGGTATATCCGTTGACAACTACTCTTTGACACCGATTAGTTACGTATGAAACAAACCATCGTAGAAGACTACCTCGAATTCCATTAAAGGCAATTTTATTTAGAAGAATCGCGTGATCAACCCTATCAAAGGCTTTTCGAAAATCTGTATAAATAGCATCGACTTGTATACGTCGATCCATGTGCTCGAAGAGGAAGTTGGTAAAGACTAAAAGGTTGGTGTCTGTGGATCTGTTTTTCACAAACCCATGTTGTTGAGGTATAATAACTTTGTGAAAATAAGGGTAGAGTTCACTATGGACGAGTTTTTCAAAAAGCTTTGACAGGGCAGGGAGGATAGATATAGGGCGGTAATTTTTCACATCATTTCTGGGGCCACTTTTGTGGACAGGTATGATATTAGCCTGTTTCCAGATTTTGGGGTACACTCCTTCGTGTAGACATTTATTGAAGATAATATATAGTGGAAAGGAGATTTGCTCTGCAGTATTCTTAAAAAACAGTGCGGGTAAGCCGTCAGAGCCAGGGCCCTTTGTGGAATCGAGCCTTAAAAGTTCTTGACGTATTCTAATTAGACTAATATAGAGTGTACTGATAATGGTACAGCTGTCTGAGAGGGCATCAGGGGGAGTATAGTGTTCGGGGTCTAATGATGTTGGTTCAAAAGCAGATTGGAAGAACGAAGAAAATAAATTACATACGCCCTCGGGGGTATTTGAGGATAAACTATTATGAAGTATTGTTGATGGAATGCCAGAGCTGTCTTTACGATTTTTTATGTGTTAATCCAGGTTATAAACTATCTGTCTTCCAAATTTCAACCAAATCCATTCAGTAGTCTTTGCGTGAAAGAGTAACAAACATACATCCACACTTACAAACTTTCGCAAATATAATACTAGCTGTGCCCCCCGACTTCGTCCGCGTAGTATTGAACGTAACAAAAATTTCGGGATTATCGGGATAAAAAGTATACTATATGTTAATCCCGGTTATAAACTATCTGTGTTTCAAATTTCATCCAAATCCGTTCGTTAGTTTTTGCGTGAAGGAGTAACAAACATACATACATACATACATACATACATACATACATACATACATACATACATACATACATACATCCACACTCACAAACTTTCACATTTATAATATTAGTAGGATTAGTAGGACTTTACGCTACTTTACTATTTTGTGAGAGGGTGGTACTTCCCTGGTTGGACCAGCTGGTATATGAACTGTAGTCAATTAAATAGCTTTAGGTTGGCTCTGGCACCCTAAACCGTATGTTGTATGTAGAAAATTACAAAATGGCGAATATCTAATTTATTTTTCTTCAATCGCATTTTCTTTAGAGACTGATATCGCAAAATTAATTTAGCGTCACTAATTCGAAGCCGTGCTTAAAATAAATTCGACCTATTCTGTTGAGAAAGACAAAACCGGTCAAGAGTGTGTCTGCACACAAAGAACGGTTCTGCAGCTTAGTAACTAAAGATGAAGATATTGGTAAAATATTTAATTTTAATGTATGTTTCATTTAGGTTTTTTTATGTAACAAAGTCCGCAAACAAGTACGCCTAATAATACTTATGCAGTTACCGTAGCCTGAGGCTTGAAATACCAATGATATTGCCCGCACGTTACAGACCTGAAAACAGACTGAGTCGTTCCAGCCATTTAGAGACGCTTACATAACCTATATATATATATATATATATATACATGAACCTCTATTTCCTTGGTCATCGTATCACGCGTAAACGGATGGAACGATTTCGCTAATTCTTTTTTTCTGTTGTATTCATTGGCAGTAAAAGAAAATAATTAAAAAGTTGAGCGGAACAATTCGAATCAAATATTCAAAGTTAGACAGGACAACGTCTGTCGGGTCAGCTAGTAAGTATATAGTAAAACTAGTAAGTATCTAACGTTTCTCCTGCCACATGTTTTAAAGCCTTTAGTCCTAAGATATCATGTATGTACTACATATAAGTACTGTAAAAGCTTTATTTTTCAATATAAATATATTATTATTATGTAAAAATAAAAACTGTAATATACAAATTAATTATAAAACAACATATTAAACGGACCCAACTAAATAAGGATTGCTTTCTAATCTGACCACGGAACCCTGACACAGAATATTATTTTTACATCCAAAACTAACACATGAAATGGTCTTCAGTTGTAAAATATAATTAGGTGCGCTAATTACAGGGGGCAGTGTACCGGAAACCCGCGATAAGGCAAATGGCTAAGACAGAGACGATGAAAGGGGGTGAAATTTTATGATACACAAAATAGCGATGCTAATTAGCTTTTTAAAAGAGTATAAAAAGTGGTTTTATATTTTTTGTTTTTATATAACTCCAGAGCATTTTGTTAATATTATAATTTTTTTAAAATATGTTATTAAATAGCCCTGAAACAACCACCTCCTCCCTCCTAAATCTACTGAAGTAACTAGCTTTTCCCGCAGATTCGCCAGAGTATTTTCTGGGTATCGACAACAGCGCCACCTACCATATAGCTAAGAACCATTAATGACGCCATAACTACAAAAAAACAAAGTCTGTCAAGACTTCTATTAGGAAAAGAATTACGTACTACGAATTACACGCACTCCGAAATTGTATTCCATTTTATTTTATATTATAATCTTACACATACATACTCGCATATAAAATTCTCGTGTCACAATGCTAGTTCCCACACTCCTCCGAAACGGCTCGACCGATTTTTATGAAATTTTATATGCATATTCAGTAGGTCTGACAATCGGCTACTATCTATTTTTCAAACTCCTAAAAGACAGGACAACGCCTATCGAGTCAGCTAGTATAAAGATATTAATTTCGCCTTTATCACAATAATTTGAACAGACGTACCAAAATTACGATCTCATACATACAGATAGCAATAAAATGCACAGATAAAAAAACGCAATAAGAACATCGCAATATAATTTATGGCCTCTAATGAAAGAATAAAAAATAATTGAATTGGAACTCTGGCTTTGATCTTATTTAAGTCAGTAAAACCAACATCTCTTATTAGTGCAGACTAGGGGCAATTCATTTCAACCGAATCCAAGTGATATTGCACTGTGGAGATAACAAAAAGAGCATTAAAGAAAAGTATTTTTATACCCAATTCAAAGCTTATTGGAATTAGTTGAAACAGTGCAGCGGTGTGCCGTAATGAACTTTTATCACAGATATAGATTTACATAGATAACGCAAGTATCACGATTTGTATTGAAACCAAGCGTGCCGAATTTTTAACACCTACTGTGATGACATTAGTGACGGGAAATCCAAACCGATTCAAAGACACCGATGCCGCCGATGCCCCTCCGCCCGCTACGATTCTCCCGAGTGATTATCTCGCTCATACTCGTATTTTTTTATATCTGTAGTCGCGTGGACTGTAAGTTAGCGGCGACCTGGAATAGTGAAACCGAGATCAAGTCGCTCAAACTCAAACTGTCGTCTTACTGCACGGTCTATCAAGCCGAACTTTTGGCCATATGCCGAGCCACTAAATACGCGTTTGAGTGTAGGAGCGCCAGTCTCGCTGTAATAAGCGACTCGCGTTCGGCACTCGAGACAGTGGTCAACCCGCTCTCTCTTCACCCGCTCGCCGCCGAGGCGAGGAACAACATCGCCCAGTGCAGACTCCAAAACAAGGACATCTCCTTGTTTTGGATAAAGGCACACGCAGGGTTGGCGGGTAACGAGAGAGCGGACGAATTGGCAAAGCAATCAGCGCTGCATAGTAAGACCAAGCCAACGTACGACAAATGTCCGGTATCATTCGTCAAGCGACAAATCCGTTTGGAGTCGCTGGACGAATGGAACCGTAAGTACAAGACTGACACCACTGCTTCTACGACGAAAATGTTTTTCCCTGACCTGGTGGTGTCCTATAGGACAATTAGGAAGATTCATCCCACTGCCACGCTCACACAGGTTCTGACCGGGCACGGTGGGTTCTCAGAGTACTTGAACCGTTTCAAGTGCAAGGAGGACCCATCCTGCATCTGTGAACCGGGTGTGAGCGAGACAGTGCAGCATGTCTTACTGCATTGCCCTGTGTACTCACGCCAAAGATATGATGTACAAATGTCTTTAGACACCACTTTAGATTTACACAGTGTTTGTAAACTTGTCATGGACAGCGAGAAACGTGATACATTCCTAAGGTATTGCACGGAGGTAGCGACCAGCGTGATTAATAGGAACAAGACCTAAGCAGAAAGAGGCCAGCTGTCCACTTATTATGTTAATAAGCCACCACAGCAACTTATACAACACTGCGCTATTAATCACGCAGGCTGACATATTCGTGCAATAAAATAGGAAGGAATCCTGTTTATTTTATCACGTTTATAACTATCGTTATTTATTCCGCTGTCCCATTTTTGTTATATATTTGATAAGTTTCCTTTATTGTTATTTTTTACTCAATTTTGAGAAAACGCTTTTAATAAACACTGTGATATTTTTATTTAAATAAACATTTCTTGTACATTTATTTTAACGTGTTAAGTAAGGTCTCTGACCCCCACATCAGAGGTGAACGCGGCCGGGCCATAAAGGCCCGGATTAAAAAAAAAAAAAAAAAAAAAAAAAAAAAAAGTTTGCGGCGACCAACCTTGACGATTGGTCGGGGTTTCGGACACGCGAAGTACATGCATTTGCATTATCTATGTAAATTTATATCGGTGACTTTTATTTTATACAGTAAAAAAAATAACTAAGAAGTGATAGCCGTTTGGTTAAGCATGCGTCGTGTGAGAACCAGGTCCTGGGTTCAAACCCGGGCAACACCTCTGGGTTTTTCTAAATCTATGTGCGAATCATAATTTCAATATGATTATCACTTGCTTACGGTAAAGGAAAACATCGTGAGGAAACCTGCATGTCTTAGAAAATCTAACCAATTTTCGAAAGATATGTAAAATCTGCACTATGCCAGCGTGGTGGATTACGGCCTGAGTCCCTCTCGTAGTGTGATGAGACCCGTGCCCAGGAGTAAGACGTCAAAAGAGCTAAATTAAATAATTATTATATAGTAATAAAATAGTTAGCCACGTCAAGGCGAAGTTAATACGAGTTGTTTGATACCTACACAGTAATTTGTTTGACAAACAATCTCTAAAGAACGACCAGTCATTAGCATGAGTTTTATGTAAAACTTGTATGTCAATGAACCGATTCGAAAATCGATTTCTGTAGGTGTCTGCACTATAGAAGATCATACATTTTATAAAAATAATAACTGGCATACAAGCATACGACCAGCCTGATGTTAGGCAGTTATTGTAGCCTATAGATGCTTGCAATCCAAAAGGCATATCTTCAGCTTTGTGAGAGTGTGGTACTACCCTCGTCGACCCCACCCGTTTATGCTAGTTACAGTTAGGCTCTACAACAGTAACTTTTGCAAAAGCAACACTAACTTAAGTCAACACTAGCGACCCACCCCGGCTTCGCACGGCTCTAAAATGATCAGTGTTTCTCTGCTATATTATGCATGTATTATACATATAAACCTTCCTCTTGAATCACTCTATGTATTAAAAGAAACCGCATTAAAATCCGTTGCGTAGTTTTAAAGATCTAAGCATACATAGGGGCATACAGACAGCGGGAAGCGGCTTTGTTTTATATTATGTAGTGATTCTATGACCCGTAGCACAATAAAAACTAAAACAGCAAACATAAAACTTAGATTACTTACTTCAGATCATAAAACAATGAACATTATACAACTAACAAAATTGTTTTACTGCTTAAATTTATGCTGTGGCAAGTTTCATTAGCAACGAGTGTAATTACAAAGAAAATAGAAGATACCACAGACTCGGAGGAACCTTGAGGTCAATGGCCTTGCCCTCCGTGAACTCTGTGGGCGATGACCTTTGAAAAACCTAGAGCTTACCCCTTTAGACATATTTTTGTCGTAAAGCGTCGCGTATAAAGGATTTCAGCTACACATTTGCGAAACTATAATATATTAGGAATATAAAATATTTTTATTCAGCATTTCACAGAAAAAGGCACAAAAATAAGATTGTCCATAAAACACAATTTTAAACGAATTACAATTAAATAGCCTGAGACGAAAATGTATCAGACTTTTCCAGTTTTTTCAGCCAGATTATGACTTTCCAATTGGATCAAAGGTAACAAGAAGACATACAGCAAGATTACCAAACAAGGAAAGGTTTGACCAGAGATTTGACATTTTCCTTCACAGCCGTTTTTTTTTTTTTTTTTTGTGATATTGCCACCGAGTACTTAGTTTGTCTTAACAATGTTCGAAATCGTGTGGTAACAATACAATTACAAATAGTACTTTAATATCTTGAAAACTATTGTGACAGCCTCGAAATAAAGAGACTATGCAAGTGTTCAGTAGGGCGGTGCAAGCTTAAAGTGATGGTCTAAGTAAAATACTTTTTATAAACATAATCACGGCAGTATTAACCGGAGAGGTAGACAGAGCCTATGGATACTATATCGTGCTCAATCTTCTTCCATGCGAGGGGGATTTGGCGTCGAAATATGTGGGCAATATTTATTTAAAATCTAATTCCTTTATTTCCCTTTTTAATTTATATATGAATAGGTACTTTTTGGGTTGGTAATGCTCTCTTTAATATCCTGTTTTGCGGAGACTTTGTGGTCACCCTCTTCCCTCTATTAGGGTTGAGGAGAGTGATGCCGCTTTCCAAGTCATGCTCGTGCGCGGGTGCCGCTTGCGGGGATTGGTCCACTCACTTCCCTCTTAAAAACATTGTTGTTAAACTCTCATACCAAAGCAATTATCTTCTTATCCGCCTCCGTTTTATTTATTATTTTTTGGTTTGTAAACATTTAAATTGATCTGAATTGAGAGTAGGTATTCACACCTCACTAAACTAACTTACTAATTTAAATACCTTAATCTGAGTGAGATTTGATTACTATTTACTTATTAAGTGACAATGGTGTTGCTTGCTCACATTCTGATGCTGTTCCTGAAAATGTACACCATCTTTTATTCATTGAAAAGAGTAACCATTGAGTTTCCTGCCGGATCTTCTCAGTGGAAGTAGCATTCCGAACAGATGGTAGATTCTGACTATTCACAAATGCTTTGTTGGTTTACATGAATAAAAACAATTTTCAGTTTGAGTTGAGTTTATTTTCTAGTCTATTGTTACTATTTCCATTACCTTGCTGGCTCTGCCCGGGCCTAGCATTGTCTCTTATGCATTAGACAGCAACCAAACCCACAGGCAGGTTCGTTCACGCGAGCGCCTGCGCTCACAGTCCATTACACACGACACCGTCGAACGAGTGAACTAAAACGATTTCGAGACGGATTCGGCAAAAATAGAGACCCCTTGGTATCAACGGCAGCGGCTCCGAGGCGTGTGAGACGCCTTTTGTTTCAGAAATCTTTGTGTTGGACAAACTTGGCAAGGGATGCTTGTTTGTTGGGTTGTTCGTGAGTTCGTCTGAAGTTTATAGAAAGTTATAATCAATAAAACATTATAATTGCTCTGAACAATTATTTGTCAAGCAATTGTGAATTTATTATCCTACTAATATTATAAATGTGAAAGTTTGTGAGTGTGGATGTATGTATGTATGAATGTATGTATGTATGTATGTTTGTTACTCCTTCACGCAAAAACTACTGAACGGATTTGAATGAAATTTGGAACACAGATAGTTTATAACCGGGATTAACATATAGGATACTTTTTATCCCGATAATCCCGAAATTTTTGTTACGTTAAATACTACACAGCTAGTCATTTATATTTAGGTAGGTAAGTATCTCTGTTTTCCAAAGAGATTTTATGCTTTTGGCTGAGACCAAAGAATTTGTAATAATTATTATTACAAATTCTTTGGCTGAGACAGACATGAGCCGACTATAAATTTAACAGATAATATTGTTTTTTTAAACTATTTTCTTTTTAATTGAATTTCTTATGTTTGCTCATAGTAGAGTAGATAGCATATATTATTTTACATTTCTACATATATCTACACGGATATAAAAAAGTACTTACTACAACAAATGATTTTAACATGCAGGTAATTACTAGTTTCCCTATTAAAAGGTAAACCTATTTTTCGGAACGTTTTGTAATTACAGCAATTCACTTACGACTTGTGATTGCATAAAACTTTTATTGTAATTACAAAATATTGACTGGAAAGACACTAATCAGTATACTAGGAACTACAATACTACATTGTTGCACAAGGGGTGAATGTAACTTATTTTGGCCCGAAACGTGGTTTGGCGCCTGAGCATAGCGAGGGCGCCAATAGATCGAGGACTAAATAAGTCTTTCACCCGAGGTAAACACTGTGCTTTTCATTACGAATACAAGGAAAGTAAAAATAAAAACAGGAATTGGCTAAAGAAATAATACAAGGAAGTATGAACAATACTATACAACTTGAAAAAATAAATAAAGATCGGATTGCCGCTTATTTTGCTTTTTTTTTCGTTGGCCGGCCAACTTCATTATTTAGCCATTATTTTTCATTTTCATCTTTAAATATTTTGCGCAAATCTATGTTATTTTAAAGAAATTGTTGAAACTAAATTATAATTTAGTCATTTCAAAATATAATATATTCTTTAATTAATACTTAACTTTATGTTATTTCAATTTTACATCGCGCTGTAATTGAGTGACTGTAAAAAATGTTGGAACATGGTTCCATAGAAATGTGAAAATTGAACTTGTTTTTTTTTAAATAATTTGACAGCTATCAGTTGAAAGCGATTTTCCCTGGGGCGTAAAAGTATTACTTTCAACCCGCTCCTCAGGCAACTTCAGGCCTACTTTCCGAGTATGAGTAATGAAAAAACATTTGCTGTCGTGTCACTATGTACAAAAAATACCTAGTACCTACTATAAAAATATGTAGCGGTATTTAGAAAAGTAAAATGGACGTAGGTAGGTACCTACGTCCATTTTACTTTTCTATCTTCAAAAATGTACCTATCGAATCGACGCGATCGGATCTTTTGTTCGCGAGATGTTACTATGCTCTTGACAGTTCCAATTTCGTTTGCCGGTTTGTTACCGTTTCTAGGTAAATAGATATGCGTGGTGCTCATAGGTACAGAGTAAATATTTTTCTATAGAATAAAACAAAGTCGGCGAACAAGCGTACCAGCTTGGTGTTAAGCAGTTACCGTAGCCTACAGATGCTTGCAATACCAATGGGATTGATCGCACGTTGCTAACCTCAAGGAGTGTGACAGAGGGAAGCGTAGGTAGGGGGAGGGTGGGTTAGTCTTACGGCTATCTCACTCATCGTACGAATCACAGCTAGCATGACTACTTTAAACCGATATTTTGAGAGAGGGTGACAAAAATATTACTGTTTATTCTGTGTTTAATTTCCAGTCCTAATATAATTATTCAGTATCATCCTTTTCGTATGTTAATTTTGTCCAAAACCTAAATACCTACTGTCAAGTCCAGAGAATTTGTAATAATAAGACATTATTACAAATTCTTTGTGTCAAGCCAATCTGTAAAAAAGTTACCTAACCGATCTGAACAGATTTGGATCGAAATCAGTACATAAATACAATCTTTAATTCAAACTTAAACCCCTCAAATCCAACTTCATTTAATTTGGCATTAACCAAATGACACAGCCGTCTTTTCCCCAAATGTTGAAATTTACAGCCTCAATTTCGGCTGAAGACTGAACAAGTGCAAGGCCCCCAGAGAATTACATGGTCTCAATTCTGAGCATATTGTTAGTCGCGGACGACACTGGCCGATCTTAGTTTTTACTGCGTAACATTTCATTTTTATTCCGACGACTCCATTGTTCGAGGTTGGTGCGAGTTAAAAGCTTTTACGGATCTAAGCTGAAGAAAAAAAACTAGAAGGGATAGGATACAAGGATCTTCAAAAATCATTTGATGTAGTTATTCTTTATTACTTAGTATAGAATTTCGGATAAATTATCTAGACTCTAGATTAATTTTGTAAATATTATAGCCAGACTGTCACACTAAACTAAGCAACGCTTGTACTGGGTACCTACCGTACGAAATGGACAACAAACCAGTGCAAATGTTCAGAACTGGCCTTTTCTTACCCTGGTCTGGGTGTCTGATACCACCCCCACCCCCGACGAAACCAGCGACCGTGTTCTACCAGTGCGTGCTGTGTGGTACTACCATCCGAAACCGCATGGTGGGGCGCCATTACGGGCGAAGGCACCCTGGCCTTCCCGACAAGTGGCCCCTACCAAAGGTGTTCAAGACCACGTCGGTGGAAGTAAGGGCCCCCCCCGAATATCGCGTCGAGCCCTCGGCGGTACGGGGGGTCTGTGGGGTAGAGCTAGGATTCTGTTCCAAGTAAGGGACGGGGGCGGGAGGAGAGCCTTGGCACCGCTAGTCCTGCACCCGGGTGCAACTCGCACCCGGGCCACAAAGTTTAACAAAACACGAAATCACCGAGGCGATGCTCAAGCTGTGTTACCCTCAACTCATATAATCACTTACCGCGTATGTCTATTGAAACGACCACGATGTATTAAGCTTAAGCAGCCCAAGTCTAAGTCTAAATACCGAGGTGTATATGGCCGGTCAGCACTGTCGAGCTCCAATACCTCAAGATCAAGCAACTTAGTCTAAGAGGAAAAAAAAAAAAAAATTTGTTAGTTTAAGTTACCCTATGATTGTCTGCGCACATGTTAAGCTCCAATACATTGATTTAATACTTACTTAAATTTAAGCGGGAATAAGTTTTAGTATAAGCATAAAGATGTACAAGCCCCGGGTGCAGCCCGCACCCGCATAAGGTCTGGTTAGCGCGTGGTCGCTTACCAGACCTTTCACCTGTCACTTTACCTTGTACTATAGCTGTGTAATCCTAAGTTAAGCAGTAAGCGCACATGTTAAGATCCAATACTTAAATCTTAAGGAAAAAAAAGGGAAAAAAAAATACACCATTATTCAAGTTAAGATATTATATAGTTAAGAGTAAAGGTATGTAAATCCAAGCTAGGTTGTCTGGTATCGCTCCCAGTCTATCTATTGTACGGTACCCAAAGCGTTGCTTGGAATCGGACATTTCAATTTGTTTCGTATTAATAAATCGATCTTAAGTCTGAGAGTAGTCTTGAGTACATTTTTGACATGACTTGAGATTTATTAGTATGGGTCTTAGTGTGTCAGTCTGGCTATATTAAATTATTCCCACTTCCGCTTATGAATTAAACCACCAAATAATTTCTAGATCACGGAATGTGCGTAATGTGAGCCGTTCCCTAAATTGGATTGATGTAATTCCTCTCTTACGTCTTCCTTTTTCCCCTAGATACAAGTGGGGGTCATTCGATATGACGGATGAACAAATAAAGTTAAGAGTTCCACTTGTGATTCTGTCATTGCGTTGGAGCTAGTTGGTCTGTGTGTGTATTTTATCACAATTTTGGAAGGTTAATTTTTGTTTTTATTAGCAGTGATATCCGATTGGTTAAGCACGCGTCTTGCGGGCTGGTGGTCCTGGCTTCAAACCCCGGCTCGCTCCCCGAATCATAATTAATTCTATATGATTATCACTTGCTTACGGCGAAGGAAAACATCGCGAGGAAACCTGGATGTCTTAGAAAATCTTATAAAATTTTCGAAAAATCCGCCAACCCGCACTAGACCAGCGTGGTGGATTACGGCCTGAATCCCTCTCGCAGTGAGGGGAGGCAAGTGCCCAGGAGTGGGATGACAAAAGGGCTAAATAATTTATTAATTTTTGTTAATGTAATTATTATCCTGTTCATATGGAGATTATAATTATGATTCGCATTTAGATTTCGAGAAACCCAGAGGTGCGAGCCGAGCTTGACCCCTGGACCTCGAGCACGGAACTGGCGGTTAACCACGCGGCTATCACTAGCATCTATATACTAATTAGTCTTTTCAGAAAGGTCTCCCTAAATAGATACTAATTCTACATTGTCTTTTACTACCCTAGACATTGACATATATATCAACCCCCACACAATATTCACAAGCTAATGGGCAATTACTTTAAAAAAAAAACTTTCAGTAGTCTCTGAATTTTAAATTAATTTAAAAGTTTCAATCGAAACATTTAAGGTCGCAAATTGTGCGGCAATTTGGTGTAGGTTCATAATTTACTTGGATCCGTATAAGTACAGGGGGATGTAATTTCTCCATGTACAGGGTGTGAATGTTTGGAATTCCTGAACATACAAGGCCTGTCGCGGTTGGCATTATTGTTTTGAGTTAGGTAAGTATTACAACTTTATACCTATTTATTATATTATGTTTTTATTTTTACATCAAGACAAATACCTAAGTGCTTACCTAACGAAATCAACTTATATGTTTCCCAAACTAAACAACGCTTGTACTATGGGTTCCTTCTGATGGCCTAGGGGTGATCCCAGTGACATCCAAATAAAGGCAAATAGTAAAAAGATCATTTCCGATATTTGCCCCGACGGGAATAGAACCTGCCGCCACTCAGTTACTATAATTTTGACAAATAACGCGCCTTATTTTTTCCAAGTGACACCTATGAAGTTCTGCATTCTTAACCTTGCTATCTATTGCATAGGTATTCAACATCGCCGTTCCATTCAATTTGTTTGAAAGTCTCCAAGGAACACAAAACTGTAATGAAATTCACGGGTCGGTAGCTACAAATAACAATATACCGACTATTTCCTCGGCAACACACAACTCTGAGTTTTTATGACGAGTGTATATAAACAGGGATGTAAACGCGGAACCCTTGGCGGATCGCAAATAGAGAGTAGAGACAACACACTTTGAAAATAAAATTAGATATTCCTTCAATGTATTACAAAAACTAGCCGTTGGCTGCGGTGCTACCTGCGTGGTATTTCGATAAAATAATATAGACTAAGTCACTCCTCATAAGATCAGCTATCTGCCAGTGAAACTCCCGTCAAAATCAGTCCAGCCGTTTCGAAGATTAACCTAAATTTATTTATTTTATTATACTTATCCTAGTAATATTATAAATGTGAAAGTTTGTGAGTGTGGATGTATGTATGTATGTTTGTTACTCCTTCACGCAAAAACTACTGAACGGATTTGGATGAAATTGGGAACACAGATAGTTTATAACCGGGATTAACATATAGGATACTTTTTATCCCGATAATCCCGAAATTTTTGTTACGTTAAATACTACGCGGACGAAGTCCGTGGGCACAGCTAGTTAGACATAAATTTGTACTACATCTTCACTACCTACTATAGCACAACTTCTTAGGTAATTTCCCTTACTTACCTTGAATTGGCATTTGGCACCTACTCCAATAAATGCAAGAAATTAAAAAGGTTACGATGGGGTTGACATATCCTTTCGGATAAAAACCCCTAATAAATAAAGATTTAAAAATAAATAAATTAAAAGGGCCTTAGTTATTTCTAGCTTTTTACTGCACCCAGTTTTTTTTGGAGGCAGTTATTATTATTATTTTTTTTTGTTTAACTCTAATTGTTTTATCCAGATTCCTAAAACATTTACCGCCAATATATTCACACAAAATTCAAACAGGTAAGTTAACCTACCTACTTGATACCCACCATAGCAGCTCCCCACATAAAGCCTCGAGATACTTCAGAAATTCATTTCCAACTCCATACCGAAACATGCCCATAATATGCACTAGGCAATGCAGTACCATGCTTTTTTATACCCGGATAAGTGAATATATGCTCGGTCCTACCAGCTTATTGGTTTGACGACTTCTTTTCATTCGGAAAATTCGGTTAAAGAACTGAAATGTACCATCAACAAAGTTGACGCTTGATCAATTTTTTACACTTTTCCGTTGCAGGCAGTAGTCATAGGATGCCTCGCCCATTATGCTGTTGTCCAATGAGACGAAAAGAATCGGATGAGACAAAAGCCCTTTTTTCAGAAATCCATTGTATTAATTGTTTTTATGACCATGCTAGTCGCATGTGGCTGCTGGTCACTGCATACTAAATACAACCTTAATGTGATCAAGCGTCGAGTTTGTTGATTGTACCTAACTATTAACTCTGAATTGAAAATGATAAAACCCCCGACGCTTTGATACAATTAATACTTTATACCCATTACTAGCAGACACGCTACGATCTAGAGTCTCATATCCATTATTCCAATGAGCCTAAACACGATACCTCTGCTGTAAGTTGGTGAGGAGTAGGGTAGCCTGCAGAGTCCAGGTGTAGCAGTAGCCTCAAGTAAAGGTTACCATCTCCTCGCAATATCATTGAACAAACAGGGTACCAAATTTCGAATTGATCAGACCCGTGAAAGTTGCTCATATTCCTTCATAAACTGAAAACGCTAGAGCTGATAATCTTGAAACGGCTAAACCGATTTTCATGCAACATAGCTAAGAACACACGCGATCAAGAATCATTCATACAAAAATAAACATTAAAATCGGTTCATCCGCATGGGTGCTACGATGCCACAGACAGACACACATGTTAAACCTTTAACACGTCTCCTTTTTCGTCGGGGGTCTTGTCTGACAAAATTAACACTAAATACGTACCTATAGTGTATGGAGTAATAAATAGAGATATTACAACTGTATTTGTTTTATCCGGTCTCATCCGGATAAAGGATAACCGGATTTTCAGTTGTTCCACGCTTAGACGTTCCACGAAAATGATTTATCTTGGCAACAGTTTGTTTTTGTACTATTTATTGTACCTTCCTACCTAGACAAGATACAATTTTGTCTCTAATCTTCGCATTGTGCTTGCTAGCCTAAAGCCTATCAACGTGAACTGAAAACAGCTTTGCATTTAAGTATTGTCTCTGTTTTGCTTCAGATGAGGCGACGTTTACGTTAGTACGATCATTGGAATTACCTACATTGTCAGGCATGTAACTCTTATATTGATTGGTAAGGTAGATAAGACAAGGTCTATTACATAGTTTAATTCCATTAAAGTTGACCCTACTAACCAATCATCATAATTGTTTTGATCCCAAAGACCAGTCAAATAAAACATGCAATAAATAAAATAGGTACCTATCTACCTATCAAGCTTAGACTCTTGAACTTTGTTGACATTAATTCGCTTTGCGTTGCATAAGTAACTAATAATCCAAAAACACATTTATTTCACCACTGATCAAACATAATCTAGGTATAGGTATATAGCTCAAAGGTGGCTGACTGACATAGTGATCTATCAACGCACAGCCCAAACCACTGGACGGATCGGGCTGAAATTTGGCATGCAGGTAGATGTTATGACGTCATAACATCTGCCTTCAAAATCCTTCCATCAAAATCCTTTCTTAGCGGATGCCTACGTAGGCATCCGCTAAGGAAGGATTTTGATTAATTCTACACCCAAGGAGATAAAATAGAACGAACGAAGTCGAAGTGAAGGCGAACGAAGTCGCGGGCACAGCTAGTAATTCTATAAAACTTGTTGGTAAGTATCCCTACCTATAAGGTTGATTAGTAAGTACTAAAATGAGGTAGGTATTTGAGGACTTACTGAAAAACGTTCGAAAAATTTAAGTATAAGTTGTTAATTAGTTAGGTAGTACTTAGTAATAGTATTTTTCGGACGTTTTTCAGTAAGTACTCAAATACCTAACTCATTTAAGATCAGCTAACAACCAGTTTGATCATGATAGCTTAGCGAGAGTCCCAAGGTGTAATTAATGACTAGATTCCAAGTTAATTCCGTACGATTCAAAGTAGAAGTGACATCGTAAATTCCTAAACTTACGACATAAGGGTGTTAATCGATCGGCCATCGAATGAATGTTACGTTGTACACATTTTAATGGTTTACCTTCATAATAATTAATAATACTTATTAAGTAATGCACGTTATTTATAGTACGAAAGTGTTTGTTAAGACTTAAGAGTAGATTGTTATTAAGACTGAGGATCAAGTATCTAAACCTGGCTGGACATACCTACCTATTGAATGATTTGTTCTCTAGTAGCGATGTTATGCTAAATACTGAGATAGGCTTCCGGGAATAGCTCGTAAGTAGGTACATACTGTTAAGGTGCGTATAAATTAAGCGCGGCAAACCATCGAACATTGGCGCGCGCGGCGGCCGCGCTCTATGTAGACGGGATCGCCGCGCGCGGCGACGCGAACATTGCCGCGCTCGAACGTGCCGCGGGGCGATCCGCTCGCTGTCGGTTTTTGAGACCGCGTCAAAAGAGCTTCAGTCGTTCGCTCGCGCGCAGTGGGGACGGTTGTAGTTTTGGTGATTTGGCTCGCGCGGCGAAAACGAAAAATGCCGTTTACTAATACAATTGTATAGCGCTAAAGATTTTTTGTGGAACAGCAAATCCTCCCAATACCACAATAAATCGCTGAGGTATGATGCGTGGGTAGAAATCAGTAAGAAAATGGATATACCTATTCCTGACTTGAAAAAGCCGCCGCAGTCTGTTCGTGATGGATCGCCTGCCGCGCGCGGCTGTCACGTCCAACTAAATTTATATCTACATATTGGCTCGCGCGGCAAATGAACGTCAACTCTGGTCGAACATTGGCTCGCGCGCCTGCCGCGCCTAATTTATACGGAGCTTTAGACTATTTCTTGAACTATTACCATAATTGTTTATTTATTGGCGCGTACTCGCCTAAATATGAGTATATTAAATTGATGTTAATATTGATTATAAATAAGTGTATTGACTCTGGCCATATTTAAAGAAACCACTTCCAAGTAGGTGTATTGACTAGTAACGTCACTCGCCTCCCCACCCTACTCTGAATTGATTCGATACAAGTCTTTAAATATGGCGGGTATAACGGCGTCAGTGTGAAAACTATATTTGAAGTGTGAACAGTAGTAAAATAAGAAATATAAAGAGTGTGAGAAAATATACTGGTCTTTCACTTCTAACTTTCTAACAATACCTTATTTCCATATAAAGTATTATTTAGATACTAAAGTCTGCGCGATAATTAAAAATGTAAGAAACTTCTAGCCTGATTACAACTGTGTAATATCATGAGCTATTTGGTGCACACTGCACTGTCATGGTACATCGGCCGTCCTCGAGCTCCCTCGCCATTAAAACCGCATTAGAACACGAATTAATGTTATACCAGATTAAATATAGATAAACAATAGTAAGGCTAAGCGCGCAAATTCGAAATTTAATCGTTGCGTTGTAGATAATAATCTCAAAACTGTGAACAATTCCAATATAGACACTGAAGGTATATTTTTTTCATTTGAAGTACCTACGTATTACCTATTAACGTTTGGATTTAAGTAATTTTCATTTCGCATTTAAATCGGTAACATACCTAAAATATCACGGCGATCATAATTCGTAGTGCGTGCTTAGGCTTACGATGGGAATGAAGACTTAGTAGGTAAGTAGGTATTTTTTTTTTATGAACTCACACATCACAATATTTTACCTATTTATTATAATAAAATATAAAAAAACGTTATTATTAAAGCTATTAAGTAGGTACCTATTGTTTTATTAACTTTCAGACGTCTGTATTTCCTTTATAAGTTATGGATGCTGGTCGCGCGAGCACGGAGAAGCAAGGAAAGGATGGTAGGAAAATTTGAGGAAAGGGCAAATAGGAGTACGGGACGTAAAGTAAGGAAGGACTCACCTGCTCCCGACGTCTCCCTCCTAGTTCTTAGCCGCGGCAGCGTGATCCTCTGGAACTTCCACAGTTTTCTCCGCACTCACTCGCGAACAATATTATTTACTAGGGCTCAGTGCCCGTGCCGGCGTGGCACATAAAAATGGGTAATTTGATTAGTTTTATTAGAAATTTATAATTTATAGTTGCGGCGCGGCGGGATTGCGATAGCGGTTTTGCGAGGTTTAATGGCGAGTTTTTAATTGCGACTGACTCTCTTCTTTCTTCTTCGCGGCGTCCCGCTAATTGAGTGGCGCTGATGTCGCGCGCCAAATGAGGCGGCCAATCAGGAGCGGTGATTAAGGATGGGATTGGTATAGGATAATTTATAGATAATCGATAATCGATTATTTGGCGTAACCATTTCCCCCCGCCCTTAAAGGGTCACCTTTAAAGAATTATATTAGGAAAAAATGGAATATATAATATAGTAAGGAGCGCTTAATGCGCGAAAATTTATACCTTATAATAGCGTAGCGGGTGAATTATATACCTAACTAAACATGTATAAGTAAATTATAATATAAATTAAATGAGCGAAAAATATAATTAAAATTGCGGTGAAAAAATTAATTTATTGTCTTGGGAGTGGACACAAACGAACGATAGGACGAAGGTAAGTTTGCCATCAGCGGGTAGGTAGGACGCGGTCTATTGCGGAAACAAGTATTGCACATGTGAACTTTTTGTCTCACAATGCGGCGTGCGGATAGAATCCAGAATTTCTGCCGTAACAATGACATGAGCACTTCTGGACCGGCGTGTAAATATCTAGCGTGACAATAGTCAATAATCATGTTTACTACACGATCATTGCGCGGTAAAATAACTGGGTGCTTATGAGCATAGTCCAGCGCGGAATTGACAAGACGACCGCCGACGCGGATTAGACCGTTGTCAATAAAAGATCTCAACCGGTTGAGAGCCGGTAAACAAGGTTTATTATTTGCGATATTTAAGTATTCCTCTGGGAAATATTTATTTTGTAAGATTTTATGTATTTTATTTTCAGCGAATATTAATTCATCAGCGGTTACTGCAGTAGTGCTGTGGCGGGTTAATAGTTTTGCGAATATACAAAAGTATACTACTATACGAAGAAGTTTAAAACGTACGCGGTTAAAATTATATAATATAAGTGGGTCTTGCGGATAAAAGCGATAGAGAATATATTGATAACGACGATCGGCTTCGCGCACGGCAATCTGTAAAAACTGCTGACGACAGTCCGCTGTGATAGCGACTGCGTGCAGGCGGAAATTAAGTAATATTTGAAATAAGTCACCTTGCAGGTTCGGACCTGAATGTGGAACATCATTTAATGAATGCCCGGTGCTAGTCTTACTGCTAGCATCTAGGACAACGCGGAGACAGGTTGACGACTTGTCCTCGCGCACGACACCGTGATGCGGTATAACGTAAATTGGAGCGGAGTCACTAATATCGTACGAAGGCGCAGGTGAAATATACCCCTTTGAGAGGTATTCCTTAATGACGTCATCATATGCTAATCTTAATGTAGGCGAAGCTTCGTCCAACGGTAGGCCTACAGTATATCTACCACTAACAGGATCGCGGGTTGTTGTTGTCTTATACAAAAGTTCACATTCAACATCGACGGGATGCTGAACGGGCGTAGCGGAGGGAAGCTCTTCAAGCTCCCAGAATCGCTTGACTAATGTGTCAAGGGCGGTAGGCTCTTCAACTACACAGCAAGTCAAGGCCTGATGCGTTTGAAGGGTGGGCATCGCGGGCACAGTACCCATAATGACGTACCCCAAAACCGTGCGTAAAGTAGCGGGTGCCGACGTATCGCGCGGGACGTGATCTACGTCAGGCAATAATAAGTGCGGGAAAAGGGAAGCACCTATCAAAACATCTATTTCGTTAGGTACTCCAAACATCTCGTCTGCTAGCGGTAAGCCCGATAAACTTGATAAGACTGACGTGTCTACCATCGCGGTGGGCAATATATCGGTAATTTGATCGACAACTAGCGGCGAAATATTAAAGTTAATGTTGTCGTCAAAACGCGAATAAAATTTAAAATCAATTGAAAAAGTTTTAATTATTTTTTCATCTCCACCGAACCCCTTAACAACGGTACGTCCGGTGTCTAAAACCCGAAGACCTAATCGATCGCAGCACCTCTTCGTAATGAAGTGACGTTGAGAAGCGGAATCTAGTAAGACACGAATAATAATTCGTCGGCCAGTAGTATCGAACGCGACTACTTGAGCGGTCGATAATAAAACAGTCGACATTTTAGCGGGCGACAACATATTATGCGACGGTTGTATAGATGTATACGTAGCGCACAGAGCTACGTCCGATCGCGGCAGGGCCACGCGGGGCGGGTGCGAGGGCGCGGGGCACGGGCTCGCTGCCTCGTCCGCGCGCTGAGTTCGTGCGATAGCGGCTGGTTGCGGCGATGGCGCAGCGGTTGAAACTGCGCGCTCGAAGTGTAAGAATGTGTGGTGTTTAAGATTACATTTGCGGCAGTTAAGGTCAGATTTACACACCGATACTTTGTGTCGTAAGCTAAGGCAGTTCACACACGCATTCTTATCCTTCACTAATTTAAAACGTTCTTGCGGGGTCATTTTATTGAAATCAGGACACTTAAATAAGTGCTGATGCGTAATATCAGAGCAAAGACACTTATACTCTGAATCGGCCGACGCACCTACATAATAAGTATGATATTTCGGTGACTGTGCCGGCGGCGGTGGTTGCTGGGCGTTTGCGTTGTTAGAACGGCGTGAATTATTCGTTCGGTCATTAGGCGTACCACTAGCACTGGGCAATGCAGCACTCGGATTCATACGCTCCAGCACCTTAGAACGCTTTGAAATAAATTCAACTAAATCGTCGAAAGCGGGAATTGTTGAACTACTTTTGCTTAACTCGAATGCACGAACAGCCTCTGCATCCAATTTTTTAAGCGCGACATGAATAAGAATTAAATTGGTTAGGTCTGTTATTTTAAGATGTTGTAAAGCGCGCACTGCACTCACGAAAGTATCTTGAAATGATTCATAGTTTGTAACGGTAGCGGATTGTATAGGCTTAAAATCAAACAACTGATTTAAATACGCGGACGCGAGCATACGCTTATCTTCATATTTGTCAATAAGTGTCTGCAATAACAAGTTATAATTCTCAGCGCAGGGAGTTATGCCGGCGCACACTGACTGCGCTTTGCCTGACAGCTTGCCTAATAGGTAGTACAGGCGTTCGCCATCAGTGAGGGATGGATTATCATGTACGGTCGATTTAAAGCTAGCGTAAAATAATGGCCACGAACGAATGTCACCCGAGAAAGTTATCAACTCGATTGACGGCAGTGTAGACTTACCTTTATATGGGACGGTGACATATTTCGAAGTCGTGGGTTGCGGCGGTGTACACAGTAATTTACTTCGCTTTATCCTGCTATATAAAGCCTCAAACGAAATGAGACACTGATATTCAGGTTTCGCGGTAGGGTTAATTTTTAACAAGCGTGAATTATAATTATCTACTGTCTCCTTATAATCATCGCGTAATATTTCGACGTTAGAACATTCGTCGAGAAAACTTTCCCGCGAACTATCTTTCGTTTGAGCGTCCCTGGAAGTATCATAAATCTTTTGGACAATTTCGAAAAGAGCTTCGCGTTTAGCGGCTAACATAAGCAATTCAGGATCGCGAGTATCGCGATCTTGTGTGTCCTCATAATCGGAGCACTCACCGCTAGGAATTGGCTTTTTTGGCGGCATTTTTTAAATTTAGAATTAATTTAAACTAATGAATATTATGTATATGTATAGGGAAATAAATGTAATTTGCGGAAGAAATATAATGTATAATAGCGGATGCAATCCTGTGTCGCTGCTTACCCTGTCGGGAATTGCAAGCGTGAAGATGAATAATATTATAGCGGGCGGCGCGGAGCGCGCGAAAAAACCAACGTTCGGTCGGATTGCGCGGGACGCGCAAGACTCCGGTGACGAAGCGTGGGGTGCGCGCGCAGCACCTAGTCGAACGACGCGGTCGACAAGGCGCGAAAATGTAGGTAGTTAAGAAACTATTAGGTGGGTTTTGCGTAATTATTCTAGCGGGATTAGATATATATATGGTCTTATTACACCGTATGAATGCGTAACTCAATGTTACTGGCGAAAATAGCCTACAATAGGCAAATATATTGCGATAAATAAGTAAGATAGGTACCTAACTTTCCTAAGAAAGATTGTTTTAAGGGCGGTTGGCGGATGGTATAGCGAATAAACCACAATGGTCATGTAAATATGCGGGAATAGTTATGGGAAAACGGTTATATCCGGCTCGAAGGACCACTTTGGTCGCGCGAGCACGGAGAAGCAAGGAAAGGATGGTAGGAAAATTTGAGGAAAGGGCAAATAGGAGTACGGGACGTAAAGTAAGGAAGGACTCACCTGCTCCCGACGTCTCCCTCCTAGTTCTTAGCCGCGGCAGCGTGATCCTCTGGAACTTCCACAGTTTTCTCCGCACTCACTCGCGAACAATATTATTTACTAGGGCTCAGTGCCCGTGCCGGCGTGGCACATAAAAATGGGTAATTTGATTAGTTTTATTAGAAATTTCCGGTTCCGGTCTCAATAACGTAAACATCAGTTCTGTATTACTCTCAAACTATTTGTGTTAAAAATAGTAAAAAGTCGTATTGGAACTTATCACCACCACCATTCAAGAAAAAAACGTGTTCAAAAGAGCTGGGGATAGCAGATTCTGCTCAACCTATGGTATTCACTCCACAATTCGAAGATAAAATCCCAAACAAAAAGTGAGGTTAGTTCCGTTGTAGAAAAACGACCATTTTTAATACTGTCATAAATATTACGGGGTTGCCAGTGAAGAATTATTTCCTACCAAAAAACGTTCCGTTCCACTCAATATAATTACGTAAAAGGACATTTTGGTAGAAATGGAAGAACAATTCCAACTCTTATTTGACAAAATGAAAATAGAGCTTGCAAATCAAACAACATCAATAACAGAGTCTATAACAAACACAATTATGGAAAGAATGGAAGAAAAACTACAGCCTATTATAACAGAAAATAAAAACTTAAAAAAGAAAATAGAAAAATTAGAAGAAGAAATAGAATATCAGAAAAGAGAAAAGAGAAGCAATAATATGGTCATATTTGGCTTGGAAGAGGGCGAAAAATCTACTACTCAAATAATAGATAAAGTTAAGACGGTTTTCAAGGATGATTTAGGTGTAAACATAGAAGAATGTGAAGTAAACAAAATATACCGACTTGGGAAAACAAGCAGAGATGACAAACCAAGACCAATTCTCTTGTCCTTAGTAAACGCATGGAAAAAAAGCGAAATTATGAAAAATAAAAAGAATCTAAAGGACCTGTACGTGAAAGATGATTTTTCTAAAGAAGTTATGGAAAAAAGGAAAGAGCTTCTCCCAAAATTGGAAGAAGAAAGGAAGAGGGGAAATATTGCATATCTCAAGTACGACAAACTTATTATAAAAGAAAACATAACTAAAGAAAAACGGAAAAGGGAACTGTCTTCGTCACCACAAACTAACACACAACCAAGAAAACAACCAATATGGACGTCAAAGGACAACAGAACCAATGCCTTCGATTTAATGAGAAATAGATCAAATTCTCTTTCTAACTATACAACCAATAACAACCAATAGCAACTAATAAACGGTAACCGGAAAACAAAACAAAATATTAATAAAGAAAACGGAATAAATGAAAAACAACACCCTCTCCCAACCCGACTGGTCATCGTGGGGGAAAATGACCTCGACCCTCTAAGCGAAAAAAGCGAAGGAACAAGCAAATCAAACAGAAAATCCTCGGACATGTACATAGCGACCCTGAATACACGATCACTACGAACACCTGAAAAACTGATGGAGCTAGAGTTTGCTTTAGACAATATCAAATGGGACATAATCGGAATCAGCGAAATGAGACGGTTCGGTCAAGGAATTGAGGACCATAATGGCAAGTATATTCTACATTACATTGGTGAGACCCCGGGACTATATGGTGTCGGCTTCCTAGTCAGAAACAATTTAGCGAACAGAATAGAAGAAATGAGAGGAATCAATGAAAGAATAGCACTGCTTAACATCAAATTGCCTTCATACAAAGGTAAAGAAGAAATGTGGACCATAATTCAAGCATATGCACCAACTGAATCAGATAAGAAAGAAGACAATGTAAAATCTGACAAATTCTACGAAGATCTCCAATCCACTGTACAAGATTCATATAAAAATCTCATCGTGATGGGAGATTTTAATGGTCAAATAGGAGTCTGCAGGGCAGGAGAAGAATATACAATAGGAAAACATGGACATGGCCAAAGAAGTAGGAACGGGAATAGATTAGTCGCCTTTGCACTAGAAAACAAATTAAGCATTCTAAACAGTTTCTATAAGAAAAAATAAGGCGAGAAAGTGGACATGGAAGTCACCCAACGGCAAGCACAAGAACGAAATCGACTTCATTTTAACCAATAACCGAAAGGTATTTAAAGATGTGAGTACTATAAGCCAGCTTAACTTTCATACAGACCATAGAATGATAAGAACATCACTATCAGGAAAACAAATACAGAAAAAGAGATTTTATATTCATAGCAATAAATACAAAACCGCACCTATATCTATTAGAAATAATGATATACTCCTTGACAACATACAGAATGCATTGATCAGTAAAACAAAAATAAAGTCTAAGCCAATTCAGGAACGTTACGAAAACATAGTACACGTACTCAAAACAGAAGTCAGGAAAACAAACAAGCAAACAAAAAATATATTGTCCTTAGAAACTAAACAATTGATTACTGAGAGGAAAGAAATTATACATCAAGAAAATAACAACCAAACACGTCATAAGATATCTGAACTAAGCAAAAAGATAAACCAACATATAAGGAAAGACAGGAAAATGAAAAGACAGGAAACTATAAAAACTTTTATCGAAAAAACTGGAGGGATTAAAAAAGCTCTGAAGGAATTAAACCAAAAGAAAACTTGGATGCCAAACATAAAGACCAAAAATGGAAGTTCTACAAGTAAGAGACAAGAGATTCTCAAAATCGCCACAGACTACTACAGAATATTGTACCAAAGACAAAAACCAGCACTTGTAGAAAAACAAATAACAATAGACTCAGAACCAGTACCAACAATACTACTGGTAGAAACTATAAGAGCAATCAGTACACAGAAACTAGACAAAGCGCCAGGTTCAGATCAAATATCTAACGAGCTATTAAAATATACACTACCGGCGATTGCTCCTAGACTAACGGAACTATTCAACGACATCCTAATAACCGAAAGCATTCCTGACGATTGGACAAAATCAACTATAGTACTGATACACAAAAAAGGAGATAAGGGGGATATGAATAATTACAGACCGATAAGTTTAATGTCTAACATCTACAAGATATTCTCAAAGATAATACTATCACGGATTGCTATCACGCTCGACGAAAACCAACCCAAAGAACAGGCAGGCTTCCGAAGCAAGTTTTCGACGATAGACCACATTCACGTGGTAAGACAAGTGCTTCAAAAATACAAAGAATACAAAAAAAGTTACTACCTTGGGTTCGTGGACTTTAATAAAGCATTCGATTCCCTAGACCATGATAGCATCTGGAGGGCACTAGAGAGTCAAGGAGTTGCGATCAAGTACATTAGAATATTAAAAAATATCTACTCAAGGAGTACGGCCCAAGTCAAGTTGGAAAGAACAGGAGAAGAATTTCCAATCGAAAGAGGGGTCAGACAAGGAGACCCTATTTCACCGAAGCTATTCTCTGCAGTTCTAGAAATGATTTTTAGAAACCTGCAGTGGGAAAGAAATGGACTCAACATAAATGGGGTCAAACTTAACCACCTACGATTCGCAGACGATATTATCCTGTTTTCCGAGAACCCCGATAATTTGAAGGACATGCTACAACAACTATCAGAGGAAAGTGCCAAGGTAGGCCTCTCAATGAACGCATCGAAAACGAAGGTAATGACAAACTCAACTAAAATAGACATCATAATAAACTGTGGACACAAAAAACAAAACATAAAAATAGAATATACGAATGAGTACGTATATTTAGGTCAACTCATATCTACAAAGGACACAATGCAAAAGGAAATAGATAGAAGGATAGCAAACAGCTGGAAGCGGTTTTGGTCGCTCAGCGAGGTCATGAAAGACAAAGATATGCCTATCAAAGGAAAAAGGAAAGTTTATAACACATGTATCCTTCCATGTTTATCTTATGCATGCCAAACATGGGCACTAACCGAACAACAACTAAAAAAAATCCAAGTATGCCAAAATGGGATTGAAAGATGCGTAATTGGAGTTAAAAGAAAAGACAAGATGAGACTACAAAATATAAAGAGCAAAACTAAATTTGAAAATATACATACCGTATGCAAACGCCTGAAATGGAGATGGACAGGTCACATGCTGAGGGAAGAGAAAGAGAAGTGGACGAGACTAGTAACGGAATGGTACCCGCGTGATAGTAAAAGAAACAAAGGAAGACAAACTAAACGTTGGGAAGACGACATGAAAAAGGTAGCTGGTCCAGAATGGTTACGCACTGCGAAGGACAGGGCAAAATGGAAAGCTTTAGAGGAGGCCTTTGTCGAAGGACAAGCTGTAAAAGAAAAACCGGTTGCTGATACAGTACGCTAGGAGATAGATTTTTTAAACTGTTAAGTAAAATTAAGTATATTCTGTAATGCATGTTATTATTTAAGTTACAGCAATAAAGGCTATTATTATTATTATTATTATTATTATTAGAAATTTATAATTTATAGTTGCGGCGCGGCGGGATTGCGATAGCGGTTTTGCGAGGTTTAATGGCGAGTTTTTAATTGCGACTGACTCTCTTCTTTCTTCTTCGCGGCGTCCCGCTAATTGAGTGGCGCTGATGTCGCGCGCCAAATGAGGCGGCCAATCAGGAGCGGTGATTAAGGATGGGATTGGTATAGGATAATTTATAGATAATCGATAATCGATTATTTGGCGTAACCAGATGCTCTTAGCAAGATAATTCGATAATCGATTATCGTTGCTAAGAGTAGCATCCTTGACCCCACACAAGCACGCGTACGACACTCAGGACCACTTAGGGCTGATGCAACCGTTGTTCAATCGCGAGAAGGTAAAAGAGAAAGTACCTATATTTTATAATTTAATTAAAATACATACCTACATTTTATTAAGATTTATTTATTCCAATTTAGAAGCCTATCCTGGCTAGACCTCGACTTTGTGATAACCCTGACTCGCAGGCTAGATTCGCACATAGCATAGAGTTGGAGATAGTACTTATGCCACATTAAGTATATAAATGAACTAGCTGAGCCCGCGACTTCGTCCGCGTGGAATTTAATTGACAAAGTTTCATTCAAAATTTCATCCCCTATTTTATCCCCTTGGGGGTAGAATTAATCAAAATCCTTTCTTAGCGGATACCTACGTCATAACATCTACCTGCATGCCAAATTTCAGCCCGATCCGTCCAGTGGTTTGGGCTGTGCGTTGATAGATCAGTCAGTCACCTTTGAGTTATATATATTTAGATTTCACTCTGAAGAATACATTTAGGGCGGTGTCCATTGTAGTAATAATAGCAAGGGCTTAACTAAATTACGCCGCCCGCCCACGCAATACAGGAAGCGTTGAAAGGTTATAGGCGGCACACTGGGCGGTGAGGTTGCGATTATTTTGTCGCTAATATGCAAATACCTTAATAATTGCTTTGTCTATTATGGTTATAATTCGGAACAAAGCAGAGCCTTTTTAGTTTTACAAGGCCCATAAATAAATAAGCTCATTGCAATCGATTGGCAATAGGTACACAATGGGAATTTAAGACCCTATTCTTACTTACAAAAGGAACAAATCAAAACATTTGTAGGTAGATACGATAAATCATCGTGTTGTTTGTCTTAACAAAACTAGGTCGAGAGAAGAGTGACCGTGAAATATTATTATTTTAGGATTATGTAAATGGGTAGGTAGGTACCTACTAAAGCAAGATACTTTTGTATACCTTCCTACCCACAACTAGCTTTTTCCCGCAATAACGCTGGCATGGCGTAGAATTCATATTCTGGATTGACGGCAGCGCACCTACCGGGTCAAACTATCTAAAAACCTAAGGTCCCTTGGTGGTAGGGCCCTGGTAACATCTGTATGAGAGGCGGCTTTCACTTCTTTAGGTGAGCTGGTGGTGACCTACATATTGTGTCCCTAGTTAGATTTCGACTATAACTAAGTTAGGTAGGTACTTGATTCGCTTAGTTGTCATGACGGAGAACGAACACGTGGTTGGTAATAACAAAAGACTTACCCCGGTACAGCACAGTAGTCCTGGGTTCGTCAACACTACACTCTTAGCACTCAAAACACTTACAGGTCTTAGCAAAAATGATTTCACACAAACATCATTCGTGTCCTGTCAGCGGTCTAGTTCTCACTCAACTGTGCTTTCTTTCTCTTCTTCTTTCTTTAAAAATATGGCCCACCCAGGTTAATAGGTATTGCGCCAGCGTCAAGTAACAAATAGCAATACAATCACATTTAATAACAATACAATACAAAAATGTGACCGTCCGTCCACTTTGTAAAACTAAAAGGGCATCTTGCCTTCTCTTTCTCAACTGCACAGTGCACGGTAATGTCAATCAAATCAGTGTATTTATCAATAGTTACAAAATGAGATCTTCCAGTGTCTAGACATTGGCGGAGTCCCCGGGCGGCGCCTCCCCGGCCGGCTCGGGCCGCGGCAGCAGCCCCCGGATGCTGAGGTCATAGACAACCTCCTCTATCTTCTTCACGTCATATTTGAGGACGTCGAACCGCTTGCGGAGGTGGTCGTTCTTCATATTTAGTAACCTAAAGCCAGCGTTCAATTCCATGACAAACTTGGATATCTGCATGGGCTTGTTGTAATCGCCTCGGGTCACAGAGTTCACGGCCAGCCGGGACAGTTCTGAGCAGAGCTGCAGTATACCGCTGATCACAATATGTCATTCGCAAACATTATAGTGAGAGTACAATTTTGTTTAGTAGCGCCATCTGTTGTCAGTTGGACGTAGCGCGTTGGATTCCCGATATACAATTATATTATTTATTTATTTATACGTACATGAACAACTTTACAGATATACATCTAAGACGTTGTACAGTGCAAAGTAATAATAAAAAACAAGGAAATTCTATACAAATATACTTAAGTCGTAAAATGCGTGTTACAGACTGACGGTGCTACAGACTGACGGTAACTAAACGACACAAAATAATTTCATATTTTTTTATTTTATTATAATTACTAACACGGATTATAATGTTTAATTTCCCCGCAAGAACGACGATGTTTAATTTCACCTAAGTACAACGACGACTATATTCTGTTAGTCACAAAAATGCCAACAGATGGCGCTCAGTTTAATTCTATTGAGATCGCTATGAAAACCGCAACACCTTTAGTAGTTTCCAACATTCTTATAAAATTAGGAATATTTTACACCAACTGTAATCCCGAAGGGGCAGACAGAGGTGCCCTGCAGTGCATCGTCATATCGCTTAGTGTTTTCAGTTTCAATGTAATAGAAGCGAGCCTATTGCCATTTATACCAGACAGATTTCCTACTCAATGCAAGTAGAGTTCAGGCCATAGCCCACCACGCTGGCCCAGTGCGGGTTGGCAAACTGCACACGTCACTACTTTAAATTTCAATTTTAATTCTCTGAAAACAGGACTTTCCTCCGAAAATTGCGTGGCCCCTACAAACAAAATCCTGTTTATTCGCACAGAAAATATTTCCATTGAGTCGTCAGGCCGGTGCGATACGAACTTCGCTAATTAATAACGCCCGGAGGAGCCGGATATGGTATTTTAATTAGGCGGTGCCAATGCCGTGAAAAAAATTACGATTTGGGGAGTGTTTATCAGATTATAGAATTCATTGTTGAACTGCCTGTCTTGGATTATAAGTTCAATGTAAGCATTCAATAGGAATGAGTAGAAGGGTGGTTAGAAGGTGGCTATGATAAGTATTCATAAATGTAACTTTAGGTAGGTATGCTTTTTCTAAATTAATTTTAGCCCTTTTTGACGTCCCACTCCTGGGCACGGGCCTCCCCTCAACACGAGGGGGATTCAGCCCGTAATCCACCACGCTGGCTCAGTGCGGGTTGGCGGATTTCACGTCTTTCGAAAATTGGTTAAATCTTTTAAGACATGCAGGTTTCATCACGATGTTTTCCTTCACCGTAAGCAAGTGATAATCATATAGAAATTATGATTCGCACATAGATTTAGAAAAATCCAGAGGTTCGAGCCGGGGTTTGAACCCAAGACCTGGTAGCCCGCAAGACGAGTGCTTAACCAATCGGCTATCACTTTTTCTAAATAGGGCACTAATTCTAATAGAAAGTTTGACATTTCTCAATGGGATTTGCATTCCCGCGCACTATGTGACCTCATAGTAATGTTTGTGAATACGGGCTTAAGATGCACACAGCTCATTTATACACGGACTGTCTTGGGTGGGGTAGTAGGTACCTCCGTCTCACAGATGATCAGCGTGAAGTTGTGATTATAGCTGCTTTTCGTACGGCGAGTGGAGGAGTGGGAACACCACCCCTCCCACCCTAACCCTCCCCTTCAAGTCAGCAACGTGCGTGCAATGCCTTTGGTAGCCATCGCAAGCTTCTACAGGTTGAAACATAAAGGGTATACCTTTTTTTCAAAACTTATGTTTGAAATTCTAAAACTATCAGCTTAGGAGGAAACTTGAAAAACAAAAGGTGTTATAGGAATACAGCTGTTCATAGATTTCACAAGTCTACACAACCTTTAGTACCTCAACTGTCCCACAAAGCCGATAGTTTTAGATTTACAAAGTTGCAAAAAAAATTGTATACCCTTTATGTTTCACCTAGTATAGGCTACTTTAACTGCTTAAACTCAGGTATAGATTAAATATTTATTCTTGTATCATTTGTATGGGACAATAAACATTTAACTTGATCCAGACTAAAAAAATGTTTCTTACGGTCATTGTTTCTGCTTTTAACTAATAATAAAACAATGACACCTTACAAAATCATCTTTATTGAGACTTAAAACCAATCACAGAACTCAAATCGCATCCTTTGCGTTTCAAAGAAAAACGTATAACCATCACAATAAAAATGCACCTTATACACATTAGAATAGTGAACTGTTCCTTAACTAGAGCTACTTATAGATATTATAAGGATATACAGGCTGAAACAGAAAGGGTTTACTTTTTTTCTAAACTTAACTTTGTAATTCTAAAACTATCAGCTTTGGTGGAAACTTGAAATAGAAAACGTGTTATAGGAGTACAGCTGTTGACAGATTTCACAAGTCTACAAAACCGTTTAGTACTTCAACTGTCCCACAAAACCGATAGTTTTAGATTTACAAAGTAAAGTTGCAAAAAAAAATAGTATACCCTTTTTGTTTTAGTATGTATATTATTAATATGACATGATAATGTACTATCAACAAAGTTGACGCTTGATCAATTTTTAACACTTTTCCCTTGCAGGCAGTAATGATACGATGCTTCGCCCATTAAGTTGTTGTCCAATGAGACGAAAAGCGTCCGATGAGACAAAAGCCCTTTTTTTTAGAAAGCCATTTGTTTCGATGGTTTTTATGACCATGCTAGTCGCATGTGGCTGCTGGTCTCTGCATACAAAATGCAACCTTAAGGTGATCAAGCGTCGAGTTTGTTGATTGTACCAGGAATTTACAAAGCAAACAACTTTTAAATTGTTAGTATATGTCTCTGTATGTGTAGTCAAGTTTCGGCCAGTATTTTTTTTTACCGGGACTTTGCATTAACACTGATATGTGATGTTGTCTCCATTTCGTGCAAATTGTTTATGACTAGCCACCTGCATGCACAGCCCAATAGGCAATAGACGCCGCATAGCCGAATAACCCTGCTCACCTGACCAATCAAAATTCGCCATTTTCCCTGAAACCCCGCCTACTTTTAACAACTGCATTCTCATACAATCATGGAAGTAAACAGTGTGTTGTCGTATTGATCTATATCGTGTTATAGTAGATTAGAACCTAATAGTGTAAGGCGTAGTCACCTTATACGCCCACAAAATCAGTCGCAACTGTTGTTATCTATCTTCTGTCTATCTATATAAAAATGAATGTTTGTCTGTATGTCCTTTATAGAATCGTAAACTATGCATTTGATCATGTCATGATCTTCAGCAAAGTGTTCTGCATGAGCCCACAAAGGTTTCTGAGTTGGTACGACCTATCTTTGACGGCGTAGCAACGCGCGCAGGGTACAGCTAGTGACTTATAAAAATAATCATCAAATAATTTCTTAAATGGACACTGAACCTTATAATGTAGCTCTTACAGTTCATATTTCGAAAACGAAAATGCTTTGATCTATGTGGAATTTAATTATCTCTAACTTTAAATAGGTAGGTACCGTGATAGTGACTAAAGTTCGTACTTGTTCTTCAGATAAGCTATTTCTTCCTCGCTGCATTTCTCAACCGTTCTGCAGTGATCTAGTAGTTTTGTTAGCACTGCAACAAAATTGATAGCCTCATTAGCGATAGCCGATTGGTTAAGCACGAGCCTTAACAGACGTACCTAAGCGGTGCCTTGTCTCATGGATCTGTGTTTTCCAACTCTAGAATGTTTGCTATTTGTGAAAGGGCCGTGCGTTCGCGCGCACTGTGAGACCTCATAGTGAAACTCAAAAACTCAATTTTTCTTTCATACATGTAAGCCAACGGAGCATTCATGAATAGTCAGAATCTACCACCGGGTCGGAATGCCGCTTCCATATAGAAGATCCGGCATGATGGAGTGATATTTGTGACTAGGTATTAGAATGTAAAGGGTATGAAGAAGACACTGTTTGAACTCACGTCGTTTATCGTCATCAGACAGGAACATGGCGAGGGTGGAGAACCTCCTGACGCTGCAGAGTCCCTTCAGGTACGCGGCGACGGAGTGTCGCGCGAACTTGCCGGTGTGTGCGTGCAGCGCGCGCAGCACGCCCGACAACACCTCGCTCTCCAGCGCGTTCGCGAAGATCGACGGGATCTTGCCGGGGTCTATTAACTGTGGCAACATTTTATTGATTAAATTAATAAATAAAACCAACAATAACTATGGTATACTATTGTTTTCTTATATTTACGCGAATACTAAACGTTGAAATAAAACTATTTTACGGATTCTATCGCGTTTATTTACTTTTTAATTACTCATACTCTGAAAGTAGGTCTGAAGTTGCCTGAGGAGCGGGTTGAAAGTAATACTTTTCCGGCCCGGGAGAATCGCTTTCAACTGACAGCTGTCAAATTATAAAAAAAAAAACTAGTTCCATTTTCACATTTCTATGGAACCATGTTCAAACTTTTTCTACAGTCACTCAATTACAGCACGATGTAAAATTGAAATAACATAAAGTTAAGTATTAATTCAAGAATATTTTTTTTAAATGACTTAATTATAATTTAGTTTCAACAATTTCTTTAAAATAACATAGATTTGGGCAAAATATTTAAAGATGAAAATGAAAAATAATGGCTAAATAATGAAGTTGGCCGGCCAACGAAAAAAAAAACAAAATAGGCGGCAATCCGATCTTTTTTTTTTCGCGTTGTAGAGTATTGTCCATACTTCCTTGTATTATTTATTTAGCCAATTCCTGTTTTTATTTTTACTTTCCTTGAGTTCGTAATGAAAAGCACAGTGTTTACCTCGGGTGAAAGACTTATTTTGCTCCTCGAACTATTAGCGCCCGAGCGTACGCTCGGGCGCCAAACCCCGTCTCGGGAAAAATAATTCACTTTCACCACTCGTGTAATAATGTACTGTTATTTCAATATGCTATACTAGCTGTGCCCGCGACTTCGTCCGCGTGGAATAGTGTCTTTGGGCGGCATTTTTAATTATTTAGGCTAATTATTTTACACCCTTGAGAGTAAACATTTTACAAACTTTGAATGTCATTTTAATTTATATATAATCAACAGCCTAAAAAAATAGTTTCAAGCTTTCTAGCTCTAAAAATGACGATATTTCCATACAAATTTTCATCCCCCCCTTTCAACCCCTTACAACACTTTTTTCGCGTTAAAAAGTAGCATACCTTTCTCATGCTTTAGACGATCTGGGTACCAAATTTCATTTAAATCGGTTCAGTAGTTTTGGCGTGAAAGCGCGACAGGCAGACAGAGTTACTTTCGCATTTATAATATTAATAAGAATTTCACTAGAAAGTCCCGCGGAGAAATACGCAATTGTACACAGTGTAAATTGTATTGCCGCTTTCTACGAGACTTCGTATGAGAAATAGGCTATTAAACTGACATGAAATAAATTACATTTAAACATCTCACAAAAGGCCTCTACTTGTTGAACCCATGTCTTCATGCAAGCCTTCCAAAGAAGGTTAACGTCCCTCTCCTGGGCACGGGCCTCCCCTCACTACGAGGGGAATTCAGGCCGTAATCCACCACGCTGGCCCAGTGCGGTTTGGCGGATTTCACATGTCTTTCGAAAATTGGTTAGATTTTCTAAGACATGCAGGTTTCCTCACGATGTTTTCCTTCATCGTAAGCCAGGATAGTCAGATAGAAATTATGATTCGCACATAGATTTCGAAAAACCCAAAGGTGCGAGCCGGGGTTTGAACCCAGGAGCTGGTGCAAGACGCGTGCTTAGCCAATCGGCTATCACTGCTTTACTTTGCTTTTCTGCTTTAATACTTACACTCAAATAATCGCTCCTAGCGCCATCATTTCCCTTCAAATACTTCCATTCCGCCATAAATTGAACACTATTAATGGGTGGTGATAAATCCTTCACATTTTTCTCACTAACCACACCCTCTGTTATCAACTTCACAGACTCTGGACTGACAAGGCTAGCTTTATCCCCCTCTAGATCCTCCAGTTTTATATCTTTGTCACCTTCACCCAGGGAGGTGCGATTGTCAATTGTTTTGCTTGAGTTGTTGTTATTTGAGTCCCCGTGATCATTGTCATCTTCAATTTCGATTATTTTTAGACGTGTGGGTGGTTTCTCTGGATTTGTTTTACCTAGTTGTATTTCTTGGATCGGAATGGACTTCAGTGGTCTCTGAAATGATATCAAAATTATTTTTATAGTCAAATTGTTCCATTCATTCAGGCGTGATGAACCGATGACCAAGGAAATAGACATTCATTTTATTTCTAACTTTAAAATAACCCTTGTGCCCTTTGGCTTTGGTATTGCATGCATCTATAGGCTGCGGTAACAGCTTAACATCGGGCGGGTCACACGCTTCATTGCCGATATTGTATATACTTATACAAAAATGTCGTCGGCTATGATACTTAGAGTACAAAAGCATTGCTTGCACTTTGACGACCTGAAGGGAAGGCCGACAGACAAAGGGGGAGACAAGGGGGATTGAGCTTCCGGCTCTCTCCACTCTCTACTTAACGCCTCCTTGTGACTCTACCTTAGATCTCAAATGCGGTGGCTTCTTCACTGGTTTAATAACCATTACGTTTTCCCCGACACCGTCTCTCCACGGATCAGTGGGCGGAGTCTCTACACTGGTCTCGGTGGGTAACTCTACAATCTTTGGCTGCGGTTTTCCCTTGGCTGCAGGCATGGGCTTGCTCTCCACTGTGGGCGTTGACAATGGCGAGGATTTCGACTTTGTCTGCAAAAGAAAAGGATGTTATCAATTGTCCATCGGGGAAATATAAAAAAATTACGACCGCTTGGCGCAGTGGTGCGAGCGTAGACCGCTCGGCTCACTACACATGGTGGTTGCGGGTTCGATTCAAAATTTCGGAAATGGCGTTTTCGTAACTTGCTTTGGTCTGGGTGTCACTGGGATCGCCCCCAGTCCATTGTACGGTACCCATAGCACAAGCGTTGCTTAGTTTGGGACCATACAATTGGTGTGTCAGTCTGGAGATATTTATTTATTACTACTTTCTAGCCCGCGATTTCGTCCGCGTAGACTTAAGTAAAGTATTATATGTGTTAATCCAGGTTATAAACTATCTGTGTTCCAAATTTTATTCGAATACGTTCAGTAGTTTTTGCGTAAAAGAGTAACAAACATACATCCACACTCACAAACTTTCGCATTTATAATTTATGTAGGATTTATTTAAATTGGAATGACGTAGACTCATCCCAGTCTACCGTCAATCGATTGAAGTGATAGCCGTAGGTAAAACCATGCCGTCCAATGGTAAATTAAAAAATACCCCATGGATACTCTATTAATCCATATACACCCTGGTGTATAAGCGTCGCGCTCGAGCTAGTACTCACCCCTTTAGTTCCCATTCTCATTTTGATAGCTTCAAGCTGCTTTTTAGCTGCATTATTGTGTGGTTCCAGTTTCAGTACTTCAACTAGATCATTGGAGGCAGCTCGGAGGGAACCAAGCTTTTCTCTGGCCGATGCTCTGCGCTGTAGGGCTTTCACGTACGTGGGGTCGAGGCGTAGGGCTTCGGTGCAGTCCGACTCGGCTTGGTGGAGGCTAAACACAATAACAAATATATATTATACTAGCTGTGCCCGCGACTTCGTCCGCGTGTAATTTAACTTAACAAAAATTTCGGAATTATTCATCCCCTATTTTATCCACTTGGGGGTAGAATTAATCAAAACCCTTTCTTAGCGGATGCCTACGTCATAACATCTACCTGCATGCCAAATTTCAGCCAGATCCGTCCAGTGGTTTGGGCTGTGCGTTGATAGATCACTATGTCAGTCAGTCAGTCAGGAGTTATATATAATTTAGATTAGCTTTTGCCTTCGATTTCGTCTGCGAGGACGTAAGTAAAGTATCCTATGTGTTAATGCAGGTTGTAAACATGTTTTTCTAGCATGTTTGTGTCTCGCTCCTTAGCAAAGGCCTCTCCCTGAATTCTCCACAAAATACCGTTTTGTGCTGTTTCGGGCCACCTATCTCCCGCAAAAGTGACCAAATCGTCCCGCCATCTTTTTCTACCCCGGCTGCCGTCTGCTGGCACCCAATTTGTGATGGCTTTTGCCCACCTTTGCTGGACCGTACGTGCCACGTGACCAGCCCACTCCCACTTCAGCTTTGCGGTATTCGCCCCCACGTCAGTGATGCGAGCAATATTATGTGTACCAAATTCCATGCAAATCCGTTCAGCCGTTTTAGCGTGATTGAGAAACAAACCTCCAAATATACAAACTTTAATATTTGTTATGTTAGTAGGATAGCACAAGTGCGAGCTGGGAACTCAACGCCGCTATATTCCAAAGGATGCATAATCATAAGTACTGTTCACAGCAAGCGGAGAACATAGCAAATTGAAGTGTCTTTACAGTAACTTAAAGTTCATATTTCCGACGGCGGAGGATGTCTCCACACGTATAACCAAGGTAATATAAACTTTTTAATACCATGAACACATTTCAATTTCCCTTACTGCATTGCCAATGTGCTTGCTCGATGGGAAACATACATTAAAGGATCAAATGTAAGTAAAAAACAGGTAATGAATTATTACCTGTCTTTCTTGAGATGGCAGAGCCCTCTGTTGGCGTAGTAAATAGCGTCGTCTTTCACCAGGTCTATGGCTCGGTTGTAGCACGATATGGCTTCAGCCCACTTCTCTTGCTTCACAAATGTATTACCCTGAAATACAGATTTATAACATTTAGAAAAGGGGGCATAATTCATAAGACTGTCTACTGCTTGACTTTACTTGTCCTACTAATTCTATTTTACAAAACACCTGCTCTTTGTACCAATGAATTATAAATAGTTTGCAGTAAAAAAAAAACAGTTAAGTATGCTGATAATCTTGCCAAATCTTCTCAATTGAGGTTGCATTCCGATCCGGTTATCGAATCTACCACCAGTACAGAATGCTGCTTCCACTGAGAAAATTAAGAATATATCAAATCTCACTCGGATTTAGTTATTTAAATTAGAAAGCTAGTTTAGTGATGTGTGCATCAAATTTAAGATAACACACAAAAAAATACTTTTGAGCGTCATTTATATATTTTATTGTGAAATATATGTCAGTATGATGCACTCAAAACTATATTTTAAACTGTATTGAGTCTTACTCTCTCTTTCTCATACTGGGCTTCCTCCCTCAGTTTCTCCTGCTTCTCCTGCTGACTCTTCTTGCTGTCCAAAGAGACCGGGCCTATGTCTGCCATGTCTACGTCCTCACATGCTTTGTCCTGTGAAAATAGTAAATCATAAGTATTTGATATCAAATTATAATCTAAAGCAGGGTCGCTGAGCATGAAGATTTTCGTACAATGACCTGTTATTACCTGTCTCTGTCACTGCCGGTCACACAAAGTTGCAGTGAACTGCGTGTGACCGGCAACTGTGTGAGCGAGACTTATTAGATTTACGGGGGAGTGACAGAGACAGGTAATAACAGGTCATTGTACGAAAATCTTCGTGCTCAGTGGCCCTGCTTTACCATAAGGTTAATGTACCATATATCAAATACTGTGTGTGACCTATCTGTGTAACATGGAGTTTGATATGGTGGGTTACCATAAAAACAAAGATAAAAAAGTAAATGTACCAATTTCTCTATGTATCCATTGTTGGTTAGAAAACTTGTCTTTCTTCTTCTTATTGCACGAGCTAGTTGCCAACTCGTAGTGTTGAACTTTGAACCATGTCTTTTGAAAAACAATCCGAGGTCATTCCCGCTGAGCTACCTCAACCATAGCCAACTTGTCCTCATAATAATTATGAACTGTAAATGTCTTAATTTTTTTTTCCTTTACATTGTTTATGCAAACATTATGTTGTGAATTGTGCATATTGGAATTCCCCTTTATCCCTTTGTATTCAAATTCAGTACTTGATAAGAACCTATTTGTGATGCTAATATAGATGTTACTATGACAACATTTATAAAAGCATTTTTGTTTTAACTGATGAGAAAAGTGTACTTACAACATCAAACTTGTTCCATGCCTCGTAATCCCAAGATTTGATCTTCTTCTCAGGCTTCTTCTTGACTTGAACAGGCCTTTCTTTCTTTATTTTACTCCGGACAGGTGGTAAATCCTAACCTCGAAAAAAATATAAAGGGCACTCAACATTCTATAAACCAGCATGCCAAATACACAAAATTCTACTACATTCTATTTATAAATATATATTAACACCTGCCTGGGATATATTTTTAAACAACAGTAACATTTATCAACAAAGAAAATGTCGAAAACTGAAGATTTTATGTGAGCCTTGTTTCATGTATTATTTGAGTCATTAACAATGAATACCTGAATTAAAGCTCTACAAGGTATGTACTGGAGGAAATACTATTATTTATACAATATAACAACGGTAAATAGGTCTAAACCTGTTCGAATTCACCGTTCAACGCAGCTTCCTTTCGTTTCATCTCAACTTCCCAGTTCTGTAAATCTGTCATATACGATTGTAATGCTTTAGCGTTATCTCGCACTTGTTTCTGTATTTGTAATGATTTATCCATAATTATAAGCAGTTCCAACACAAAATTCTTTACCTGTTAGATCGATAGAATAATTTTATTGTTTCGTTCTGTCAACTTTGTGTTGTCAGTCACAACCAATTCACAACATTTTGAAATTTGAATTGTCATGCTAAGTAGGCTTGGGCAAAATATATCGATATCTGACGACATCGATATTTCATCACGAAATATTCAATAAATGATCACTTTGTACAAAGTCCATAATATTGAATTATACACATCGTTGATATTTTCTATGTATCTATAATTATCAACATTTTGTTTTCGAGTAAAGAAAGGGTTTCTTTATCATTGTTTATGTTTTGTTTGATATTTTGCAAATACTTTTAGGAAACTCCTCACCTTGGTCATATAAATAACGATATATAAGATTTTTTTCGCGATACTGGTCGTTACCAGTATTATATGCGAATACGATATTAATCACGCTCGATGGCTCCATGACCTTCGGTCCTCACATTAGAAACGGCCGCAATCGAGCCGCCTTTGTGCTCGGTCGCCTTCATTATCTCCTATGCAAGCGGAGTAAAATGTCCCTTAGAAATAAGGTGACACTTTACAAAGCTTGCATTCGCCCCATCATGTCCTATGCGAGCGTTGTGTTCGCCCACGCGGCCAACTCTCACATTAGTCGCCTCCAGGCCTTACAGTCCCGTTTTCTTCGCCAAGCCGTCGGAGCCCCGTGGTTCGTACGGAACGTAGACCTTCATTCTGACTTACGCCTCGATTCTATCCAGAAGCACTTCAAAATAGCGTCTGAACGCTATTTCATGAAGGCTTCTGAACACACCAATCCCTTAATCGTCGCCGCCGCCGATTATGCACCCGCACACGAGCCAGATACGTGCCGCCGCAGGCCGCGGCATGTGGTGCTGGACCCCCCCGACCCACTCACCGCTCTCCTAGACTCAGATGTCGAGGAGAACGACACACGCACACTCCCCGCTAGACACCGACCTCGCCGGCGAGGTCGACGAACCCCCGCTTCCGCTAGAAGGTGCGTCTACTTACCTAGACGCACCTTGGCACCCGACAAGCCCGCTGAGTTTCTTGCCGGATCTTCTTAGTCGAGGTCGCGTTCCGATCCGGTGGTAGATTTACCCTCGCCACCTCTCCTGGCAGCGGCCCAAGCCGAGGTCGTGTCCCTAGTGACGCCCTTGAGCTAGCTGCCCCCCTGCCCCTATGGCTGGAGCGCACTTGCGCTCGCCCTCTGTCCGGGTGAAGTTGTTATGGCCACTCTGGCCAACAACATATAGGCAATTCAAAAAAAAAAAAAAAAAAACGATATTAATCGATATAGTTTTTCACTTGGCATCCTTATGACATGGCAATGAAGCACGGCCCCGGCCGCCCGCGCGCGCCGTATAGAATTTACGTTCGGAAATATACCTATATATTTCCGAACGTAAATTCTATACGGCGGGCTATGTCTATGGTTTATAGTATTTATTATTTTTTTATCTTTTCTATTTGCTAAATTAAATTTTAAACTCTGTATACCGCGGCCAACCAGAAGCGATAAGAATGAATTAGAGTTTATTAAATTACCTAGTTTATATATTTATAACTTTGCGGTTTCCGAGACAAAATTAACTACGAATTTTTTTTAACGGCCGCCCGATAGTTGGTAATCCCGGTGATTGCCGGTGATGACCGACCAAAACTAAACATTATTAGGTACCATTTCTTACGCTTCTCATTGGCCGTGGTATAATTTAATTATGTAGGTACATAGAGTTTAATAAACCTTTATACCTACTTAACCATTTCCTTTTTTTTTCACTATCTAAATAATTAATTTTTTTTCGAAACTGAGAAAAAGTACTTACTGAAGCTTCTTACAAGTCACGCGGAAAACATAAGTAGGTACTTACTTACCTACTGATTTAACTGACTGTTAAATGCCCTATCCATCTTGTAACATTACATTTTGATTGGCAGGTGTAAAATCGTTAATTAGTAATGGTCCGCGTGAAGAAATTGAAATTAAGTCCGAGTGCATTAAGGTCAAGTGAATTAAACACCTGTAGCTCTACAATGGTTACGTTAGCTAGAGTCGCTAAGAGCGTTTACGTAAAGTATTTGTATTTAGACGCCAGCCTCTAGCGAACGCGTAAAGCTCATAGTGTAGAGGCACAGTCTAAATGGTACGGTACCTCACCTACAACCTAAGGTGCAACTGTTTAGGATACACTGAAATTTAAATGGCACTGATATAGTAATGACTGCACAAAATCCTTCGAAACCACTGCATTTATCTTACTGATGAGTACCAATTTAGGTTTCATTTACAGTTTGTATTCTAGAGTATTTCTTATTTGTCGAAGACTTCTTGAGAAATTTCAGGAAGAGTAAGTACCTACTTACTTTGCCTAGATAAAAACCATTTCATAAAGCCTCATTCGCACGGGAGCTTTTTTAGCGTCCGTTAAAAAAGCGTTCAAATAGAACAAGTTCATTTTTAAAGCCTTAACGCCCAACGCCTAGCGCTGAAAATGCAACATTGCTCGATAAAACAGCGTCGCGTTTTAAAAGCGCTGACGTATGAACACATACTTAAAAATGCATTTGTTCTATTTAAACGCTTATTTAACGGACGTTAAAAAAGCTCCCGAATGAGGCCTAATAATATGATAACACGTTCCTTCTTTGTTAAGAATTAGTTGCCCATTCTTTTTGATTTGACAACACGAATAGTAATGTCAAACAAATATTTTTCACACTAGCCCCAGGCCATGTAAAATATTTGTAAAGATCTTTTCTAAGAACTAGGTACTTACTTCTTACTTGCAATGTCTAAAGTGAGTAAAAATGTGGAAAGACTACGATCAATATCAAAAACTGCAAATGTGGAAGGGGGCAGACTGCGATCAGTATCACAAAATGCTAATATTGGAGGAAGACCGCGGTCGCTGTCAGTGAGAACTATAGATCTGCGCCATGACAATACCTCTTCAGAGGTCATAGAGGGGAACATCTCTAAGTGCCAAGAGTTCATGAGGAAATTCTGGAAACCAAAGCAGCCGAAGTGCCAATCTGAAGAACTGGGCTTACCTAGTACCACCCAACCATCAAAAAGATTACCTTCAGGGTCTTCTTACGACGGAACGTGGGAAGGCCCTTGGATGTCTGGGTACGGGGGCTATATTTTCCCAAATGGGGTCGAATACGAAGGAGAGTTCCACGATGGTATGTTTCACGGCCAAGGTGACTTGCGGTACCCAAATGGGGTCAAACTCATAGGCTTATGGTACAAAGGCACCATAGTCGATAGAACCGTAGTTTTCTCGGATAACTTGCAGTACAGTGAAAAGGACTGGCTGTACTGCCAAGACCCAGACAGGAGATACAGGATCGAATACGATGACGGGGTCCAACCTGGTGGGAAATCGTACATAACCGCTGATCAACCACCCAGGGAGTTACCGGAAGATTTATACGACACTGGGGATGGCTACTTTAACCCAGGGACCTTCGTTTACAAGGACCCTGAATTGACTTCGATATTGAGGGCCACGTCGGAGAAAGAACAGGATTGGATACAAATGAATTGTCGCACGGGTCTGGATGGGCCTGTAGGGGCAGTACCGGGCTTGTACGGCGAATGGCTGCCGGCGCAATTGAAGGTGAGGCCACCGCCTGTGCCTGCTGCGAAGGTTTTGTCTGATACGTCACTTTTCAAGTGTCTCTCTGTCTTTGATGATGAAGTCAACTTTATGGTCAGATTTTTGAACATGGGAGGCTCGAGCAGTTCCAGTTCTAGCAGCAGTGGTTAAGCTCTTGAGATCTGTTCATGTCGACATGGCAATGCGCATCAACGCGTACTGATTCCTGCGTATTAAGTCTTTCAGCTTTTATTTCAATAAGATAGTATTGGTTTAGTTTATTTGCAATGAGTAACGGCTTAAGTAATTGTGTTGAGGTATTTTTGAGGTGTTTATTTAATTTTAAAACGAAATAATTCTAGATTATTACACATAGAGTTTATGTAATAATTAGATGAGTAACCTCCATAAGTATACCATAACATAGACCTACTTTATTAGGTATGTACTTACTTTAATATTTTTTCGTGGTTACATTTTCTTTTTCTTTTTAAATGCAGGTAGGAATTTTTGTTTTACTTTAGTTTGTTTTGTGTGATTTTGTGTTGTAGGAAGGTATTCAATTAAGTTTTATTTTTTATTTTAACTCGTATCTTAAAGTTCAGAATAAGAATAAATTTATTTTCAGTTAATTCTGTATTTTTAAGATTAATAAACATTGAAACGTAAAAGCAAACGGTAAGTGTTTAAATTTCTGGGGCTCTGTAGCCACATGATAACGAACACAAAGGCTTTGGTTAGCGTTCACTAGATGGCGTCACAAGTTCCAAGATGAAAATTATAATATATTATGCTGGTTTACAGTAAATAACAAACGCCAAAATCTATTTTGTTGTGTTATGATCTCAGGATCTATTTAGCAATCAAAATAACTAAGTAGGTACCTACTTTATTTGAAAACGGTCTACAACCTACTCACTCAAGTGTTTATGAACGTTTCTATAATAGACAGGCAGACGGCAGCATAAAATGTGAAGGCTATTTTACCTCTATCAAATAAAAAATAATTTGTTGTAATGATCAAGTGCTTATAGAATTCCTTGTGAAAATAATTTATTGTAATTTCGTTGAATGGCCGTTGATGAATTTTATGACTTAGGTCGGCAGGATATAATAATAAATAAACAATAAGTCAATCAAATAAGCCAATGAAAAATCAAAAGCTATTCAATTTTACATTCAGTTGGCGATGTCACTTGCACACCGTCGCTTCCTCTAGATGAGTGTTTTTCACACTTATTCACCAGTGGATACAGCAAGTATTAATTCGTTATCCGCTTATTTAATAAATGCATAAACAGTACCGCGCTGTTGCAAGTCTTGGCGCTATAAATTTGTATCTGTGATAACACGTTAATGCCAAAATAATCAAATTGTCAAGCGAAAATAATATATAAAAAAAATCTGGCAAAATCCTTGTTCATCTGTATACTACGCGGTCTCTTAATCGTTGTGGACAATGGTTTGAGTAGTAGACAGTCATCTAAATACTTATGTAGGTACTGGAAACATTAAGACAAGTGTCCATAACAAATAGAAAATATTTGTGTAAATTAAAACGCCTAGATACGGAACACTACGAGCAGCTACGACATGCTCTTAACCGATTTTTTGTAACTTGGCACAATTAAGAGGATGTTTAGACAGGTCGTTTCAAATTATTCCAATGCAAAAAAATATACTCGCTTTAACTAGGCGATTATCTAATCATTTGTATATAAAAACTGACGATATATAAATCACACGAAGGCAGAAAGGGTTCCGTAACTACGGTTCCTTCAACGTGACATTTAACTAACTGTGACAGAGACGTTCGAAGGCTCGCATTAGCCGGCGATGGCAACACTACAGCTTTGAGTGCTGTTAGCGACACTTGTCGCTGCAAATCTAGATCTGTCGCTGTATCTTCATCGCCTGTCTATGGCGTTGCTTTACAGGTCATTGAGAGTCGAAGCTAGGGTGGTACCTCGAAAATACAGTTAGTGGACTATGTCTCTTATTTCTTTGTACATTTGAATTATTTTTCCCCGTTTATATATTGTTTGTGATTTCCTATAAGTATATTACATCTTCCTCGAAATTCGAAAGTTTCACTATGTCTGCTTGTTCCCATTGGTCAATGTATTTCATCTCGTGACATAGGTCATGTTATGGACCCAAGTACGTCATTGGCTAAGTAATTGAAAATTTCAATCAATGACAACACTGTGTGTGACGTAGTTTAGGGCCAATGTGGTAAGAGAATATCCGGTTTTATTTCACATTGCTTTTTTATTTTCCTGTCTCAGTCCTGTATCTGTCGCTGTGTTCGGAAGTAAGTATATTTTAAAATATCCTACTTTCATTAGTGGGAAACCTCGGACGCATCGCATCTTATATCCATAAAGGCTGTTGACCTCATTAATACACTGCTAATCTTTAATTAGATTTGTTATGTATTGCTATTAAAAGCAATATCGATCTTGAACTTTTCACATTTAATCTGATCCGTGCCATTAATCAGCAACACTAGATCACTCACGATTTTTAAAATGGACGATGTTTTATTTACTCATGTAATTATATAAAGGTGTTGATGAGAGTTATTTATACGAATAGTGTTAAGCCGTGTATTCACTAAGAGAGAAAAGTCATGCGACGCTTCCCGTAACAGGTCAGGCGTAATTGCTACTAGGTATAACGTAGACAAAAAATATCGTGAAAAAAAAATGACCAGTGACGTTGGAGGACGTCACTTGATTCGCTGAATGTCTCTGGAGACAATTTTCTCTTAGGGCGCGATCTTGGAAATCTTAGAAATGTCATTCTAATACAAATTACACTTCGACAGCACACTCGAGATCGCTCTCAGATTTGTCTATTTATTAATTTAAGGATGATGCCTGTCCACTTGACAGATGAAAGAGAGGCTGAGATAGCTATCGACTCGCTTAGACCAATATTGTCGCTTCATTTTCCTCAGATCATTGAAATGAAGCGATCCTACAGTGGTCGAAGCGAGCGTGCTAACTAGCCCAGTCAGCTTGCGCGGCTGTACCTAACTGCTTAACTTTGTCTAATTTAGCATAATAATCATTATGCTATGGGTTTTGTCTCATTTAGATCCATTCCGACTATTAGGGAACCCTAATCGTCCATATCCTGATCATCTAATTGGCTGTTGATCATCTGGATACTGTAATTTACGAGTATAACACACGGTAAAAAACGGACACAATAATTATGTCCTTGAATATCTTGTTTATAGTTTTTATAATATCATAATAATATTATTATGAACGTTAACATTATGAAATTAATTTCTTAATTCCGTAGTTAACTACTAGACTGCTAAAAGATAAATCAATATCACCAGACTACATGGTCCCAAACTAAGCAAAGCTTGTACTATCGTACAATCGACTGGGGGCGATCCCAGTGACACCTAGACCTGGGCAAATTACGAAAAGGCCATTTCCGAAATTTGCCCCGGTGGGAATCGTTCCCGCAACCACGTGCAGTGAGCCGAACGGCCTACTCTCGAACCATTGCGCCAACCGGTCGTCAAAACATTAACAGAGACATGCATGGTTTACCTATGAAGATGAGACGAGGCACCAATGAAGAGTCCGAATACTTTTTGTATGGTAACCATGACGTCATAATGATATACCCTTTAAAAGCTCACGACTAAACTTGTCTTAAACTAGACCTAGTCTTCAAGCAAAACGAATGTTAATATCTCACGAGAATTTGTATTTGATTGTTGTTTACGATGACAGGTAATTATATAATACTTTAGTTTAATCCTGATTGATTGTTTAATGATCAACTTTGTACCATACCAAAATGATGTGCACATGTCCTTATGAATCCTGCTAACCTAATAACCACCGTTAAGGCGTTATGTAATTGTAGCAAAGATTTATGTAATGCCTCGGATTCAGTACTTATTTGCTGTAATAAAAAAGCCTTGGTAAAAAATTCGAAAAGGGATACATGGAACTGAAAATATACTTTTGCTGTCGTATTTTTTTTTCTCTTAGTGCATATATCATGTTCCTGTCATAGCTTATTTTATATTAATGCATGTAGAGACAAACTCATTTTTTAAATAATAAATACCTAATCATTGTTTATTTTTCTGATATTTTGTATTAACAGCCTTCATCGAGATGCCATCTCGCTGGTTCATCTGTAACTCCCAATGATGCAAGATTCGCAAATTGAAACCACGTCCTTACAAAGACGGTTCATTATTAAAATAAATCAAATCAAGATTGAGTGTTGCCGTCCCAAGGTTACTATGAGAACATACATTGGGCTAGAATCCATCCTAAAGTAAACTAATACGTTACAATAGGCTCGACTCTCCATCCCACCTCGGTTAGTATTGTAAGTGTGAATCGCCAGTAGTATCCATTGATCCAGAGAAAAGGGAAATTGTCTCTTGACCCAGCACGAAAAAAATTAAAGAAATAATAGGTATGACTTCGCAAACAAAAGAAAAGAAAGAATAGGCAAACGAAAAAAAGAAAGAATAGACGAACAACCTTGTGACTTGCGACTCTACCTTGTTATCGATACGTTGTTAACGGAAGTTTACTCAGTCAAGGTGGTGTCAATAACCTGTGGCTCGTAACCGCCACCGGCCGGCTCCCGCGTGCCTACATACTTGCGGAGTAATTGCGCCCGCGCACAACTCTCGTTTTCATTGGTAAGTTTACTTTTTAAGTAGCAAACTTAAAGCTTACTCAACCCACAACCATTTGGAGATACACCGACAGTAATACCACAAGTATTGAGCCATTATATATATATGACGACCGCTTGGCGCAGTGGTTCGAGCGTAGGCCGCTCGGCTCACTGCACATGGTGGTCGCGGGTTCGATTCCCGCCGGGGCAAATTTCGGAAATGGCCGTTTCGTGATTTACCCTGGTCTGGGTGTCACTGGGAGCGCCCCCAGTCTATTGTACGGTAGCCATAATACAGGCGTTGCTTAGTTTGGGACCATACAGTTGGTGTGTCTGTCTGGCGATATTTATTTATTAACCAACCACCCATTTAAGTCTGAATTCTAGGACAAAAGTTGCATTGATCGAACGTGGCCTACCTGAAAGGGAGTAGGATACAGAGAGGGGAAGAGGGATTGGGTTTCCGGCTCTACTACATACTCTACTCTACTACATACTCTGCTCTACTGTACTCTACTCTTCTCTACTCGACTCTACTATAATATCTACTTTACGCCCATATGCTGTGTGAAGCTGTGCTTTTTCTACCCCGGTAGAGCCAGTTGATGGTATATGAGCTGTGGTCTGTTGACTACAACATGCCTCCACCACCGTTAATTTTATTATTACCCACATGGCCATTGGCCACCCTGAATATTTGTCAGCTTGACACTATCTATACAGCTCCGTTATTTGCCTGTTGTAGGTAACTACGAGAGTTAAAATTATTAAGTGCTGCCTGCCCACGTAATTGATTACAGTTTGAAAACTGATACCTGACAAATGATAAAATCAGTTTAAAATGGCAAGTAAAAAATTAAATTTTAACCTAAGAAATAATTATTTTACTATTACCATACAATGGATGCAGGTATTGTATTCAATTCAGAGTAGCTATAAGATCTACAAAGGTCACAATCCAAAAAATAAATAAATTAACTCATAGCGTTATGGCGATCAATTTTCAGTCTTAATTCAATTTACTTAAAGGTCAATTTCCGGAGTGGTCTTCTTGTAACTACCCCAAGGTCTGCGTGTCACTAGAATCGCCACAAGTCCATTGTAAGGTAGCTATAGCGTACAGCTTTTCAAACCACTTAATTTTTGCAATTTTTCAAGTTATTTTGAACATTATTTCCCTGGTAGTATGTATAATACTTTCCTTATAATATAATTACTTTTGTATTAATATCTACAATTTTGAGTACAAGAGTAACGATCAACTGATACATCAAAAACAATTGTAATGACAAGTACTAATAACCACATAATTTAAACAATTAAACGTTTAGTTATAATTTAAGTTATATGAAATAACAAATTTTTCACATGTTAACGAATAATGATGGATATGCATGTCAGACTCCGTTGATTAATGTTGCAAACACACAATTGTAAGTTGTAGATAGTGTTTGAACTTAGACAATGGAGTAAGTGGCTAACAGTGCGGTAGGCTTAGCCGACTAACCTTACTTTAACCCAAATGAAATAAGACAAAATGTGGAAAATATGGATTTAGTAGCCTTGAAGTGGAAATATTTTCTTCCAACTCCTCCTATTATTTCTTTCGATTAAATTCGTGCGGGTTTCAAGAAAATTTATCTTGTCCCCGGGACTCGTCGAGGGTCAAATCTCGACGTCATTATTGGTTAAAATTTTCGATCCTGGCTTACAGTAGTTACAGTGGTGGGAGTGTGTGGCGGGACTAGTCCTATAAAAAGCCTTGTTTAGAAGTTTATAAAGACAACACAACAAGACTACATCTCAGCTCTAGAAGAGATAAAGTATTTTGGTGTGACGAAATCCAGAGGCCTGTTATTTGAGAAATATTTTATTAGATTTTTAGTCATATAGTCATGATATTTGGAATTTTAAATATTGAAAGAATTAAGAACAATGTCGTAATTCACTACATAACTACAGCCAATACATTTCACAGCCAATTAACAGAAACATTATCTCAAATAATAACATGACTTATATTACAGGTCATCTTACACTGGCTACTACCTACAACAAAATGTTTTAATAGCGTCGATACTTGCTATGTAAAACTTATTATTACCATGAATGATTGATGCAATAGAATTTAATTTAGATTTGTACAATGATAAGAATACTTACACTTACTGTATTAATTTGAGGTCTATTTTAGACCAGCAGTGGTTACCTGTTGGTTATTATTGATATTTGTAACCTTAGATGCCGGGAGAGGCACTGAGAGTACTGAGAATTATAAGAGTAATTTTGTAAACGTTAACAATAGGGAGAGACTGTTTGAAATTCGTGAGTTCAGTCAGTGACTAGTAAATTAATTTAACTGTACCTACATGAACATAAGTGTAAATTAAATTAATAAATTCAAAAAACAGCGTAAATCAGCGTTGTCTGGAATTCTATTAAGAAATTATCTCTTGGGTTAAAAAATACCCTCCTTTGCGCAGCGCATTCTTGTAAAAATAAGTACCTACCTATTCGTTAAAATATAACCCGACAAAAATTATTTAGCGCAATGCTTAAGACTCAAGATCAAATCCTTTATTTTGTTTAGACCCACGAGACCATTGAGAAATTGTACCTATTTGTTTTCCTTATGTCGACAACTGAATTGGAACGCGACCTTAGTGAGATCCGGGAAGAAACTCAGCGGGCTTGTCTTTTTTCACATAAATATGTCTTAATCGCCAGTTGGTTTAATTTAATAGGTTTCATCGCTCGTTGGTGTCATTATAGTCGTTTGTGGTCGATCCCAGTAACACTCAAGACCAGTTAATGGAGTCAAGACCAGTAAGTGGAATGTAACTCGCATCTCAAAACTAAACTGTCAGAGCCGAATCACCTACAATCCAACCACGTTGCAAAACCTGAAAATGTGGAAGATTCTTACCAAAATCTATAATTAAATGACCACTATCCAATTAAAGTATTAAGTCACAACTGAATATGGATATCATAACCGGTTAGGTGCGGGTTCGATGACCGGTAAGACTATGCACACACTTGAGAAAATAGGATTAATTTACAATGACTTTGATTTGATTTTTTTCAATATTATAAATAATTCGCAGGTTCACGATTATAATATTATACTCCATTCACTAAATAATAATGTATGATTTATGTGTAATAATAATAATAATTTTAGTAGTAGTTAGAATGTATAACTATAATTGTAATTTGAAATAATTAACCATTCCGTCAAAATCTAAGTAGTAATTTAAAAAGTCGAAAAAATTTAAAGTACCAACGTAAATTTTTTATAAAATAATTCAATATAACTTTAAAATTACAACAACAAAATACTGAACAAGCCTTGAAAGAAGATCAATTTATCTTCATTTCAGTATTTACTTACGCGTCATTCCCTGAGTTCAATTCATTATATTGTTTTTGTTTTTACTAGAAATAGAAAATGATAGATAGTGCCAGCCTTTATAATTCCAAGGTGTAAAGACAGATCATAACACAGATAGGCGGCCTATCTACTGTTAACCGGTGTTGCATAAGACTGATAGGTTTCAAAACGATTTGACAATAATAGCTTTTCCTCGGGACACATCGAGGGTTAAACCTTAGTGTCATCGTTGGTCTTCATTGTTGCTTCCGGTTTATAGTAACAGTAGTGGCAGTTTGCCGCTAGTCTGATCCTTGCTCTATATTTTACGCTAAAAACGACAAATCTATAACTACCTACCAAGCCCTCAACAAATGGCTTTTAAAAGTTAAAACAGAACTGTGTCTAATTGAAATACTGTAACACAGACACGAACGTACCATTGTGAAGATACCCTAATCTTTGGTAAAATCCAATTGTCATCATCGGCTCCGGTTTTGAAATATACTTTATTTACAGTTTATTAATATTATTATATCGACTTTAAGTGTTGATGACTTCTGAGCAAGTTCGTCAGGTCATATTAAGAACTCAGAATATTAAATGTGATTGAGGTTTAAAAATAACTAAGGAATGTAGTTTATTATTTATGCCTGTTTTTTTTCAATATACAAAACGTTAGGTCCACCGATCTACATAGATAACGCAAATGTATGTACTTAGCGTGTCCGAAAACCCCGACCAAGCGTCAAGGTTGGTCGCCGATAACTTACAGTCCTCGCGACTACAGATATAAAAATATGAGTATGAGATAATCACTCGAGAGAATCGTGGCAAGCGGAGGGGCATCGGTGGCATCGGTGTCTTTGAACCGGTTTGGATTTCCCGCCATCTATGAAGTCACAGTAGGTGTTAAAAATTTGGCACGCTTGGTTTCAATACAAATCGTTATACTTGCGTTATCTATGTAAATCTATATCTGTGGTTAAATCATACCGCATGAGGTGGGACCGTGAAGAGATCTAAGAAATCTATGATCATTAGAGTTCCGGCAACATCGTGTGCGCATCATAGCTAATAATAATGAACTTTAACATAGGTGCGTTTGAATTGACAGCAGAATTATTGTTGGTCATTGGTCAGTTCAAGGTTTTGAGGAGTGACGACAGCGTCGTTAAGCGTACGAAGAGCAATATATATGTCGCCGCCAAATAGCTTAATTCGCCGTTCAATTAACAGCCTAGGCACTTAACTAAACAGCGCCGTTCAACTAACGGCCTGAATGATATTCAGCCGTATCGTCTATTACAACATTTAATAAACTGGCTGGCTAATGCTTAGGCAACTGGTTGACATTTAAGTACTACAAAACTTTTTCAAAATACTACCCAAGCAGAACGACCTGAATGGGTTTAGGTTAGGGTTATTTTTTATGACCCCACAGAAACCCCTCCCGGCAAATAGATTCGGTGGATCTAAAAAAAATCGTAAAAAACCTAAGTACCAAATAAAATTATTCCATTAAAGTTGTTTTTTTCCGACGCCATATTGACGAAAGAGAATATAGAATAAAGAGATATTGACAGTTTGGTGAGTTTCGGCGCTAGGTGCCAGAAAGTAGAACTAAATTGAAATGAACAGGCTAGGCAGGTAATTAAACGGCTAGGCAAGTAGTTAAACGTCATCGATCCAAGTCATTTACCTAGCTGTTTGATCAAATGGCTGAATATCATTCAGGCCACTAGTTGAACGGCGCCGTTTAATTGAGTGCCTAGGCTGTTAATTGAACGGCGAATTAAGCTAGTTGGCGGCGACATATATCAATACTAGCTGACCTGACAGACGTTGTCCTGCATGCATATAATATTTCCTAAAAATCGGTCGAGCCGTTTCGGAGGAGTATGGTAACTAACATTGTGACACGAGAATTTTATAGAGAGATCTTCTGTGAGAAGATAGTACTACCCTTGTCGTGCTGTCACGTTTATAAGCTATAGTAAATTGGCTACAGCTTGGGTCTACCAAAATCTATTTATTGTTCTTGTTTATATATATAACCAGCTGCACTAGCCAATTTTAAATAAAGAACTTCTAATAAACCCGTCAATAAACACATTTGAATTATAACTTATAAATATTTTAGAACCGACATTACTATGATTAATAAACCGACAAAAGATTATGTTGTTTAGAGATTAACAAGAATCATCTGGTCATCAACACACAATATGGCATAATTATTGTAATTTTAATACAATTATACAAATTTGATTGTCAGTTGCAAATGGTATTAGTACTAGGGTTGTAGCTATACGTAGTTAGATAGGTTAGCTGGTAGTGATGGAATATTTCGCAGGTAGCGTGTGAAAAATCATATAAGGCGAACATAAAATAATTGCAATCAAGTCGAAAATCGTTCGGTACTGTTCCGGTGCTCGTGATAAATCATGGATAAGTGACCTTATAGGATTAGGTGTTCTAGTGAGAAATCACTATTAACAAAATTATTGACCATTAAAAATCACAGGTGCAATTTCAATACTTCTCGCTCACACAGTTGCCGTGAACTGCGTGTGACGTTTGTTGAGCGAGACGTATTAGACTTACGCGGGAGTGACAGAGACAGGAATGTATCTGTGCCCGTGAGGGACCATCTTGAACTGCTGGGTGTTACACTCAGTTCTAAGCTCAATTTCGGTCCCTTTATTGAGTCCAAAGCCAACCTTGCTGCAATGAAGCTGGGCATCCTGGGGAAGGTCAGGCGGTACTTCACACCGGGGCAGCTTCTAAACCTATACCAAGCTTAAGTCCGATCGTGTATGGAGTACTGCAGCCATCTTTGGGATGGTTCAGCTAAGTATCAGCTGAAGGCTCTGGACTCAATAGATAAGCGGGCTAGAAGGCTCATTGGCAGCGAATCCCTAGTGCAGGTTAAGTTGCAGAGCCTGGAACACCGAAACAGGGTTGCCAGCCTTTCAGTTTTCTACAGAATACATTTCGGGGTGTGTGCGATAAAATTACACGAGTTAATTCCCCCATCTCCATTCTACCATCGGACGACAAGACGCACGCATACAACGCATCCATACACCGTGGACATTCCTTCAGTTCGTACCAAGCGTTTCGCTTACACTTTTATTGTGCGAACTGCCAAGGAATGGAACACCTTGCCGGCGTCTTTGTTCCCGGTTGACTATAACCTGGATTTTTTCAAGTCGAGAGTGAACAGGTACCTTCTAGGCAAGTATGCACCACCGTAGACCACATCGTCACATACCATCAGGTGAGATTGTAGTCAAAAACTTGCCTATATCGAAAAAAATCAAGAAAAAAAAACAGGTAATAACAGGTCATTGTACGAAATTATTCGTGCTCAGCGACCCTGCTTTAGTATTTTGAACGTTTATTTTAGCTTTGGTTCGTATTTTGCTTCGCTCCGAATATTCTCTGAGGCCTTATCGCAATTTCTTATAGGCGACCATTTCTTAGCTTTTTCCCCATACCTACCTAAAGTATTTGAATACTTATACGTGTTAACGACAAATTAGACTCTGATCGCCCTATATATTCCTTGCAAACACGATCACAGGACATGAAAGACAATATTTTCGGAGAATTTATTTATATTAAAGTCGCTCAAATCGAACACGATTGATAGTAAATAAGTATATTGCGGAAAGAATATTAATATTGTGATTGACAACCCTATTTCTGACATTGATCGTGGTTACCAGCTTACTGACAACGTAACTTTACGTTTATCTGATCGTAAAGTTGCGTATACACTGGATAATATTTTCCACGAAGTACTTACTTACTTGATACCTGTTGCATTTTGAGGCCAGTTTCAAGTATAAATTTAGAAAACCGGTTACACTTAGGTCAAGTGTACTTCAGATTTAAAAAAAACTTTGTTAGCGTTTACTGTCGGCATTTTTTACGTTTTATGTTATTTATTTTTTATGTCAACGCGTTCCGCATAAAATTAAAAGCTTAGGTCATCAAAGTTCACTGGTAGTATAATTTGACTCGTTGCACGAGTGAAATAAAACATACTATCCTCTCTTTACAATTAATATAAGGTAAAAAAACATAAGCATGGTCATAAGACCCGACCTCATAAACATATTATTAGAAATGTGAACTTTATTGTATAATAAAGTGTAATAAAAATCTAAATGTCCGTATAAGAATGACACAAACTGGATGTTGAACCAGTTATATATCTTAAATCTATTACAATGGCCATGTAATTGTAACCAGGATGACACTGACAGAACCACTAAACTGGAATAATGAAAGAATGCTTTATTCAATGTCTTCCATAACGCGTCGTACCTCCTTCAAATAGGAATTTTGCAAATCATCGCGTCATTTGATCAAGGATCCTGTAATTTGTATGTCATCATCCTCTTTTCAAGATTTGATTGTAAAATTTCATACCTCTCGTATAAACAGTTCTTTTTTTAAATACCTAATGACTTGCAACCTAACAACTCTTAAAAAAAAGCTTGCTTAAATGATTCCTTTTCTGAATTTGAAACAGGAACGTTAGTACTTACACGTATATTGTATATGTGTTAAATAATTTAATTCTTAGCCTAATACAGTTACACTAATATTAAAACTAAACTAAACTTATGTATAATAAAACTACATAGTTTACAAGTAATACAGATGGTTGCAGCTTGGACCTACCGCCGTAAACCACCGTAGACTTCGATAAATTTACCCTCGACTTTCTCTGCAAAACGCATTTCATGCATCCTCCTTTATCAATGAACAACACTAGATATATAGGTACTTAACAATCCAGTGGAAACCCTATTTTTACCCGACTACGGCGAAGCCAAAAGGAAGGGTTATGTTTTAGCAGTGTATTTATGGATGTATCAATTTATGATCCAACGTAGCTCCTAAACTACTCCTCGGATTTTGATGAATGAGGTGTCAATCGATTTGTAATTATTGTCCGGGTGAAATAGGCTATGTTTTATACGAAGAAAATTTATATAATATGACAAGAGATGTTAGTTGTGCATGTTGTCTGATGACGGATGATACCCTCAAAAAAGTGGGTGCCCCTGATTTTTTTTTCTAGCGTATCGTTTGTGATGACTTATAAAAGAAGAAAAAAACTGAGTTCGCTAAAATAAATAAAGCAGAAATTTTTAATATAAACCAAGCTTCAGAAAAAAAAAACAATTTTCAGCGTTTATAAATCCTACAAGCTCTATCTATTGGTAGTATTTAATATAGGTAGGTAATTCGTGTAATTCCCTAATCGGGTTACAGTTTTTATTATTTTAAATAAAATAAAATAAAATTATCGTTCAACTAGCTAAGCCCGCGACTTCACCCGCGTGGAATTTAACTTAACAATAAAGCCCGGTCCCGCGTTCTGAGCCCGCGCGACAGGACCCATTTTTTAAATTTTGTTTTTCTAAAATAAAAGTAGCCTCAGTTACTGCTTATAACATCAGCTATCTGCCAGTGAAAGTCCCGTCGAAATCGGTCCAGCCGTTTCGGAGATTACCCGGAACAAACATACAGAAAGACATTTTTTTTTTAATTAGCGTTTTTGCTATAGGTATCGTATGTTCTTTCATATGCATTTAGTGAAAAGGTGTTATTTTGATATTACGAACAGACACTCCAATTTTATTTATTTGTATAGATATGATAAAACATGTAATTTAAAAAGTAAACGTCTACGTCCTTCTTTCACGCTTCCAAATTGAATCAACTGTTTGCTGATTCGATTTCAATGAAATGTACAATCATTAATTTTTACATTGTTTACAATTCATAACGACCCACCTAAAAAACTCTACTGTATGAATTTCCGTGAGACCTTTCCAATCAAGAAATGTTTTCGCGACAAACTATGCTAAGAAAACTAATAAGTTTATAATAATTCTCATCATATTGTACCTAAATATTATTTAAAAACTAATAAAAACATCTTTGGTGACTCACATAAGTCGTAAACAATCATCCGGCAACTGGTGATAACTTGTTATTTTTTATTAAAAAAACTCGCGAACTATAATCCAGTTGGGATCATAAAAAGTTTCTAGATTCTAAATCATCAGCTAAATTTTTTGACATTAGGATTTTTATTTTCCTATTTTAGCATGGCCGAGTTAGGGAGAGTTATAGTGATAGATTGGCTTCATGTTAACAACTTACTACCAAACAAAAACTCTGCGTTACTTAGTCCTAAAAAGCAGTATTTTCTGAATTGAATTCCAGAATGAATATGGCGAAATTAAAATAGAGATTCGTTAAAGTTGGTACGGTGAAGTTAATCCATATGTAACGCAACAAAATATTTTCACAAAACGAAACATTATAAATATGACTGTCCCTGACATCAACTCAATCAAAAAACTTTATGAAAATACTTCAGAAACGGATCAATAACAACCAATAACCCTATTACCATTAAATCGTTTAAAATATCATAACGATCAATATTCATTGTGTTCATTATCCGGCAAAAATTAAGACAATCAATTTAACATATACCTAACGCAGATTTGTTCCCACTTGGACTTGGAACCTATGTGCATCTTCACAAACTTAAACGACGTCTCCAAAATATAATATTCTGTAGAAACTTCAACTTTAAGTCTAGTGACACCAAGATCGTTAGAATTTTCATAGGACGGCAGAATAAAAGTTGTTGGTTCATACAAGCACGTTTTTTTAGAAGACTTTTCAAACGCTATAAAAAGCAAAAGTTTCTACACTGTTCCACCAGTGTGTGTGAGCTCATCTGCGCGGACGCATCCCCGTTGGAGGGATGAGGACAATGATTTTGGTAATAGCCTTTCTTTTGTGTTTCTGTGGTGTGTGAAATTAGTGCTTTTATATCTTAGAGGGTCCTTAGGCAATGTCGATTAGGATCAGATTTGTTGCCTAACTCATTAAAATTTAGACTACTTTCGAATCACAATTACAAATAGTTTTTAACGCTCATTTCTATCCTTCCAGTGTAAAATTAAAATTTATTAATAATTATTCATATTTTCTTTCCAAGCATTTTATTGAAATTTATATAAATAGAACGCTTACCCTTGAAATTTAATTAATTCATTTAATTTGTTTTGTTGATATCTGTATGATATTTTAGACTTTAAACATCCGACTTTAATCCGAACATGAACCATATTCAGAACTGATATTATCCAGTAATTAAAAAAAAACCAAGTACTTCAAATCAGTAGCATCATCATCAAAGTGTTACTGAACTCCAAATTACCTTTTCTGTTTTATTTGGCCTAATGTCTTTCTTTAGATACGCATCTAAAATAACCTTTTTACATATTTGTGGTTTCCATGATCGACTGGACATGCTAATGAAGTACCTCAAGTATTTCGCTTCTTCCATTTTAATTAGTTCTGCCTTTAAAACAAAAAATACCGGTAGATAGAACAGGATTTAAATATTCGATCTCGTAAGCATAATAATTAATAATATTCGTGAACTTTCAACCTCTGATCAAATTTATAATTTGTATTATCTATGTGATATTTAAAATGCTAAATATGATGCGTTTTAGTTACCTACCTAATCTTTTGCAAATTCCATATTCATTACTTCAATTGGCTCAAAGTATGTTACGGCCACTCTTATTAACTTTTGTATAACTCTTACCAATTTCTCAAGGTATGCGGGTTAACATAGTTTGAAGACACAAGTCAAATAAGTTTTAATGCACTATTCTTTGCACCGAATCTACTCGTATTAATATCGAAATAAAAACACACAAGCAGATTGGATTCTCCACATCATTTGTATTTTCTTATTCTATCAGAAACTTTTGGCCCTCATTATTAACTGTTATTTTTATCACAGGTTATTGTAGCCGTTCTTACGGCATTATGTGGCGCAAACAAGCTCGACAAGGTCTACCTTCCACCTGCGTCAGCGAAGACTGCAGGAGGTAGTGCGGGTTTATTACAAGCCCCATTATTTAGGTCCTTTGAGCAAGGATCCACGGGGCTTCCATCAGGCGGCTACACAAACGACTACCAAGGAGTCATCGTAGATGCTGTAAACCCTGGAACCAGAGCCTCAGGAGTAGAACAAACTGGTCTCGGAGGACCTAGATCTTCGTACGGATCACCAGACTCTAAAGTCGGCGATGCCGCATTCAGAGGATCAGCTAACACAGGTGATATAGCCAGTAGCCGCATCGCTCCAGGATTCGAATCCTTCGTGACGACGGATGATGATAAAACTGGAGGTGCTAACTTCCGTTTAGCTCCGGGCTTTGGTGGAGCTCTTATGTCATCAGCTGAAAGTTCTTTCACCAAAAATAAGAATTCAAACACTTTGAAGTTCAACAATGATGTTGGTTTAGACAAATATAGTTATGGCTACCAGACTGATAATGGTATAGCTGTTGGAGAAGATGGTGTGGACGCTCATGGAGCTAAAGCTCAGGGTGGATATGCCTTCAAAGCTGATGATGGGAAAGTGTATGAAGTGACGTATACCGCTGGTAAGGAAGGATATAAGCCCGAAGGATCGCATTTGCCGACGCCACCGCCTATTCCTCATAGTATATTGGTATCATTAGAGAAGAATGCTAAAGAAGAGGCTGCGGGAGTCGTTGACGATGGTGAGTTTCTCTTAATATTTTATTTTTGTAGAGTATCTGAGCTAGTAGATTGACTGCTCGCTCGGTCCACTGCACCGGGTGATTATGTCTGATTCCCGTCGGTGCATCCTAAATGGCCTTTTATTTTTTTCTCTGTTCTGGTTTTCTTGGTGTCATTAGAATCGGCCCAAGTCCATTTTCAGTTGGTAGCGATAATATAGGTTCGAAGACCAGTTGGTGTGATATTCTAGTGATATTGTATTTATAATAATAATAATATCACCAGACCACACCAACTGTTTGGTCCCAAACTAAGCAATGTTTGTATTATGGCTACCGTACAATGGACTGGCGGCGATCCCAATGGCATCCAGACCTGGGCAAATTACGAAAAGGCCATTTCCGAAATTTGTTCCGGCGGGAGTCGAAACCACAACCACCCGGTGCAGTGAGCCGAGCGGCCTACGCTCGACCCATTGCGCCACGGTCGTCGTTTATATATGTAATATATTCATTAATTCATTTGTCTTGCTTACCAAGAAATCAGAGTTTTAAAGGATTTTTAATTATTATTTCAATTACAATCAAAACTGCTTCACAGTGTGCAGATATTTAAGTCAATTATCCCTATTATTTAGCATGTTTTGAAGAACTTGTTGTGGAAGTAAGGCAGAGAATATAATCTAATTTATGATTTATATTTTGGAGGCATGTTGTTAATACTGTTTTCGTTCGTTTATTATCCTGGTTCACAGTTGATAGGTTAATATTCAAATGTCTTTCACATGTATATGTCATATTACTACTTTATTAGTTGCTAAAATCCATTAAAATATTATGTTTGTTTTTGTACTTAAACATGTTAATTGTATTTATATCCCAAATTCCCCAGAAAAAAGAAACAAGGCAATATGATTAGAATCTCCAATTTTCATATAAATCGTGAGGTATCAATAAAATATCCGGTTTTATATCACTGCCTAGGCTTAATTTTTAAATATTGCGTAATAAATCGGTAATTTTTATTGATATAGTTCTTCTAAACATTCGTGAATATTAATCAATCAGTGACGTTATAAAGATACGATTCCGAACGAATCCGAGGTTCAAGTGTAACGAACAAACTTTTTGTGGTATAAGTAGTTTCGCAATTTTGTAATATATAGAATTATTATTTCTTATGCTATTTGCTTTGTATGTGTTTCTTTGTGGTAGAAAATGCTGTGTTCACCATTTTGAAAACTATACTATATCACTGTTTGATTACACTCGAGTATTTTTTTCTCACTCATAACGAACAAATATACGACCATCAGTCATGTCAAATCAGTTGCCGACTCCATAAAAACTTTCATTCACAAATTCGATATCGTCACATATACCGGCTTTTGTGTATTGACAAATACATCACTAGCTGATACAAATAACGTTGACAAATCACCAACAACTTTCATTTTTATTTACAGGCTCATACGACGCACAGAAATACAATGAAGGTGGCGATTACTCGAGCTATAACGGTGACAAGTACAATAATGGACGGCCGTCTGTCGGGGACAAAGGTGCAACTGCTAGTGGATCATTTGTCACACAAAATGATCGGCTCAGCTCCGGTGCATCTCAAGGATCAAGTAACTACCATTCGGGATCTCAATTTGGTACTTCAGCAGTGAGCTCATCAGGCACTGGACAATTTGGACAATCTGGTCAGGCATCTAAGACTCAGGTTGGCTACAAACCTTTAGGCCTTTCAGGAACTCAGTTCGGTCAATCTGGTTTTGACTCAAACACCAAAACTGAAAATCGCTTTGGGACACCTGGTTTCGGTTTTCAATCATCATTCAATAAAGGAAGCAAGGTTCAAGGTTCATTTGGTAAAGCTCCCTTCGGAACACCAGGATTTGGTTCGGCCTACAGTTCCGCTATTTCATCTGGATCGGGCAGCGCTACTGCTTTCGCTCAAGCGGGGTCTGGCCCTGACGGCGAGTACTCAACAAAGCAACCTTTTGCTTCGAAGCTCCAAGGTTTTGACTCAGCCTTCAATCCCACTACCCCGTCTATTGCGATCGCATCTGCATCTGCAACGGATGCTCCTTTCAACACTCAGTCTCAGTATAATGGCGGACCGCAGTCTCAAGCATCAGCTAGCGTAGAACCTGGTCAGGTTTCAAGTTTTGCTTCTTCTCAGAACGTACCGGAGAATTCTGCAGAAACTTCATTTGCTCAATTTTTAAATAAAAATTTTGGTGTTGCTTCGACTTATCCTACTAGTGCCACTGCATCGGCCTCCGTAACCCCTCAAACTTCAACATTTGGCAGCCAGCAACAGCAATTTGGTAGTTTCCAAGCACAGAATCGTCCAGGGCAGTTCTCTTCTGGTTCAGGAATCGGATCAGGGTACAACAGTTTCCAATCACAGACCTCTAAAGTAAAACCAGGACAATACACGCAAGGCAGTGGTAGTGTCTCATCAGGTACTAATCAATTCGGTAGCTCATCCAGTCAGTTTTCTTCTCAATCTCCAACCCAATCCACTTATGGATCTACTTCTGAACCCCAGACTTCTCAATTCGGATCTTCCAACTTCCAGTCTACATTTTCCCAGGGAAGCTCTGGACAGTACAACAGCAATAAATTTAGCGCACCTCAAGGTAAGCCTACCGATGCTACCTATCCCTCTAGCACCCAGAAACCCGCTTTCCAAGAGCAGGGTAAGGACAGTTCTTACTATTATAGCCAACCGAGCAAACCTTTTGTAACTCCTACTAAGCCACAAAGTACCTCGACTCAGTTCGGTGGCCAGGTTTTGGGTAACCAGCCAAACTTCCCTATTAATACTATTTCTTTGGGCAGCAAATATCCTAACCAGCCTGCCGCAGTTTCTCCTACTTTAGCCACCCAAACAGGCCAGTACCAAACCACAACATCGTTCAATGGGGTCACCCAAGCTGAAGTATCTTCATTCCCGTCTGGTGCTCCTACTTCTGCCACTCAATTTGGTACTCAATTTGAATCCAAGCCCAGCGTGTCTAGCCAGTCCACCCAATCTAGCACAAGTCTCTTGGACAGAAGGCCATTAGTTCAAAGTCAGTCATCAAGCTCAACCATTGGTCAATCTTCTGTGAAGAGCACTGTAACCCCCACCCAAGAGTACCAGGGTACCATTTACGAATACAACAAGCCGGCCGAAGTTTTGCCCACTCCAAGCTCTGGGCAAGCAAAGCCCAGCCAAGTTTCAACTGGATCCGTATTTGGATCTCAGTTCGTAGGCCAATCTAAGCCATCAGGTACATTCCAACAAACACAGTCGTCACAAACTACATTTGGTTCTCAGTCCACTGGTTCATTTGGCCAGAAACCTACCACGTCTACGTTTGGCCAAAAACCATTTGGTAGTTCGCAAGTTAGTGGTAGTGTCCAGCAGAGTCAATTCAGTTCTTCCACTGGATCACAGTTTGCCCAGAAACCGTCAACCGTAGGGACTAGTCTGACATATCCCGGTCAACCTGTGCAATTATCTCAAACTGGTCAAAAGCCATTTGGTAGCTCGTTTGCTACTCAGCAAAATAAATACACACAATTACAATCTGGCCAGAAACCCACTTCTGCAGTAACTGGATTCGGCACAAGCCAAGTTTCACAAGGTCAAACCGTACAAACTACTCAATTTAGTCCAAAACCTTTCGGTAGTTCTCAAACCGGTTCTGGCTTCCAGCAAAACCAATTGGGTGTGTCAACCGGTTCGCAATTAGGACAGAAACCACAAACAACATTAGGGTCTAGCTTCACCTCAAACAAGTACTCTCAAACTCAAGCTGTTCAAACATCTCAATTTGAGTCAAAACCGTTTGGTTCTTCTCAAACCACAGGTTCAAGCTTCCAGCAATCTCAACAAGGTAGTGGAACTCAATTCGGAGTAAAGCCACAAACAGGATCTAGCTTTAGCACAAATACTGCTTCTGAAGGCCAGGCTCTGTTGTCACAGTCTGAGGGAAAGCCATTTAATTCTCAATCTGGAAGCTCTAGTTTCCAACAAACTCAATTCGGTTCATTAAGCAGTTCCCAGTTTGGTCAGAAACCCAGTGGTGTACAAACTACCGTTGCTACCTTGGGTCAGAAGCCTTTTAGTAGTTCGCAATCCTCAAGTTCTAGCTTCCAACAAACCGGATTTGGTTCCTTGACTGGTTCACAATTTGGTCAAAAACCTCAAACACAAGATAGTAGTTTTACTTCTACCGTCTCAGAGAGTCAAAATCAGTTTGGAAGTTCTCAAACCACGGGCCAACAATCTCAATTTGGCACAGCATCTGGGTCAACTTTTGACCAAAAACCTCAAGCAGGTTTCAATACCGTTTCAAGCACTGTTGCGCCTCTGCCCAACCAGAAACCTTTTGGAAGTTCTCAAACCAGTTCCAATTTCCAACAAAGCCAGTTCAGTTTAACTTCTACACAAGCTGCTCAGAAACCATTTGGTGTCTCACAGACAACGTCTTTTACTAACCAGCAAAACGAAGCTGACCGAACTTCAACCGGATTCCAGAATAATAAAAAACCTTTTGGTAGCTCGCAAACCACCACCAGCTTCCAGCAAACTGGATTTGGATCTACAACTGGATCTCAGTACAGTCAAAAACCCCAATCCACGTTGCAACAAAGTCAATTTGGTTCATCCACTCAACAAAACCAATTCGGAACATCTGGTTCGGCATTCAACCAGAAACCATCAACCGGAGGATCCAGTTTCAGTATAGGTTCTCTTTCACAGGGTCAATCAACACAGACCACTCAAAAACCTTTTGGCGGGTCACAAACCGGTTCTAGCTTCCAACAAAACCAAGCCACATCGACTGGATCTCAGTACGGTCAAAAACCCCAATCCACGTATCAACAAAGTCAATTTGGTTTATCTACTCAACAAACCCAATTCGGTACTTCTGGAACCACATTTGGACAAAAACCACAATCCGGATCTGGTTTCTCTATCGGTACTGTTACTCAGGCACCAACCTCACAGACTGGAGGCTCCAACCAGTTTGGTTCAACAACGGGGTCTCAAGTTAGCCAAACACAGACATCTGCTAGTGCACAGACTACTGGTACAACCTTCCAGCAAAACCAATTCGGTTCTTCGACTGGTTCCCAGTTTGGTCAGAAACCGTCTGGCAGTTCATTTACAACCGGTACTGGTTTCCAACAAAACCAAGCTACATCGACTGGGTCTCAGTACGGTCAAAAGCCCCAATCCACGTATCAACAAAGTCAATTTGGTTCATCTAATCAACAAACCCAATTCGGAACATCTGGTTCGGCATTCAACCAGAAACCATCAACCGGAGGATCCAGTTTCAGTATAGGTTCTCTTTCACAGGGTCAATCCACACAGACCACTCAAAAACCTTTTAGCGGGTCACAAACTGGTTCTAGCTTCCAACAAAACCAAGCTACATCGACTGGATCTCAGTACGGTCAAAAGCCCCAATCCACGTATCAACAAAGTCAATTTGGTTTATCTAATCAACAAACCCAATTCGGAACATCTGGTTCGGCATTCAACCAGAAACCATCATCTGGTGGATCCAGTTTCAGTATAGGTTCTCTTTCACAGGGTCAATCCACACAGACCACTCAAAAACCTTTTGGCGGGTCACAACCCGGTTCTAGCTTCCAACAAAACCAATTTGGCACACCTTCAAAGGGTCAAACAGTCACCACTCAGTTTGGTCAAAAACCTTTCGGTACTTCCCAAACGGGTTCCAATTTCCAACAGAGTCAATTTGGTACCTCTGGATCTACCTTTGGTCAAAAACCATCAAGTCTCGGTTCTGCTTTCAGCACTGTTACGGCACAGTCTGACAAAAAACCTTTTGGCACAACACAAGCAGGAGGATCTAGCTTCCAACAAAATCAATTCGGATCCTCAATCAGCTCACCGTTAAGTCAGAAACCATCAAGTGTCCAGTCAACTTTCGGTCAGAAGCCTTTCGGTAGTTCACAGACTACATTCCAACAAAACCAGTTCGGTTTATCTGGATCAACGTTCGGCCAAAAACCCCAGACCACTCAAGGCTTATCTTCGACCACCGTTTCAAACGAGCAAACTGTTCAAACCACCCAGTTTGGTCAAAATACATTTGGGTCCCAATCAACAGGTTTCGGTTCACAACAAAATCAATACGGTTCTACCACTGGCTTGCAAAAACCCCAAACATCTTTCGGGACAGGATTCGGTACATCACAGGGTCAAGCTATTCAAACGACTCAGTTTGGTGAAAAGCCATTTGGATCCCAATCCACCAGCAGTACCTTCCAACAAAACCAGGTGGGCTCAGCTACTAGTGAACAAATCGGTCAAAAGCCAAATCAGGGCGCACTTAAACCAACTGGCACAGTATTTACCACACAGCTTCCGGTTTCCAACTCCAAACCCCAGTTCGGTAGTCAAACGCAAAAACCTTTTGGTGGGGTTCAAACGACCCAAGGATCTAGCTTCCAACAGACACAATTTGGTTCCAGTGGATCATACTATGGACAGAAACCATTAAACAATAAGATTCAGGGTACGGGCTCTGTGTTCGGGACTCAGTCTTCTCAATCTTCGCAAACTCAGTTTGGTACTCAGACTCAAAAGCCTTTCGGTACAGCGTTCCAGCAAAACCAATTCGGTCAAAAACCAGCATCAAGCGCAAATGCTTTTGCCTCCACCACTGGTACTGGTTCCCAGTTTGGAGTTCAGCCTTTTGGCACACAGACCAACAAGGGTTCTTCGTTTTCGATTGGCTCTCAAGTGCAAAAACCATTTGAAAGTTCTCAATCCCAACAATCTCAATTTACACAGAGCTCTACACAGTTTGGCCAATCTTCACAAAGTGGTCAGTCTTCTTTCGGCTCGCAAACTCAAAAACCCTTCGGAAGTACATCATTGACTCAGACTGGCAGCAACCAGCCTCTAAAACCATTCGGAAGTGTTGGTTCAGGTTTCCAAAGCCAATTTTCTCAATCTCTTGATCAAAAAACCCAGCCTACCCAGAGTAGCCTTCAGTCTGCCGGCGCTCAGATCTCATCCGTTCCAGGTTTGGCCCAGGTCGGTTTACCAGTGAAGCCTTTTGGTACCTCCAGCAACGGTTACTACTACCAGAAGCCTCAATCTACCTTCAACTCCCAATTCGGAACACAAACATCTCGGCCAACGGTTGATCAGAAACCACAACCAACCCAGTCTAGTGCATTCGCGTCGACTTCATCACCTGGTTTCGGTAGTCAGACATTCAAACCTTTTGGATTAGGTTCGACTCAGGGTTCAAACTTCCAGACCACTGTAGCATCGGCACAATCCGCTGCTCAATCGACTGATGAGTCTGAATACGTTTCTTCTCCTCGCCCACAAGTCACTGGACTGCCAGTTAGTGGTAATACCGCACAGACTTTCTACCAAACGACCCCGAAGCTACCCAGTTTTGGTAGCCAAACAAACAAGCCTTTTGGATCCTCTGATTTATCTACCTTTGGACAAGCTCAATCATCAGCCAGTTCCACAGGATTCGGTGTCCAATCAGCGCAGAGCACTGCCCAAACTAGTCAAGGTTCAAAATTCGGTCAGTTCGGTTCTCAACCTACTTCCCAGACAAATTTAGGAGCATTCGGTGCTAAACCAGGAGTTAGTGCGTCTGCCCAAAGTTCTGTGGGTACCCTTCAAGGGGGACAGGAACAGTTTGGAGGTCCTAGGGACCCTCCGAGGTTTGACGAGAACACTGGATACCATTATTGATCCGTGCCATGTTAAATGTGTAAAGAGAAGATGGCCTTCTAAAAGTTGTCAGAACCTACCTACTGTTTAACACTGCCATGTTTTGTATATCTATTAAAGTAATGCTTAAAATAATAAAAACAATGTTTCTAGCATTATGAGAGTGTTTGTAGATAATTAGCTGTAACTTCGACAACTTTTACCAGATTGCTTAGTCTTAAGTTTTATATTGTGAAAACAAAATGTAAGGAAGTGAAGAAATAACATTTTTTTAAATGTGAAAAGTAATGTTTCAATAAATTATTGAATTGTAAATATAAAAATGTTTTGTTTCAATAATTCTTTTTCATCCTTCTTAGCCATTCATTAGTCCATTTCATTTCACGGTTTCTAAAGGAAACACTTGATTAATTGGTGAATTAATTATATATCAATTCACAAGTGAGTTAATGAGTTTTAATTAAAATTAAATTAAAGATGAATTCATAGTGTCTACATAGACAAAGATGCATTCTCAAATTATGTATTTTGAAATAGACATTCAGTCAAAGAAAATAACATAATTTTTTATCAAAATTCAAAATTCAAATATTTTTATTTCAAATAGGCCAGATTAACTGGCACTTTTAAAAAGTCAATAACTAGGTGCATGTTCCAAAACAAAATCCTATGGAGAAGAACATGCAAGAAACTCCATGGATACATTTTTTCTTTTCTCTTATTTTATCAAAATCTCTACTAATAAATACATAAAAATAATATATTCTATTCATAGAAGGTACCTAACCGCTACATTGACATTAAGATCTTTTAATAATAGGTAACCTATTTGATTATTTTATCTAATCGACAAGTTTTTATGTCCGTGCTTTGATCTTCCCGGTTTATTTAGGTATTAAACTTTTTGTAGCATAAAACTATGGAATAATATTAGTATTTATAAGTCTGTAAATAATATCAAAGTATTTTTTTAAAGTAAAACTGTTTGAAGTAGTGTAACCCGACTAAAGAATTACAAGAATTATGTTCAGAACTGCCAATAGATGGCGCTAGTAGTAATCTCATACGCTGAAATAAAGTAAATATAAATATTTTTTGCGGTTGGTATATTTTATAATGTACTGTTTTATGTTTAGGTACTCTGAATTTTCTCCGCTTTCATTAGACACCCCACTCGATAAGACAGCAAAAAAAAAATATAATGGGACCCCACTTTTTTGGATGTAACTTCGCTCATATTGATTTTTTTCGTATAAAATGTAGCTTATGTCACCTAGACCATAACAACGAATCGATTGACACCTTATTTATCAAAATCGTATAAGTAGTTTAGACGCTACGGTTTAACATGAGAATTATACGTACATTTATACACACATACTGCTGAGTAGTATGTTGGTCTCAATTATAATAACCAGAGCTCCCAAAGTAATAGGGGGCGAGTCTAATACTAGTATACAGGGCACATTCCCCCCTTAGGGGGATCCGGGGCATAGATAATCCCGGTAAATGCGGCTTTCGAAAAGCGCACAAGTTTCCTCACGATATTTTTTCTTTTTATAATAAAAATTTATAAGTTTTTGAATATTATCATAATTTTTTTTGGGACTAATCCCACCAGTGTTAGTTCTTTATGCCAGGATCGACAATCCTACTAATATTATAAATGCGAAAGTTTGTAAGTGTAGATATGTATGTTTGTTACTCTTTCACGCAAAAACTACTGAACGGATTTGGATGAAATTTGGAACACAGATAGTTTATAACCTGGATTAACACAAATAATACTTTACTTAAGTCTACGCGGACGAAGTCGCGGGCAGACACTAGTTACCTATAATTTAATAATACATATTGCCAGACTACCACACCAAACGCTTGTACTAATGGGTATCATAATTATAATCGACTGGAAGCGACCCTCAGTAACACCCAGACCAGGGCAAATTGCGAAAGGAACATTTCCAAAATTTACCCCGGCGGGAATCGAACTCACAAACACATGGTGCTGTGAGCCGAGCGGCCGTCAATCAATCTTAGTAATTACTAGCTGAGCCCGCGACTTCGTCCGCGTGGAATTTAACTTAACAAAAAAGCCCGTTCCCGCGTACTGAGCCCGCGCGACAGGATCTTTTTTTTTCTAAAATAAAAGTAGCCGACGTTACTGCTTATAACATCAGCTATCCACCAGTGAAAGTCCCGTCGAAATCGGTCCAGCCGTTTCGGAGATACTCTTTGATTTCATGTGTTTTTATTATTTTACGCGGAACCCTAATTGTTTTTCTAAAATTAAAGTAGCCTAAGTTACCCGCTATAAGATCAGCTATCTGCCAGTGAAAGTCCCGTCGAAATCGGTCCAGCCGTTTCGGAGATTACCCGGAACAAACACACAGACAGACAGACAGACAGACAGACAGACAAAAATTTTTTTATTCGCGTTTTTGCTATAGGTATCGTATGTACTTTCATATGCATTTAGTGAAAAGGTGTTATTTTGATATTACAAACAGACACTCCAATTTTATTTATTTGTATAGATAATAGTCTCAAATCTTAATCTTGTAAGTCACGGTTGCTAGGGTAAAGTTTTATGTTAGGTAGTAGGTACCTACCAAATTTCGGTCCAGTTTAACCAAGTGTAGGTGGATTGGTGGTGGTCAAAGCCTTATTGGTTGTGTGCGGTTCTGAGGTTGGCTATGGTTCTTTGTTGTATGGTGCAATCTATATCTATACAAATAAATAAATTGGAGTGTCTGTTTGTAATATCAAAATAACACCTTTTCACTAAATGCATATGAAAGTACATACAACACCTATAGCAAAACCGCGATAAAAAAATTTTTTGGCTGTCTGTCTGTATGTTTGTTCCGGGTAATCTCCGAAACGGCAGGACCGATTTTGACGGGACTTTTACTGGCAGATAGCTGATGTTATAAGGAGTAACTTAGTCTACTTTAATTTTTGAAAAATAATTTGGGTTCCGCGTTAAAAAAAAACACATGAAATCAAAGTTTATCTCCGAAACGGCTGGATCGATTTTGATGGGACTTTCATTGGCAGATAGCTGAAGTTATAGCAGTAACTAAAGCTACTTTAATTTTAGAAAATCAAAAAAAAACAAATGGGTCTTGTCGTGCGGGCTCAGTACGCGGGAGCGGGAGCGTTTAAGTTAAATTCCACGCGGACGAAGTCGTGGGCTCAGCTATTAATATATATATAAATATAAAACCATTGTTGTACCTCATAACTCAAATTAGTAGAGCGCTGGTAGAGAAAGCCAAGTTAAGGCAATTAACTAACAAATTCACTTACCATCAGGTGAGATTGTGGTCAAATACTTGCCTATATCGAAAAAAAAAAAAAAAAAAACTACAGCTCATAAACGGGCTCATTGGACTGGGGTAGTACCAGCCGAGAGGCTGGTACTACCCCATCATACTTTACGCCGTTCTGCAGTGAGAACTGCAGAACGGCGTAAAGTATGATGAATGAGAGAGATGGAAGTCAATCCCCCTCACTCTGCCCAACTTCACTTCAGGTCGGTAACGTGAGAGTCATCGATTATTGCATTATTTCCAAGCATCTTAAGGCTACGGTAACTGCTTAATGTCAGGCGGGTCGTATGCTTGTTGGCCGACTTTCTGTTATATTTAAGTACTGCTGAGCCCGCGACTTCGTCCGCGTGGAATTTAACTTAACAAAAAAGCCCGCTTCCGCGTTCTGAGCCCGCGCGACAGGACCCATTTTTTTAATATTTTGTTTTTTCTGAAATAAAAGTAGCCTAAGTAGCTTAACATCAGCTATCTACCAGTGAAAGTCCCGTCAAAGTCGGTCCTCCCGTTTCAGAGATACTCTTTGATTTCATGTGTTTTTTATATTTTTACGCGGAACACTAATTGTATTTCTAAAATTAAAGTAGCCTAAGTTACTCCTTATAACATCATCTATCTGCCAGTGAAAGTCCCGTCAAAAATCGGTCCCGCCGTTTCGGAGATTACCCGGAACAAACACACAGACAGACAGACAGACAAAAAAATTTTAAATCGCGTTTTTGCTATAGGTGTCGTATGTACTTTGATATGCATTTAGTGAAAAGGTGTTATTTTGATATTACAAACAGACACTCCAATTTTATTTATTTGTATATAGATATTATGTGTCTATATGTTTTATTGTTATGTCAATTGCGCAATTATTATGTCGCCATTTTAGCCTTTGCAATATAAGAGTAACCAATGATTTACTATTATTTACCTATTATTTATTTACGACCATTCCGTTCATGAGGTCTTAATGGCTATTATATTTCATTTTGCGTAAAAATAAACCTATGAAAAATATAGGAACATTATTTTTGGACACTGAATGATGTTTTAAAAACAAGTCTATTAGAGATATCAAAGAGAATCGATCGCGATCAATTAATCAAAGTTGCGAAATAGTTTGAAAATTAAATCGATACCTAAAACTCGCTTTTAATGTTTGTGTTGAAGAAGTCAATAGTGTCACTTTGTTAGAAAATGCAGTTCATTCCAAATATGGATCTTAATCCAACTAGGACCTATGGTGATAGAAGGTTGGACAGGGCTGAGTCAAATTCAAATACGATGCCTATTTTTGTATAAGTAGCAATTAAGTTTAAAACAAAATGTTTTAGAGTGCAAAAACCAAACTTTTTAATTGTATTAGGTAAAAATAGAATCAGAATTTTGAAGCGGTATTAAAATTATGGAATGATAGTAGTTTTTTTATCCATCCGTTTTTGCCAGGCAAAATAATAAAAGTGTGGGAGGATCGCTAAAACAAATCCTAAACCTTGCACTTCTCACGTTAATTCAGAAACCAAAATGTCAAAGAATAACACCAAAAATGCTATCATAAAGATAAATTGATCCAAATTTCCTAATATGGTCAGTAATTTGGAACTGCTTTTTTATAAAATTTATAATAAATTGGGCGAGATCCAACAATCCTTTTATTAAGATTTAAATCTATTAAGTTACACGTGTTCTACAGAAGTAATTGACCTCTCTGTTCGCCCATTATGGGTGGAGGATGGTGATATCACCGGGCAGCTGTCTTTTTCCAGATAAAATTGCCTTCCCGTTGCAAACCTGTTCTCAAATTTCTTAGAATATCTCAACACAAATATATTTTTATTAATAAGGTTTTATTAAATCGCAATAGTAGTTAGTTATTTAATTTCGCCTAGACATTAGGTTTAGGCTAGTGGTCCCATGGTCGATTAAGAGTACATTTCTAGCCTACACTTTCCCTCTGCTTTGAGCCTCACCCCTGGGATAAAAAAATCATCAGGAAAGGTGTGATTTGCCTAAACCTATACTTAATAACGTTTTAATAGGTATTTATTTACAACCACTTAACGTCGTCTTGTGATTTTGTGCAAAAGATAGCTTTTATATTTATAAGTGTCTTGTGAAGTTGTAAACTTTTGTGATCAACCTTGAACTTCAATTTGGTTTGAAATAAAGGTGTATGGTGAATGTGCATTTTTTCACATTTGTATTTTGTGATTATTGTTATAAAATTGTGTAATAATATAAATAATATTATTTATAAATAATAAAATAAAAAATAGCCTTTTTGACGTCCCACTCCTGGGCACGGGCCTCCCCTCAACATGAGGCCATAATCCACCACGCTGGCCCAGTGCGGGTTGGCGGATTTCACATGTCTTTCGAAAACTGTTTAGATCTTCTAAGACATGCAGGTTTCCTCACGATGTTTTCCTTCACCGTAAGCAACTGATAATCATTAGAAATTATGATTCGCACATAGATTTCGAAAAATCCAGAGGTGCGAGGCAGGACTTGAATGCAAGACCTGGTGCCCGCAAGACGCAGGCTTTAACCAATCGGCTATCACTGCTAATAAAATTGTGTATTCATTAAACATTACATAAATAATGTTAAGGGCCTGTCATGTTCTTGTTAGATAGTCAGTATAATAATACCTAATTACTTACCTATAAAAAATGTCCATTACCTATGAAATGATGTCAGCAACCTTTATTTGTGTTTCACGGCCAACGAGAAGCCATACGAAATGGCAATAATGTTCCAGTTCAAGTGGGTCAGCGCAGGGCTCAACAATTACGGTCGGCCATGTTTTAAATCCGTACTATACAGGTTGAAACACAAAGGGTATTTATTTTTTCTAAACTTAACTTTGTAATTCTAAAACTATCAGCTATGGAGGAAACTTCACTAACAAAAGGAATAGGAATACAGTTGTTGAAAGATTTCACAAGTCTAAAAAACCTGTATTTCTTCAAGTGCCCCACAAAGCCGATAGTTTTAGATGTACAAAGTAAAATTGCAAAAAATATAGAATATCCTTTTTATTTCACCTAGTATAAGTAGTAGGTATAATAGAAGCAAGAATAAATAAGGTAAAATTTAGTTAATCATTTATATTGTGAAGTGCATTGTATTTTGCTCTTAGAAATTCAATTATAAGTTAAGTTAAAACAAACAGTATTTTCTTAGGGTCGGTATATTCTGGGTTTTTCGAAATTTATGAGATAATCAAAATTGCTATACGCAATTAACGGAATGCAGGTCCATTCCATTAAGTGCTCTGTCTCTGAATTAAAACCAATTTTCGAAAGACATGTGAAATCAGCCAACTCGCACTGGGCCAGCGTGGTGGATTATGGCCTGAATCCCCCTCGTGTTGAGGGGAGGCCCGTGCCCAGGAGTGGGACGTTAAAATAGCCAATTATTATTAATATTTATAATACTGTACAATTGTTTGGTATAACTCTACACATAATAATGTCTCATATCAGCGCGCGGCTTTACATTGACCGTGAACTCTACCGGACCATGGCTCGCTCCTCTTTGATATTTTGCCTGTTTTCAAACATTTTTGATTACCAACATAAATGAGAATTGATTATCCATATTCCTTTATAATTATAGAAATAAATAATATATAATTATGTATAGTTATCATCATTTCAAATTATTGCTTATTTGATTTTAAGTCGGTTCGTTAGCCTTTGTAGATATTCATTTATATAAATATATTTTTTATTTAAGATATAGTTACTTTTAAGTACTAGAATACACTAATGATGACCTAGACAGGATTCGCAAGGAAATTTCTCAATAATAAAATTTGCATATTTGTCCAGCCTTTGTTTCTGAGATCAGATAGTAACATGTTTTGGAAGATGGTTTTATACTTGGAAAACAGAATAACTCACCAACTGTATGGTCCCAAACTAATTAACGCTTTTACTATGGGTAACGTACAATGGACAGGGAGCGATCCCGGTGACACACAGACCTGGGCTAGTTATGAAAACTCCATTTCTGAAATTGCCCTGACGGTAATCAAACCCACAACCAGCGACCTCAAACTTACACAATGTGCCTACTAAAAGTGAAAGAATTTCTAATGTCTATTCACATGTATGTGTTTTGACTACCGCTTGGCGCAGTGGTTCGAACGTAGGCCGTTCGGCTCACTGTACATGGTGGTTGCGGGCTCGATTCCCATTGAAGTAAATTTCGGAAATGGCCTTTTGTAATTTCCCTGCTTTGGGGGTCACTGGAATCGCCCCCAGTCCATTGTACGGTACCCATAGTACAAGCGATGCTTAGTTTAGGACCATATAGTTGGTGTGTCAGACTGGCGATATTTATTTATATTTATGTAACTATAAGCAGCTGTTCGTTTTGTACGTAAAAATATTACTTAAGTAATCTCTGTACTTACATTAACTACTTATAGTGCAAATGAATAAGAACTTATTTCCTGGTCGGGAAACTTTTACCAAGATTTAAATAGATGAAGTTTAAACTATAAATGGATTTATGATCCATAAGTGTAAACTTAGACACTCATTAGAAATCTGCCGACCCCGCGTTAGCTAATAGCGTGATAGCCTCACTACTCACACCTAATATTAATACTGCTAATATATAAATTGCAAAATTTATTGTTCGGTATTACGAACCGCCATATCTCAAGCTTTCAAAATGAAGTCGTTAAAAAAATTAGGTTATATTTTATAAACAAAACACTGTTACAGTAACGATCTCAATTTTATCACCTTTCTGTTCTAATAATGGACGTCATTTGTAAGGTTTTGCAATATTCGTTTTGAGGACGGCTAGCTTGTGTATTTTTTTACATTAATATTTAGTGAAGGCATATTTTCTAAGATATGCAGGTTTCCTCACGATGTTTTCCTTCACCGCAAGCAAGTGATAGCCGTATTGGGATTATAATTCGCACGAAGATTTAGAAAAATCCGGAGGTGCGAGCCGGGGTTTGAACCCGGAACCTAGTGCCCGCAAGACGCGTGCTTAATCAATCATTTATCCTATCCTTCAAATTTGATAGCAAGGTAAATGAATACGCGAATTAAATTGTTTTTTTTTAATATATCGTATAGTGTTCTTCTTCTTTACTTTGTAACATGAGCGAAAGATATAAAAGTAGGTACACAGTAAATCCCGTCTTGATGAAGCCTAGTGTACAACTTTACATTTCTGTAATCATATATTGCAAATGTACTAACTGTAATTCTCATGTCATCTGGACTACAATAACGAATCGATAGAAACGTCAATCATCAAAATCGGACAAGTAATTTAGTCGCTACGGTTGAATATAAAAATTATACATACATACATAGAGTTCTAAAGACATAACTCTTCATTTTGGCTTTGCCGTAGTCGGGTAAAAACCGGTCTCTATGCTTGTCTTACTTCATTTGACTCCACATTTTAGGAAAATACTTGTTTTATTTTTACAACACCGTGAAGTTAATTAAGTGATACAAATGCGAATATAAGGGTTATCTTATTAATACTTAATCATGTCCCACACCCAATCATTGGACTCTACCATCTGTTACTGCATTTCATTATTGTGCTTCTATTTCTGAGAACGACGTACCTAGCTCGAATAGATACGGAGACGGACTTAAATAAAATATTATTGTAATATTAATTGGAGAGCATGTTCAATTGTTTTACGTAGGCACTAGCGACTCTACTAACGTATTCATTCATGGTAGACTCACTGTGAATCAATTAAAGCAAGAACATAAACGTTCACTAATAAATTATTATTACTAACAAGCGTCTTACATGTAGATCAGTGTCTTATTTAAATTTTAACTGATACACGTTTTAATATTAATTTAAAACTTCAAGTACAGCATCGTAGAAGCTATATTCTATCTTATTTATATATGAACTAGCTGAGCCCGCGACTTCGTCCGCGTGGAATTTAACTTAACCGCTCCCGCTCTCGCGTTCTGAACCCGCGCGACAGAACCCATTTGTATTTTTTGTTGTTTTTCTAAAATAAAAGTAGCCTAAGTTACTCCTTATAACATCAGCTATCTGCTAGTGAAAGTCCCGTCAAAATCGGTCCAACCGTTTCGGAGATTACCCGGAACAAACATACAGACAGACAGACAAAACATTTTTAAATCGCGTTTTTGCTATAGGTGTCGTATGCACTTTCATATGCATTTAGTGAAAAGGTGTTATTTTGATATTACAAACAGACACTCCAATTTTATTTATTTGTATAGATAATCATGATAATTGATGGTATGTGTGTACCAAATAGAACATTTTATGCATAATCAGTTAAAATTGTATCAAACGCCACTCTCTAAGCTGACAAATAAGTTAAACTCAGGAACCGGAATAACACAAACAGAAAATACATCTATCAGAAGCTCTATCGTATGTTTTACGCTCGTTAGTCGCTATCGCCAACTTTAAGGCCGGGCTATGACCAGTCATTCAGAAAACTAAATTTTCCACAAAAGTTATGCTACCTAATAGCCACTAAGACGAAAATATACATTTTTGGTTGAGCATTGTGCAAATCTAGATTGAATAGAACGAAACTATATCTATATCTTGTGACATTTCCAAAATAATATGTGATATTAAAAGTAGTCATAGACTGAAATCCTTCGTATTGCTAGAAACTGATAACACCGAAGTTGAGACACTAATCCAAAATCTGAAAAATGACTCTGCCACCGGATGGGACGCCATCCCTGCAGCGTTCTTAAAACGTATAAAAATTCTTATAAGCCCTATACTGACATACATCTTCAACCTATGTCTGAACAAAGGTATTTTCCCAAACTGTTTCAAGCGATCACTGATACATCCCGTACATAAAAGTGGTCCAAAAAGCTGTGTGGAGAACTATCGTCCGATTTCAGTGTTGCCTGCCATGTCCAAGATACTTGAAAAGCTCATCAACATACGCCTAATGAATTTTCTAAAAAAAGAACACATTTTATCTGACTCTCAATTTGGTTTCCAATCAAATAAATCCGCAGAAGATGCAGCGATACAGCTCACAAATTTTGTTGCGAGTAACTTGGACCATGGCGGGAAATGTGTTGGAATATTTCTAGATCTGGCTAGGGCCTTTGATACAATCTCAACCAACATTCTTCTTACAAAGCTTGAGGCGGTGGGTATACGCGGTCTGCCCCTAGAACTCATCAAGAATTTTCTTAGCAATAGATACCAATCCGTGAAAATAGGTAATCACATTAGCTCCCCTCTCCCTATCACCTGCGGAATTCCCCAAGGAAGTGTTCTTGGCCCTAGTCTATTTCTGATTTATATAAACGAGCTCTGCCAGTACGAACCATCAAAAGGTAAAATATTTTCATATGCAGATGACACAGCACTCATATTTCAAGGAAATACTTGGGCTGAGGCTCGACATTATGCCGAAAAAGGACTTCATCAGACATCATTGTGGTTAAATAAAAATCTCCTGACATTGAATGTTAACAAAACAAAATATATAACATTTTCCATAAATAAAACTACACAACCGAATCCAAATAACTTTACGTTAAAAGCACACGTCTGCAATACAATCCAATCTGTAACATGCGCCTGCATACCACTAAAAAAAACCGACAACATTAGATATCTAGGCACTCAAATTGATGAAACACTTTCATGGCATGCTCAGCTAGATCTTCTGTCGGCACGCACGCGTAAGATAATATGGATCTTCAAAAAACTTAGAAACGTACTTAAATTAAACATGTTAAAGACTGTTTACTATGCTCTGGTTCAATCAATTCTATGCTACTGCATTCCAGTATGGGGTGGGGCTTGTAGGACGAAACTTATAAAAGTTGAACGAGCACAAAGGTCGTTACTGAAGGTGATGCTTAGGAAACCCTTTCGTTATTCTACAACGACACTATATAAAGACTGTAATATCTTAAGTCGAGGCATTCGGTTATTTTGGGTTTTTAATTCGAAATATTTCTATAATTTTATAGATTAAGAAGCTTATTTTCAGATATGTGTTATTCAAGAACATTAACTAGGATTACATATATAGGAAAACACGATTAAGTGAAATTTCCTCGATAGAAAAAAAAACCAAAGTTGGCTGTTATTGCTTTTTATTTTCATTTCATCCACGATATTATTACGAATTAGATGACGATATTTTTTTAAAACATAGTAAATGATAATATCTAGGATCGCTTATAAGAAAAAAATTAATCCATTCCCTAGTTTTGTTAATAACCAAAGAAATATTGTTTAGCGCTTATGTGGTTTACTTCCGAGCGCGTGGTCACTAGTGTCATCTCATATTTTCTATACATGAAGTCATTGCATCACTGTCATATTCTAACTAGCTCAGTCGTCTGCGGACGTCATCGAGGTCGGACCTATGCCGATTTTTTTCAGATCCGAATTTAAATAAATTCCTCGTAACCAATACGTAAACGGAGAGAGTGGAAACTCCTTTGGTCAAATAAAAAATATTTCAAGTGCGAGTCCGATACTATATTATGTACTTGTATATCGTAGTAATTTGACAGATTTTCAGTCTTTTTTTTAAAGTTCATTATTCTATTTCCATATAATTTCCAACGTAAATTTTCACTTGCTGAACGGCGAAGGGAGACATTATGAGAATACATACGTTTATTTAAAGACATGTATTTCAGTAGACATTGCTTTTGAATATTACTTAACGAAATGGTTATTTTATTAATGATTTATTAATTATATTTTATATTATAATCATTGTTTATTTATAACGTCGTTCAGGGGGAAGGGGTATTTTAAAAGTCAACTTATATTTTTGACTATTTAAAATGTACTAAAAAATATAATTTGGCCGCCGCTTGGCGCAGTGGTTCAAGCGTAGGCCGCTGGGTTCACTGCATCGTGTCGTTGCGGGTTCGATTCCCGACAGGGTAAATTTCGAAAATGGCCTCTTCGTAATTTTCCCTAGTCTGGGTGACACTGGGATCATCCCCAGTCCATTGTATGGTACCCATAGTACAAGCGTTGCTTAGTTTGGGACCATACAGTTGGTGTGTTCGTCTGGCGATATTTATTTATTTGTATGTTAATAATCGTATGACATATTCGTATGACGTAATCGAATATGTCATAACATACAACAATAAAATGACATGAAAAAATATTCAAAATAAATTTTAATTTGGCACTAACACAGACGTGTAAGTGATCTTATCCGTGTCCGATATCAATTCGAATAATTTAAAATACCACCAGTTAGAGGTGATTACGTGAAAAAGGCCATTGCGGAGCTCAATATTTAGTAATATAAATAATAGTTTTAGCCCTTTTGACGTCCCACTTCTGGGCACTTGCCTCCCCTCAACACGAGAGGGATTCAGGCCATAATCCACCACGCTGGCCCAGTGCGGGTTGGCGGGGTTCACATGTTTTTCGAAAATTGGTTAAATCCTCTAAGACATGCAGGTTTCATCACGATGTATTCCTTCACCGTAAGCAAGTGATAATCATAATATAGAAATTATGATTCGCACATAGATTTCGAAAAATCCAGAGGTTCGAGCCGGGGTTTGAACCCGAGACCCATTTAATATTTAGTATTAAATGGGATTTATTTTTTAAAACTGGTAACCTACCCTATAATTATATTGCTTTCAATATTTAAACACAGTTTTGTAGCGGTACCAAAAATCCATTTTAGCGCCAGTTTGCAGCCTTCTAGCCTCTGAATAAAAGGACTGTGACGTCGGGCGCTCGGACAGAGTGACATGACCAAATTATCTGGGGAACCATAGATATAGGAAGAAGCGAAAACTAGAAGTACGATACTTCATAAAACATAGCTTGATTGTTAGAAATAAAATAAGGTTTTATTTAAATTTCATATTTGATTTCTTTTTCTGGATTTATTCTCTGTCAATTGTTTAAGAAGATCAATTGTCACTCTCTTGTAATTTTTCGTTCCTTTATGTGTCAAATAAATTTACTAACTAAATTTATTATATACTAGCTGAGCCCGCGACTTCGTCCGCGTGGAATTTAACTTAACAAAAAGCCCGCTCCCGCGTTCTGAGCCCGCATGACAGGACCCATTTTTTTTTCTAAAATTAATTAACCTGCTTATAACATCAGCTATCTACCAGTGAAAGTCCCGTCAAAATTGGTCCAGCCGTTTCGGAGATACTCTTTGATTTCATGTTTATTTTATTTGTGATTTCATGTGTTTTTATTTTTATACGCTGAACCCTAATTGTTTTTCTAAAATTAAAGTAGCCTAAGTTACTCCTTATAAGCTATCTGCCAGTGAAAGTCCCGTCAAAATCGGTCCAGCCGTTTCGGAGATTACCGGGAACAAACACACAGACAGACAGAAAGACAGACAGACAGACAATTTTTTTTTAAAACACGTTTTTGTTATGGGTGTCGTATGTACTTTCATATGCATTTAGTGAAAAGGTGTTATTTTGATATTACAAACAGACACTCCAATTTTATTTCTTTGTATAGATTTCATTTCCATCCCACTGAGCTCTGCAATAATGAGTCATAAAGAGATGCCATGACTAATATTGATATCTGCGACTTAAGTCAAAGTGATATTTATAGGGTTGTGAGGATATAAAAAAATGTCGATAGAAATTATGGACGTTTCTTGCTATCATCAATGCTAAAAACTAATATTTTAATATAAAATGACATTAATTCTCTTAAAGGAGTACAACCCAAATCCATGTCTGGATCAGTTTCTGAATCGCTAAAACAATCTTGTAAATTAATTATAAACTCTTGTTCGCAAATATTATCAAATCGGACGTCCCGCTCCCGAAATTAGATTTTATTTACTCACTATTATTTTAGATCCAGTATGCACAAATGTAAATAATGTTATGATATTAAAATATACAATAAAATTAAAAGATAAATTAAGTTTTATTTCAAATATCGTCTGTGGTCACGATGATTCATCGCCCATCACTAATTAGATCGGCATGCCCATAAAGTATGACATTGACAGGTACTGTTTGTACTATTATGAAATTCAAGACTTCATAGGCGTGATTTTACTGACAGTTGTCGCAGAGATCAAGCTATATTCTATGAAGTATAATTATGAGAATTTTTTAATCCCAAGTTGCGGACTATTATATAATATTTTGGAAAATCTGGCATATGGGTATAATTTTCTAGGTTCTTGGCGTGCCGATTACGATTATGACGTAAATTTTGGATTCCAAGATGACAGACGACCGACCTTACTATCGGTTTATAATCTAGCTAACTACCGAATTTAAGAAAATACAATTTTTCGGCATAATTCAATTTGCAATTGCCTTTGTGTTTTAAGACTTATTACCTGGTTTTTTTAAACGGAACATCTTTACTTCGACTATGTCGCGGGCACATGGAATCAGTATACTTGACGCCCAAATTTTTGGTGTAATGGGCGACTAAGGAATGATAAAAAAAATAGAACTGACTTCAATAAAACCTGCATTAAAAAGCTAGAAATGACAATTTATGTCATATGGAGTCGCTGCGCTGGTGGAATCTTTACGTTAGGACAGCTTCTTAGGTACCTACCAACTCCTACTTACTTGAATTGACACTGACTCCAAATTAGGGACCTCCAAATTTCAAGCGTTTTATTTAGCGCACCCAGTTTTATTGGAATCGATTTTTTTTTTAAAGTTTTGGTCATGTTTTTAATGGTAAACTACGTATTGAATTGCTAGTAACCGTAAATAGTCCATCTCCCAAACTACTGAACCGATTTTGGTGAAATTTATATGGGTCCCACAAGTATCAATAAATAATAATATAAACAATAAAAAATATCAAATAAATAAATATTATTTCAAATTGGTTTATAAATGACGGAGATCTGAGGTAGTGACGTGATCTAACATACATAAAAAACAACTGAACTGAGAACTTCATCCATATTTTTATTTCTGTTAAAAAATAACTATTTAGACTGCTCCATAGATTTCCGTAGTGCCGACGTAATGACGTGGCTAGCGAGCGCGAGTGTCAGATAGGCCAAAACTGATATTCATTTTTCTGCACACAGCGCCTTAACAGTAAGGCAACTGTTCGTCTTACATACTACACTTCGCAAGCATAAAGAACTACCCTACGATTCTACGATAACATACCCTAGACGGAAAAATAACAGAATTTGCCAGACAATAAAACACAACACTGCCTTCTTCAGGCGACATTCATGTTTCCTAGCTTCTTACTTATACAACAAAATCAACTCACTTCTAAATATATTCAAAAAATCCTTGTATCAATGTAAATATATTATCAAAATGTACCTATTGAATTTAGATTATAAAGACACGGAATCCCTGCTTATGATTATTACCTGATATCTAACTGACTGAAATGATTCTTGCACAATCAAAACGCATTATAATGTACCTACATAACATGCAAACATACACCCTCACTAACATACCACACACTCCACACCAAACACTTTACATGCATACACCACACCATTTACACTCCGCACACCACACTCACCCGACATCTAAACACACACACCCTCTTATTTACTTTAATAAAAAGAACTGGTATAATTTCTATTTATTTAAATTTAAATTTATTATATTGTAACTACTCATCGCGGGAGTGAGACCTGGAGACCTGAAATACAGGGTTGCCCTAGTTTAGGCTCCAGTCCACTTTCAGATATATTTAAAATAATTTGTTATTAGCTCTAATTGTACCTCCTGTTATCAACTTATAAATAGCTATTGTTTTTAATGTGGAAATAAATATCATTTTTACTTTTTACTTACTTTATATTGAAGCAAACGAAGTCACGGAGAGTACGCTTATCAATATTTTAGTTAAATGGATACGTCTATTTCAATATATAAATAACGTTTAGTTTTGAACGCTTATTCACGCTTACACCTTGTATGGTAAGCAGAGAATGGGCGATATTACGTCCTTGCATTATCTCCACGTCTGAATGTAATAAGATATTGTTTTATCAGCTATGAAAGGTATGTCTTTATTAGGTGCATATTTACTAATGATGTTCAGATCGTGGGACAAATCATTCACGACCAAATTTTGAAAGAGATACGGTTTGAATTCGTATATTTAATACGAAATACTTCGTCCTTTGTCCCTAATTGGATGGAGGTAGAATATTTCGTTAACGACTGCATTTCGCAGAACATATGTGGGGGAAGGCTCCTCTTTCCCACTCTGAAAGTAATACGTTGAATTTGACGGTGATAGCGCCAAGCTGTAGCTAATTGACTTGAGCTCTCATACAGGCTGGCTTAATCAGAGTAGTACCACCTTGTCACAGATGATCGACGTACGTTGAGTGAGAGAGCTGCTGCTGTGGCCTCTATCCCACTCCGCTTCAGTTTGGCAGCGTGCGAGCAATGCCTTTGGTATTGCAAGCATCTGTAGGTTACGGTAACTGCTTAACATCAGGGCCCTAACCACACTAGGTACTCAAATCGTAATAGAAAAGCAAACGCTCGCGATTACGTTTCAAACGCTCCGCTTTTGACGTTTTGCTGACGCCATACCATATCAATGTCAGTAGAAATCGTGAAGCTCGTGTCAGCAAAACGTCAAAAGCGGAGCGTTTGAAACGCAATCGCTAGCTTTTGCTTTTCTATTACGATTTGAGTAGCTAGCGTGGTTAGGACCCAGGTGGGTCGTAGTGTTTGCCGACTTTATTATATACAATAACTCTACATTGAAAATTTAAAAACTCCCGATGCGACGACTTTTCAAACTATAATAGAGCTGGTAGTTTTCAAACGGCTGAACCGATTTTCATGAAACATAGCTAAGAGCACTCTCGATCAGAATAATTTTCAAACAAATAAAAACAAAATTAAAATCGGTTCATCCCCTTGGGCGTAACGATGCCACAGACAGACACATAGATATACAGATACATAGATACACAGGTACACAGATACATAGATATACATGATAAAACTTATAACACCCCTCTTTTTTCGTCGGGGGTTAAAAAGAAACACCAGTCACGATGTATAAGCGACGCGACCCAGGGGTGCTACTCTGCAAAACGACAACGATACATTCGAAACGATACGACATTACTTCGAATATATCGACCTTACCCTACTCTAACAAATGTTCGAACTCCTTGTCGTGTATCGTATCCATAGACTATGTTCGGAGTGAATGATACGAATAAAAATGCAAAGTTTGTTGAAAACCTGAATATTCTCTATGGCCTCATTTGTTTTATCTGTGGGGCAGAGACACAAAAATAGATAAAGAAACTAATATGTATACATAAGACTCGCTATCTCTTTCACGCTCGCTGTTTTTTGTATAGCGCCGTTTCACTTTATCCATTGTCTTATCTATAGACTTTTATATGTATGGTCACAAGCGTATTGAGTTAATCTGTGGTCATAAATCCTAAACAAAATTTGCTTTTATTTTTATGTTATCGCTTCTTGACAAATTCATCATCGGTAATGGTTATATATTATTGAAATGTTCCCGCATTTGCTGCCTTCTCCTTCTATGGGCAATATTTTCTTTCCTGATGGCTTCCAAGGACAGGAAAAATCATGACATTATTGTAATTAAAAACTTTTACAGAAGTCAGCAGAGGAGCTCTCTCATCATCACGCAACTGTTTTATTCATTTATTATTTATTTATCACGAATTTAATTGTCATTTTACACCGAATTGATATAAAATTAACCAAACGATAATGCCGACGACGTCCTAAGAGGTGTCGTTGAGATTATCGCAAAAATTACGTGTTGGTCGTTGTCAAATTCGAATATTCGTGTCTGACATTTAAACCTAAGAGTAGGGTTAAGCTCGATATATCGGATTATGAATCGTTCGTTCCGTCATCGATACGACATTGAAAACGATGTAACTTAGAGTAGGATTCGACACGACAAATGTCACGATATATCGATTATCGTTTTCCAGAGTAGCACCCCAGGTTCCTCCTTCAGAGTATGAAAGCGATGTCACTATTGGTTTCGGTAACATTGATCTATTCAAAACCAAATATTTAGTTTGACATGTCAGATAGATATTCCAGATAGCTCGTTTATGTTAACCTCGATATTTGAATCTGAGTTTGTGGCTGCCCTAGTTTATAATCAATGTATTTTTTATCGATAAGCTTTGACAGATTTGAGATATTTTTACAGAGTACTATTTTAGCCGAGAATTTCTAGGGCCAACTAAACTTTTATCCAGGGACACAAAACAACATTATTTTTCGTTTGGCCTTGGTCCTAGGACATGAGAAATTAAAATGTATTCAAAAATAATTAAAGTTAAAACTTACTAATTTGATTTTGAGAATTCAGATTTCAGACAATTGATTAGCTCTAAAACGCATATCCAGAGACAAGTCACAAATTTCATTATAATTTCTTATATAATTACAACATATTTAAAAGAACCAACCTTTTACAGAATATTGGCGAAAAGCAGCTGTTCTATAGTTGCGTTTCGTATGATGAGTGAGGTAAACGGAAGCCCAAATTGTCTTCCTTTTCCTCCCTCTGACCCATTCGCAACGTGCGTACGGTATCTTTGGTATTGCAAACAACTTAAAATTACGGTAACAGCATAAAATCAGGCACGCTGTATTCTTGTTTGTTGCTCTTGTTGTAAAAATATGAAAAAGTGTTACACAACCTACCACAGTGCTTACTATCAATTGATTACCAAAACTACACTACATTGAACGATAACTAAAATAAATAAAAAATAAATATTTTCCTTTACCGTAAGCAAGTGATAATAAGAAATTATGATTCGCACATAGATTTAGAAAAACACAAAAGTGTGAGTTCTGGTTTTACCCAGGACCTTGTGCCCGCAAGACGCGTGCTTAACCAATGGGATATCACTGCTGCACCGATAACTACAAAATTTAAAATCAACCTTCTTACTTAACCATCGTTACTTAATGGCCCTTTTAACTACAAAAAAAGTCGTCCAAAAAGCCGACCTCAAAGGCAAGGTCGTAGAGATGATGGGCCCTGCATCAATGTGATAATGGCTTTCGATTTAGTGAAAAAAAATTCGTAAGCTCACGAATGTCGTGTCGCAAACGACCCGTAGTCGATCAACTTATTGATTTTGACCAAGATGATGATCACGAACGATATTGACTGACGAGATTAATGATGTATTGAGAGCCTGGTGTTCCGTAGCCAATGAGAATCTATTGTGTATTTTTTACAGCTATTTATTTTCTAAAAATATTTCGAGCTGATTGCGTCATTCATTGAAACGCTGAAATACGTTATTTTTTATTTGTAATGGCAGATTTCAGTGTTAACCTACCTTTCTGTAATATATAAAAAATTTAAACACATTTAAGTATACGGTATAAATAATATATGAGCACTTAGTGTATTTTTATGAACTAGTAGTCGCTCGTGGTCGAAATTCGACCATCATTTATTTATTGTTTTAGTTTAATCGTTATTAAGGTTCTATTGACAACTATTAAGTACAAAAACTGGTACGCAGAATGCCCTATGCCCTCCGAAAAAAAATTGTCATCGTTTATCAGTCAGAGAGTCAGACAGTTACTTGTTGTATTTTTAAGTATTATTATATTTAAAAAAAGATTCCTGCACTCCTTCTCCATATAAACTTTAACTGTGCCAAATTTCATACTCCACCATCCGCAAATTTTCGTAAAAAGGGATACAAAGTTTTTACTTCACGTATTAATATAATGATAATTGAAAACATAATTCATTAATTGACTGGGAATCTTTACAATCTACAATGTAAAAGTCACTACACCTTTTAAATTACAGAAATAGCTTGCTATAGGTAAGTGTATAGCGCAATATCGCAATGACTGACGGTAATTTCAGTAAAACACCTATGATTAACTATATGATAGCTATTATATTATTATTATGTTTTATGTACGGTGAGCTATGAATGTTGCCCAAATGGTTTGCTTTCTTGACACGCTGTGTTTCATGCGAGAACGCTTATAATCTGTTATTAGATAAGTGTACTGTATTGTGTAATGATTCACTATTCCATATTTGTGGATGAGACAAAATTCAGAAGACTAGATTTTTTAAGTTTAACAACCAAGTTTCCATCTAACTACAATTAACAAGCATATTTCTATCTAACTACCATTTTTGAGGAGCAAAATTAAGGTTAACAAATACAATTTTTCTTCTTTTTTTTGTCGCTGTAATCAAGCTAAATAGCGTATTGTAATTTTTTAAATTTTTTAAATTTTGTTTTTATGCCCACCCCAATAAGAATTAGACAAAAAAATAAATATTAATATTTATATCTTTTACAATTATTTTGTTTCTAAGTATTCGAATTTTGAAAGCTTATTTCATGATACCCTCAAATTTATCAGTCGAAAACGAGCACGGATCCCTGAAACCGTATTAAACAAACAAAGTACCCCGTATATGGATTCCACACACACATTCACGACAATAATTAGCGTATCAGCAATATCGATCGGGTTGTTGGGTAATGAACCCGCACACAGACAGACACGGTGGAATCTTCACTATTAGTGCAGTCAAAGGTTAGGTCCGTGAACACAATTTTGAGTAACTTTGTGTAGTGAGCGAATTTACTTCGTATAAATAGCATGCAGTACACGAGATGTGCACACTCAGTCATCAGCCTCCCTCAGCGAATTACAGCTTTAGATATGAAGCTGGTAATTAGATTTTAATTATTATTTTTTATTGAAGATAGCAGTCATTAGTGGTGGCAATGATAGCTCTATTATCAAACTTAAGATGGTAACATAGTTGGATGTGTTAAGGACACAATTACCTTGGCTTACTCATCAAGGGCCAAATCTGTATCAATTAATTGGATACCTCCATAGACTCTGGCTTACAGGATTCACAGCCGTCTTTGTCTCTATCTGATTTGGTCTATGAACCTAGCTCACTCACTTTGAAACAGTCAATTACGACTCTATTTTTGGGCATATTATCGTCAAAGGAATTAGAAAAACAAAATCAAGACTAATGTATTATTTTCCAGAAATTACGGGCTTAACATTTTTTTTTTTCAAATTAGTAATGCGTTTTTTATTTTTAGCAATGGAACTAAAAAGTGGTTTAACTAAAATTAGATTTTTTAACTGATAAAGTGGGTTACTTACCATTTTTTATTACCTTAATTTTATGTCACTATTAATTTATTGTCTTTATAAGACACACTACCTCATAAATCGAGGGGGATAAAGGACCAAACGTGATTTGCGTCTAACTAGATGAGCGCATGCGCAATCAAGGGCTTGCCTTTCATTTCTCAGCCCCTTTGACCTGACGCGAACAGACTTGTGACAATTTCGTAACCTCAAGACGGATCTAATAGATCATTTGACGTTATTGTGAAATCATCTTCGATTTTGTTTGTTTTGAGGAGGTTTTTACCGCTTTTGATCACACTTTGAGCATCTGAAATTCACTTTTTCTATGATATATTTTTTTAAAATGTTAATTGTGTCTTCTTAGGATTTTAGGTTTCTATAATATGATTATTGATGGGACATTAATTTAATTCAAGATAGGTTACACGATTTTGTTTTGAACCTCAATCTTTGAAATCAAGTTATGCGCCTTTTTTTATTCTAATACTGATTGTTTATTTCCAGCTTATCATCTTATCGATAGTTGCATGCAGCTATGCTGCTAAGCTGGACCGAACCTACTTACCACCTGCGAACGCTGCCACCGCTGGTGGCACTCCTGGTTCCCTTACCGCACCAGGTTCTGGTCCAAACCTTCCGTCAGCCCCTTCGACTTTTACTCAAGCTATTGAACAAGGATTTAAAGCCCAATCGGGCTCTGGATTTGAATCGCCAGCTTCTCAATACCAGTCTGGAGCGTCAGCGCCTCAGTTTAGACAGCCTGCAGTATCAGAAGGCCCAGATTTTGGTCAAGCACCATCTTCTTTCTCCGGAAACCAAGGATCATTTGGCAACCAGGGTCCTCAAGATGCCACAGCTTACTCCGGACAGTACCAGCCTGAACGTGCCCAAGCATCTGCTGACAGAAATTCTGAGATCTTAAGATCTGACAGCCAAAACGATGGAGAAAATTTCGCTTACAGCTTCGAAACTTCCAACGGAATTACTGCTGAGGAGTCAGGAATAGCTACAAACGGTGTAAAAGCTCAAGGCGGCTACTCGTACACTGGTGACGATGGCCAGCAGTACCGAGTGACGTATACAGCTGATGAAAATGGCTACCAGCCTCAGGGTGAACATTTGCCGACTCCTCATCCCATTCCCGAAGAGATTCTAAGGTCGCTCGAGGAGAACGCAAGGGCAGCAGCTGCTGGTACTCAAGAAGGTAAGTGTCATCAATGTGACGCATGCTTGAAATTATTAATTAGTCCGACGGTCAAACTGTTTTGTTAGTAAAAGTCCGACACGACAGAAAATATTTCGATGATCAAATCCATTGCCATCAAATACGTTTTGGGTATAGTCATTTATCCTAAATTTATTTTATAGGTGCCTACCAGCCCGACGAAGAATCCAACTTTGGACCTCAGCAGTACAGCAACGGCGCACCATCTTACCAAGGCCAGGCACAACCAGCTGGACGGGCTCCTTCCGCCAACAATCAGCCTGGTCAATCAACAAGTTCTCAATATGATGCCCCCAGTGCAACACGCCCCAGCTCGGCTCAACCATCCAGATCAGGCTACCAGTACCAAGCTGGATCTAACCAGGGTTCGTTCCAAAATGCACCAACTGCTCCTGGATTTTCTTTTCCAAGAGGTCAAGCCCCTGTAGACCAGGGCCCTTCACCATCTACACCTACTGGATCTAATGTATTTGCGCCTTCTGGTACTCGTCAACCCGCTCAGAACCAGGGTCAATTTGGAACTACCAGCGCTGTTATTTCTGGCTCTGCTCGTCAAGGTCAAGCTGAAGGTCCATCAGGTTACCAATACAACAGGCCTGGTGATTCTACATCATTCGGTAGGCCCACCCAATCCGGACAGTTCGGTCCTCAGCAGCCTCAAGCTCAGCCATCTAGTTCATTCAGACCTCAATCTCAAGGACCCTCTTACTCTTCACCTCAAGGTTTTGGTCCTACAAATGGACCCGCCAGACCATCAGGTCAAGCTCCAGGCCCCTCAAACCAATCATTTGGCCCTAATCAAGCCCCTGATACCCGTGGACAAGGAAATGGTCCTACTTTTGGATCATCTGGCCTTTCTTCAAGACCTTCCGGTTCAGCCCAAGGTGCTTTCCCCAGGCCTAATAGTGCTCAAGGCTATACTCCTGCTGATCCATCTGCTTCCCCTTCAACTCCTCTGGGATCTGCTTTCCCTAGACCTTCTAGCTCGTCTAACGACAATGGATATGTTTATGGATCTGGTATCTCGTCCAGACCTATTACTAAAAGCTCTGGACAAGGATTTGCTCCTTCAGGCACATCTGGCAATGCTGGCCCTTCTGGATCTTCCCAAGGAACATTCCTCGGTGGATCTTTCGGACAAAGCCCTGTTTTGAACTCAGGATTTGTTCCTCAGGGATCTAGGCCTACCGGTCCTGCCCAGTCGTCCCAAGAATCTTCCTTCCTTAGGCCGAATGGCCCAACAGGAGGCCAGACTGGTGCTGCTCAAGGACCATTTGGAGGTGTTACTCAATACCAGTCCATCCAACCTCAAGGATCTGGTTGTTCTGCAAACATAAAAAATTGGTTAAATTGATCATTATTACAACTATTTTAAAAATTTTACATACCAATTCTGCTGGTCAGCTGCTCCCGCTGCTTTTCAGTGCCGTTGCGCTGAAAATTTCATATCTGGAACATATAAAATTAATTAATTTTACAAATTTTTACTCTTTTTTGGTCCTCCTCTAAATTTTTTCTTCCAAATTCTGACGCAACTTTTTCGCCCCGCTCTCCCCTCGTCGCCCCGCGTCCAACGACGTATCGCTCGAGGGTGTAGACCCACTAAAAAACGAAAAAGTTGCTAACCTAACCTAACCTAACCTAAGGGACATAGGCGAATTTCTATTGAAATCCACCTAAGCTCTGACAATTTGCATACATTTCGTTGTTCTGCAAACATAAAAAATTGGTTAAATTGATCATTATTACAACTATTTTAAAAATTTTACATACCAATTCTGCTGGTCAGCTGCTCCCGCTGCTTTTCAGTGCCGTTGCGCTGAAAATTTCATATCTGGAACATATAAAATTAATTAATTTTACAAATTTTTACTCTTTTTTGGTCCTCCTCTAAATTTTTTCTTCCAAATTCTGACGCAACTTTTTCGCCCCGCTCTCCCCTCGTCGCCCCGCGTCCAACGACGTATCGCTCGAGGGTGTAGACCCACTAAAAAACGAAAAAATCGCCCCCCCCCCCCACCCACCCATTTGTGATTCACTACGTTAGATTCGTGGTGAAAAATCCATCATCCACATATCCCAGAACAAAATTAAAAAATCAAAACGTTTTGTCAGTACAACTGTGTATGGGAGTTCACTTCTGACGGCGAGCTCTGTAATTATTTTAAACTACAGCCCGCAGAACAACTTAGTTTTTAAGTTATCTTAAAATTGTCCAGCGACGATATTTGGTCAAAACCAAAAAATTATTCTTGACAAATTCGACAATCGTGATCGACGAAGAAAATACATAAACCGAGCTATAACACATAGCGGTAAAAAATCAATGACAAATTGGACAATCGTCATAGACGATCGATATTTACATTTTATTAGGATTAAGAATTGACTTTTACAATTTTACAATTTTAATAGCTATATACACTTTAAATTATATACAATATTTACATACTCTTCTTATTCTTCTTTATTTAGTTAAATATTATTTTATTCTACTGAACTACTAGGTGACTAGGTGAAAATTACATAATAGTTGACGAATCTCTTTGACCATGCCGTCTACGTTTAGGACACCCGCAAAGGCGGATGACAAAGTAAATCCCGCGATGTCTCGTGAGAGCAAACTTGAAGCAGAAAAACCCCCTCAAACAAAAGATATCAATACATGCAATGTCAGGAAAAGTATAGGGGAATGGGAGACTGGAAACCAAGAACAATCAAACCTACGACCTCAACCTAAACCTAAACCCTTGACGTTGTTGTTCTCGCCTACGAGAAGGACAGCACCTGTAGAGCCTCAGACAAAACGATCTGAGGTCGGAAATAAAACTTTCACCCGAGCAAGCTCGGCAGAACCAAAAGCCAGTTCGCCAAAACCAAATAAGACCGTTTATAAAGATCGTCTGACGGAGGCCAGAGCGTGCGTGCAAAAGTTTGCTAGAGAACTTGACAAGTCAAGGAACTTGAAAGGAGAAATAAGAACAGAAGTTGACAAGATTGTTGACAGACTTTACCGGCTGGTTAAAGAAGCGGAGGCAGCCGGTAAAGGCGAAGGACCAGTTAAGGAAAAGAAAGTTAAGACAAGAGACCAGGGAACAGGAATGGAGGAAGGTGTGGAGGTAGGAGAACAGTTGAAGGTAACAAGAGAAGATAAAGGACAGAAAGCTGAGAACGAAGAACTGATGAGGAAGCTCGAAGAGCATACCAAACTCATAGAGGAAAGCAATAAAAGGATCGAGGACCTCCAAATTAAGATCGAGGAACATCAAGAGGTGCTGAAAGAGGAAAGAAGAAGTTACGCCAGTGTAGCGGCAGTGAGAACTGCCCAGCAAGTGCCGGTGCGCACTGCGTTACACTCCGTTATGGTAACGAGTAAAGATAAGGAGGAGACCGGTGAGGAGATACTCAATAAAGTCAGAGAGGTTCTCAACGCTAAGGAGGGGGGAGTAGCAGTTGAGAACGTAAGAAAGGCGAAGGATAGTAAGATCATCATTGGATGTAAAACCGTAGGGGATAGGGAAAGAGTAAAGGAGAGATTAAAGAGAGCGGAGAGGCACATAAATGTTGAAGAAATAAAGAATAAAAACCCGCTTGTAGTGATAAGGGGAGTATTAAAATGCAACACAGATGACGATATCTTTGGCGCCCTAAGAAATCAGAATAAGAAACTTTTCAAGGATTTAGATAAAGAAAATGCTAAAATGGAGGCAGCATATAAAATGCGTGCCAGGAATCCCCTTACGCACCATGTGGTGTTGAGGGTGGCTCCTAAGTTGTGGCAGCGCATGACAGCAGAGGGCACTGTCCACATTGATCTGCAGACACTGTTAGTGGCGGATCAATCACCACTTGTGCAGTGCTCTCTCTGTCTCGGATATGGGCACGGCAGAAGGTTTTGCAAGGAGTCGGTGCCGAAATGCAGCCACTGTGGCGGAACGCACATGAGACAGGATTGTGCCGACTGGTTTGCGGGAACGGCTCCTTCATGCTGTAATTGTACGCTTGCCAAACTGGAGCGTACGGAACACAATGCTTTCAGCCCTGATTGCGCAACCAGGAAAAAGTGGGACACGCTTGCCAGATCAGCCGTGGCTTACTGCTAAGGGCACCCCGGGGAACTCTGTAATAACAACAAGACCACACCACATGGCGCAGGCCAATCTGCAGCGCAAGCAACTCGCGACACAAGAATTAATGATGGCGGCTAGCGAAATGAACATAGACGTAGCATTGCTCCAGGAGCCGTACGTGGGAAGGCTGGGGGTAGTGAGAGACTATAAAGGTGTAAGGATATACCAATGCACAAATATAGGTGATGCTAAAGTCAAAGCGGCAATAGCCGTTTTTGATAGCGAAATAAGTGTCACGCAATGCCCAGAGCTTACTACCACGAATATTGTGGCAATAAAAATAAAAACCAAAGATTGGGAAATTGCGATAGTCTCTTACTACTTCGAGCCAGACCAAGAGATACAGCCATACTTGGAGCAACTAAAGCAGATTGAGCAAAAAATTGGGACCAGGAGGATAATTATTGGAGGTGATTCTAATGCCAAGAGCACGTGGTGGGGGAGTCCAAAGATAGATCGAAGGGGGGAAGAATTGACGGGGGTTTTAGAGGAAATGAGAATGGAAGTGCTTAATACCGGGGAAACACCCACATTTGACACTGTAAGAGGAGACAGAGCGATCTCTAGCTATGTTGACGTTACGGCCTGCACAGAGGAGGCTCTCAACATTGTAGATTGCTGGAGAGTAGATACCGGAATAACAAGCTCTGACCACAACACTATATTGTTTCGAGTCAACATAACAAAAGTATCAGGACTAGACATAAACAGAACAACAAGAATATATAATAGTAAGAAAGCGAAATGGGACCAATTTCGTATGAAAATGGCCCATTTACACGAAGAAAATAATTTAAACACATCCGAAATTGAAAAAGTTAAAGATAAGGAAGAATTAGAATTAAAAATAGAACAATATATTAAAATAATTAGAAAAGCATGCGACGAAAGTATACCTAAGTGTAAAAGCAATAATAAACTTACCTTACCGTGGTGGTCCGTGGAGCTTGCAGACTTGAAGAGGCAAGTGATGACAAGGAAGAGGAGGATCCGCTGTGCTGCGCCGGTCCGTAGGCAGAAGGTGGTCCGAGAGTACCTGGAAATGAAAGAAAAGTATGAGTATGAAGCAAAAAAAGCACAAATAGACAGTTGGAAAGGATTTTGTGAAAAGCAAGATAAAGAAGGAATGTGGGAGGGGATATATAGGGTGATAGGAAGAACAACCAAGAGGGATGAAGATCAACCTCTGGTGAGAGATGGGAGGCATTTAAATCCAAAAGAATCTGCGGAACTGTTGGCCGAGACCTTTTATCCGGTCGATAATCCAGAAGAAGATAACGAGGAGCACAGGAGAATTAGAGCAGAGGCTGAAAGGATAAACGATACGGAACAAAATGATTTTGATCCGCCGTTTACCGAGACGGAATTGAAAGCCGCAGTAACCAGCTTTAATTCGAAAAAGGCTCCAGGTCTGGATGGTCTCACGGCCGACATTTGTGCCTACGCAATATCCTCTAAACCGGGATTTTACCTATCACTGGCGAATAAATGTTTGGAGCTGGGCCACTTCCCTAACATCTGGAAGGTGGCCACGGTGGTAATATTGAGGAAGCCAGGTAAGACAACATATACAGAACCCAAATCGTACCGGCCGATTGGACTCTTGCCGGTGATGGGTAAAATCCTGGAGAAGATGCTGGTTGCGCGGGTAAAGTTTTGCCTGCTGCCTAAACTAAGCAGCCGACAGTACGGATTCATGCCCCAGAGAAGCACTGAGGACTCCCTCTATGTCCTTGTTGAACGAATACGCGAAAAGCTGAGACAGAAAAAGATAACTACCATGGTATCCTTGGACATAGAGGGAGCATTTGACAGTGCATGGTGGCCTAAAATAAGAATCCGACTGGCCGAGGAAGGCTGTCCAAGCAACATCAGGAGGATTCTGGACAGTTACCTGAGCAGTAGGCTGGTAAAGGTGAGGTACGCGGGAGAGGAGGTTGCCCGCGAAACCACCAAAGGATGTGTTCAGGGTTCGATTGGGGGCCCGATCCTATGGAATTTGTTATTGGACCCACTGCTTCAAGGTTTGGAGGAAAGAGGCCACTATTGTCAAGCATTCGCGGACGATGTGGTCCTTTTGTTTGACGGAGACACCGCATTGGAGATTCAGCGCCAGGCGAATGCCGCTCTCGCCTATGTTCGGGAGTGGGGTGTTAGGAATAAATTGAGGTTTGCACCACAGAAAACCAGTGCGATGGTGCTAACCAACAGATTAAAGTATGACACTCCTCACCTGAGCATGGGCGGGATAGGCATTCAAATGTCGAAAGAGATTAAGCTTCTGGGGGTAACCGTTGATGACAAGTTGACATTCAACACCCATGTGACGAATGTTTGCAGGAAAGCTTTAAACATCTATAAGCAATTGTCAAGAGCGGCCAGGGTAAGCTGGGGTCTCCATCCCGAAATAATTAAAACCATCTATGTGGCTGTTGTGGAACCGGTAATCATGTATGCGGCGAGCGTCTGGGCTCCGGCGACTAAGAAACTGGGAGTACGAAAGCAGCTCAATACAGTTCAGCGCGGCTTCGCACAGAGGCTGTGCAGGGCGTACCGGACTGTCTCCCTAAACTCGGCGTTAGTGTTGGCTGGGTTGCTCCCCCTGGATCTCAGAATACAAGAGGCAGCCGCCCTGTATGAGGCCAAGAGGGGGGTGCCCCAGCCGATGCTTGGAGACAGGGAGGTGGAACGGATGGCTGCTTTCGCACAAACACCTCATCCAGCCGAGCATATGGACCTGGATTTCATATGCCTGATAGACCAGGAACAGATTGACGCCAATCGCACTCAGGCAGTCCGAATCTTCACAGATGGCAGCAAGATGGAAGGTGAGGTGGGTGCATCATTGTCCGTTTGGGGGAATGATGTCGAAATCAATACCCGGAAGTTGAAGCTGCCATCATTCTGCACAGTCTATCAGGCGGAATTACTGGCCATATCAAAGGCAACTGAGGTTATCCTAGCAAGCCCAGAAGTAAGCTTTGGAATTTACAGCGATTCAAGATCGGCACTACAAACAGTCGAGAATTGGCGAGCAGTCCATCCTCTGGCCGTCAAAGCAAGGAAAAACATCCTAGCAGCTCGAAAACATGGCAAAACTGTAAAGCTCTTTTGGGTAAAGGCCCATGCTGACGTAAGGGAGAACGAGCGGGCTGACGAACTCGCGAAGGCAGCGGTGCGCTTAAAAGTCAGACCGCACTACGAAAAATGTCCGGTTTCATTCGTCAAACGACAGATCCGTATAGGAACCGTTGACGAATGGAACCGGAGATATCAGGAAGAACAGACTGCGACCGTCACCAAGCTCTTTCTCCCAGACGCGGCGGGGGCATTTAAAACTGTCAAACACTTAGGTGTGAATAACCTGCAGACCCAGATCCTAACAGGGCACGGAGGGTTCTCTGAGTACTTGCACCGGTTCAAGTGCAAAGAGGACCCTTCGTGCATCTGTGAAGCAGGACAACCCGAATCGGTGACACATGTGGTGTTTGAGTGTCCTGTGTTTGAAAGGGAAAGATTCGAGGCAGCAAGTAGGTTGCAAATGGATATAAAACAAGAAAACCTAAATGTACTAATGACGAAAAAATACTCCTCCGATTTTATTGAATTCTGCAAAAAAATATGTGTAAAAGTAAATAATAGAAATAAGTAAATATAATAATAATAAGAAACGTTAATGACATCAAAATGACAAAAACGAAAAACTAGAAAGACAAGAACAAACACTGCTGTATACGTCATTTTTTTTTTACAATTATACAACTTTATATACAATGCGCGACTTATATACACTTTTTATACACTTTTTACATATACAAAATTATATACAATTAATGCGACGATACAAATAGTATGAATTATATTTATCAAGTTGACTGGTATGGAATTCCATAACCTTAACAAAATAACTCGTTTCAAATCATGAAAGTTTCAAAACGTCTCTGATTACGTCAGAGGGATATGATTCAAACCGCAGTGCTTCCTTGTGACTATACCCTGGTATAATCAGAGAGAATGCACTGCAATAATAAAAAAAAAAAAAAAAAAAAAAAACCTCAAGGATCTGCCATTCCTGGGCCTAATGGTTCTTTTACCCCTAAAGCTCAAGGTAGTTTAGGTGCTTCCCCAAAGTACCAGCCTAACCAGCCTTCAGAAGCTCAGCCATCTTCAAGACCTAACTTCTCCAGACCCACTGGCTCTTCTGCAGGCCTAACGAGTGCTACCCCTAGCTCACAAGGTTCTTTCAGAACTGGTAATCTGTCTTCAAGACCCGAATCATCGATGCCGAACCAATCTGCACCATACCAGTATAATAGACCAGGTGACCAGGATTCTCAGTCGGGATCTATCCAGAACCTTTCCGGTTCTCAACCAGCCTTTAGAAATCCTGAAGAAAGACCAGGCCAGACTTTCGGTGGACCCAGACAGCCTCCAAGTTTCAGCCCAGAAGATGGCTACAAATATTAGGCAAAAATAAATAATCACTAGTGAAATTGTAAATAGACAAATGCAAGCAATATAAGAAAATGAAAAAAAAATGGTATAAATTAATATTTTGTACATATTTATATCAAAAATTGTATGAAATAGAAATCACTGTGTGATGAAATATGTTAAATAAATGATGCACAATTTAAAATGATTTTGTTATTTATGTAGTCTGTTGTTTAAATATTTCGGAAATGTCAAGAAGCAAATATAAACACTATGACCATTATATTCTTCAGGTCATAAACTCAGGGCTGTTTTTAATGAACGCGTTATTGTATTTTATAATCTACCCATTTATGGTTAATGTTATGGTTTAACCCAATTATACCTAGTTAATCTTAGCTCGTTAATAAATATCACCACACTGATAAGCCAACTGTTTGGTCCCAAACTAAGCAACACTCGAACTATGGGTACTGTACAATGAACTGCAGGCGATCCCATTGACACCCACGCCAGGGAATATTACGAAAAGGTAATTTCCGAAATTTGCCCCGGCGGGAATCGAACCCGCAACAACCCAGTGCAGTGAGCTGAGCGGCCTACGCTCAAACCACTGCGCCAAGCGTTCATCAACACGATAATTAACGCAGAGATAAGAATTTCATAATTAAAACTGATATACGTTATATTTTTTGTTATTTGCACTGGTGAGCGTAGCACGCGGTGTAAGGATTTAAAAAAAAAACTAAAAATACAAATAAAATAAAAAGTCATGAGTCAAATGCGTCAGTTTGAGTTCATAGTACTAGTGTGTTATGTGTGCACCGGGCTATGCACGGTGTGCCTGGCGGCGGTGCTGGCGGCGTGGTGGCTGGCGCCGCGCTGGCGCACCCTGCACAACTGCGTCAGCCTCAACCAGGTCGCAGCCGGCACCCTGTGGCAATACTGCCAGTGTACAGTTTGTTTATGTGATTTATTTTTTATAAGATATATTATAGTAAAAAGAATCCCCGAGCTAGTAAACATAAGGCAGTATTACTCGTACAAGTATGTGCACTTCATTTCCAAAATGATACCACTTTTGCGCATGATAATGTCGTGCTGGTCGCTCTTCGCTATAGCATATGCTTACATAAAGCTGGTGCTCCTGCACAGACACAGAATAAGCTGCGAGAAAACAACAGCCATTGTGATGACATACGGACTGGCGGGCATGATCCAAACGATTGTATACGTTGTCAAAGAAGTCTTCAATCATGCACCTGTGATTGAACGTATCACCGTATTTCCACATTATATTCCTATTGCGATGGCTGCACTGGTTTGGGTATTGTTCATAAGGATTTGCATCTCTGTGATGTGTTGCCGGCCGGCAGTGTCAAGCAGGAACAGGACACACGTCATGGCGCTGATCGGCGTGGCTGTGATGTGCGACACATTCGACATAGTTCATGCAGTGGTGTTCTTTTATGTGGAGAAATATTATTGGGAATACAGGACTTCTATTGAATATATCATCTGTGTAGAGATGATTTTAATAGCATTAAGAGTAATAACGCAAACTGTGTTCGTGTTATTCAAGAAAACTTCAAGAATACAATTCAAATTGTATTTTACGAGCATGAGGAATCGAGTCACTAATGATGTTCAACTTTCGTAATTCCATTATTAGACCGCCGTTATACTGTCCCAATACGAATCAATAATGGTGACGGATGCGCAGAAAACTCAACAGACGAAGGGATAAAATAATCTATCTAGATTCGAGTACTTAATATACATACCAATCGAAGCGAAGAAAATCATTTTTGGATGACATTTAAAGCGCACAAACAGAGATCGACGACGCACAAAACCCCGCTTTTGTTATCATTGTGCAAATGATCTGTAACAAACACTGAAACGAATGTCTAGTTCCAAAAAAATAACATTATAATATGATTACAATTAAGTGTAAAAGCATTCCAATATCTACTATGACCACATTTATTTGGATTTTTTTTGTACATTCATAAACCAATCTACATTTCATGTTGACTTTACCATTAATTATTTTGTCTCTTTCAACTATTCTAATGTTTCTTACTGTGTGTTTATATTTTAATTTGTTTGTAAAGTAATTAAATGTTTGGTGTGAAAGTGTTGTTTTTTGTTTGTATTTAAGACATATTATACAAGCCATGCCTGCCGCCAAGTCGCGAAGACACGCGTTCAACACGTGTTAAACTTTTTTGTTTGTAATATCACCATAAATCTTCTAATAAGTAAGTAATCAAATATTGTATAAATGGAAATTGATAACGCTTCTAGTGTTGATCCTGTTGATAAGCATTTAAATGAGGTTCGTAAAATACATTATTAATTAACGCCTAACAATATACAAATGGCTGTTTGAAAACACGTTTACCTAATCAATTTTTAAACATTATTAATTAAAGTTTTTATGATCAATATTGATATGAATTTGGGTACCTACCTCACTTATAATGAGTACATAAAATGAACGCTACACACAATCCAAGGACAACAAATAATCACTAATAAGTTAATCAATCTATAATAAATAACTAATTAATGCCAAACGATAATATTTATGTGTTACTGCTCCATGGTTGCGATTAAGTTCTACCAAACACTCGTTGAACGAGGTAAAACATCGTGACGAACCCTGTACGTCTTTCAAAAGTCTTGTGAAGATCGCAAACCCTAGGCAGCGTGGTGGTCTATGGTCCGTAACCCGCTTTTATTGTGGGAGAGTGCTTTCTAATTTAGGAATCTAAGTCTGACTGAGACTTAATCAGTTTAGAGATAGATAAAATCAATCGTAACTCTCTTACTTGAGTATTATTTTGCATTGCATTGGGACACTATTGTTGATTGCTCACATTGCGTTGATATTCCTGGGAATTAGTATATTTTTTTCTTTTAAATAAATAAATAAATATCGCCAGACTGACACATTAAATGTATGGTTCCAAACTAATCAAAGCTTGTACTATGGCTTAGTGGAGCGGGTCACCCTCTTTCCTCTATTATGGTTCAGGAGAGTGATGCCGCTTTTCAATTCATGCCCGTGCGCGGGCGCTGTTTGCGTGGATTGGTCCACTCACTTTCCTCTTAACAACAATGTCGTTAAATGCTATTCATATATCCACACTCACAAACTTTCACATTTATAATATTAGTAGGATTATTTTGGTTTGTAAACATTTAATTTGATGTAAGTATGCACACCCCACTAAACTAGCTTTCTCATTTCATTGAAATACCTAAATCTGAGTGGGATTTGATTATTATTGACTATTACTTATATATAGAGAAAATTTCCAAACGGCTTTTTCCGAAATTTACCCCGGCGGGAATCGAACCCGAACACCACCTGGTGCAGTGAGCTGAGCGGCCTACGCTCAAACCACTGCGCCAAGCGGTCATCAAAACGATAATTAACGCAGAGATTAGAATTTCATAATTAAAACTGATATACGTTATATATTTTGTTATTTGCACTGGTGAGCGTAGCACGCGGTGTAAGGATATAAAATAAAACTAAAAATATAAATAAAATAAAGAGTCATGAATGCGGAAGATATAAATATAACACACTATGAGTTTGCCGTATTAGTGAATTGTGTGTGCAGCGGGCTATGCACGGTGTGCCTGGCGGCGGTGTTGGCGGCGTGGTGGCTGGCGCCGCGCTGGCGCACCCTGCACAACTGCGTCAGCCTCAACCAGGTCGCAGCCGGCACCCTGTGGCAATACTGCCATTGTGTCAGTGTGTATTATAATTTATTTTTAATAAGATATTCTAAAGAAAGAAGAGAACCCGAGATAGTAAACATATTACAGTATTACAAGTATATGCACTTCATTTACGAAATGTTACCAACTTTGCGCATCATAATGTCGTGCTGGTCGCTTTTCGCTATAGCATATGCGTACATAAAGCTGGTGCTCCTGCACAGACACAGAATAAGGTGCGAGAAAATAACAGCCATTGTGATGACATACGGACTGGCGGGCATGATCCAAACAATTGAATACGTTGTCAAAGGAGTCTTCAAAATTCCTGATACTATGACTGAAAATAACGTCGTAAGTCATTATTATATTTCTATTGCGATGGCTGCACTGGTTTTGGTGTTGTTCATACGGATTTGCATCTCTGTGACGTGTTGCCGGCCGGCGGTGTCGAGCAGGAACAGGACACACGTCATGGCGCTGGTCGGCGTGGCTGTGATGTGCGACACATTCGACATAGTTCATGCAGTCGTGTTCTTTTATGTGGAACACTATGTTTGGGAATACAGGACCTTTTGGGAATATACAGTGTGTTTAAGGATTATTTTAATAGCATTAAGAGTAATAACGCAAACTGTTTTCATGTTATTCAAGAAAACTTCAAGAATACAATTCAAATTGTATTTTACGAGAATGAGGAATCGAGTCTCGAATGATATTCCACTTTCGTAATTCCATTATTAGATCGCCGTTATACTGTCCCAATACGAATCAATAATGGTGACGGATGCGCAGAAAACTCAACACACGAAGGGATAAAATAATCTATCCAGATTCGAGTACTTAATATACATACCAATCGAAGCGAAGAAAATCATTTTTGGATGACATTTAAAGCGCACAAACAGAGATCGACGACGCACAAAACCCCGCTTTTGTTATCATTGTGCAAATGATCTGTAACAAACACTGAAACTAATGTCTAGTTTCAAAAAAATAACATTAAAATATGATTACAATTAAGTGTAAAAGCATTCCAATATAGTAAACTATGACCACATTTCTTTGTTTTTTTTGTACATTCATAAACCAATCTGCATTTTATGTTGACTGTACTATTAATTATTTTGTCGCTTTCAACTATTTTCATGTTTCTTACTGTGTGTTTATAGTTCAATTTGTCTGTAAAATAATTAAATGTTATTTGTGTGTAAGTGTTGTTTTGTTAGTATTTAAGTAGCATATTATACAAGCCATGCCTACCGCCAAGTCACGAAGACACGCGTTCAACACGTGTTAAACTTTTTTGTTTGTAATATCACCATAAATCTGCTAATAAGTAAGTAATAAAATATTGTATAAATTTTAAATTGCTAACGCTTCTAGTGTTTATCCTGTTGATAAGCATTGAAATGAAGTTCGTAAAATACATTATTAATTAACGCCTAACAATATACAAATTGCGGTTTGAAAACACGTTTACCTAATCAATTTTTAAACATTATTATTTAAAGTTTTTATGAACAATATTGATATTATAAATTTAGGTACCTACCTCACTTATAATGAGTACGTAAAATGAACGCTATACACAATCAAGGACAACAAATAATCACTAATAAGTTAATCAATCTATAATAAATAACTAATTAATGCCAAACATTAATATGTATGTGTTACTGCTCCATGGTTGCGATTAAGTTCCACCAAACACTCGTTGAACGAGGTAAAACATCGTGACGAACCCTGTACGTCTTTCAAAAGTCTTGTGAAGATCGCAAACCCTAGGCAGCGTGGTGGTCTATGCCCCGAAACCCTCGCGTATTGTGGGAGAGGGCTTTGTAATTTAGGAACCTAAGTCTGAGTGAGATTTAATTAGTTTAGAGATAGATAAATAAGAGATCGTGACTCTCATACTTGAGTATTATTTTGCATTGCATTGCGACACTGTTGTTGATTGCTCACATTGCGTTGACATTTCTGGGAATTAGTATAATTTTTTATTTTAAATAAATAAATAAATATCGCCAGACTGACACATTAAATGTATTGTTGCGACCTAGAAACTATTTGGTCAAATATCTCGAAGGATCCTTATTTTATCAGCTTGATACAAAAACGCATTGTTATTCTAGTTGTACTCCATCGATTAGTTACTTCTTGGAAGCGACAGTATACGGAACTTAAGTAAGCGAACGAAGAGTGATATACCAGTGACCTAGGCGATAATATTGGAATACTGTGAGTTTGCTAAGTGATTTGGAACAGTGCTTGTTGTGTGTAACTAGTATTAGTGAACTAGTGTAGAACTGTGTATTTGTCAAGTTTGTGAAGAGCGGAATAAACCCTTTATACACGTAGTCGGCATTAATTGTACCTACCCCTAGTACGTGTACGTAACATTGGTGTCAGAAGTGGGATGCCGTTACTACCACGAGACGAAGAAGGGCGTACTCCACGAACCAGACGTCAAGTCGAGATGGATGCCGCACGTCAACGTAGCCGTGAAGAAGAAGAGCGTCAAGTTGACGCCGGTGTTTCGGCGGGAGCTGAGGCAGCATCAGCAGGTACCTCATCGGAACTGAACATGGCAGCGTTGCTGGCGTCTATGCAGCAAATGCTCAAAACCAATCAAGAGGCCAGCGAGCGAATGATCCAGGCCAACCAAGAGGCTACCCGGCAGGAATTCAAAGAGTTGATGCAGGCTAATCAAGAAGCAGTCTTGGGTAAAATCGACGCTGGAATCACTATTCTGGGTGAGAAAGTAAAGACACTAGAAGACCGCATGCAGGTACTGAACGAGGAGATTAATCAGAAGACTGGAACCCTCGAAAACCGCCTGGTTGTGCTTAATAAGGAGGTAACCCTGAAGACTGAGACCTTCGAAAGCCGCTTGGAGGTAATGAATAAGGAAATGGTGAAGCTGAAGACTCAAGGACCTATTTCAGTAGCTTCACCATCATCCACAAAGCTCGATCTCCCGCGCTTTGATGGTACTTCCTCGTGGACAGCCTTCAAGTACCAGTTTGAGATACTTGCAATAGGAAATTCCTGGAGCAGTGAGCAGTCCTTTGCGGCCTTGGCGCTTGCCTTACGGGGAGATGCTTTAATGGTACTGGAAAATCTGCCACCCGAAGGAAAGACGCTGGAGACTCTGATGGATGCACTGGACACACGCTACGGTAAAAAACACCTGGAATATGTTTATCGAGCGCAACTCCACGAAAGAAAACAAAAGGCTAATGAAAGTCTCCAACAGTGGGCACAGGAAGTGGAAAGGCTGGTTCGTCGTGCTTACCTGTCGGCACCAGAAATGATTGAGAAGACTCTGCTGGATGCTTTCATCAATGGCATAAGAGAAACGGAAGTTAGGACCTTTGTACGGCTGGGCCACCATCAAACTTCGAAGAACGCGCTTGCACATGCTCTCGAAGTGGAGGCTGTTCGGCAGGACTCTAAATTAAATAAGGTAAGAGAGGTTAAGGAGGTTGTTAAAGAAGAAAGGAAGCCTCGGCTTATTCCAACTTGTTATGGCTGTGGTGGTAGGGGACATATTCGCCTGGAATGTCCTTCGAAGAAGAGAAGGGTCACAGACGAGTCTGAAACCCAAGGTCAAGTTATGGCGCCAACCGTTACCATAACCCAAGTTTGCAATGGGAATAGTCTGATCGTCGAGGCCACCTTGGACGACCAACCTTGCGGCTTAACTGTGGATACAGGAGCATCGCGTACAATTGTGAGGCCAGAGCTACTGAAACGCACCATAATGTGGGAAAAGCGATCGCTATCGTGTCATCTACAGACAGCCACTGGTCAGCCAGTTTCCGTCCTCGGTGAGACGGATGTCAAGATAAGAATTGGCAACCGGGTATACCGTCAGTCAGTGTTGATTGCAAGTATTACCAATGATTGCATTTTGGGACTGGATTTCTTGAAGAATCAACAATGTGTTTTAGATGTAGCCAAAGAAGTGCTAAGGTTTCCAGATCAAGAAGTCTGTTTACGAGGATCGCGCCCGTGTAATATTTATCGTCAGAGGAAGGAAGTCCGGGAAGAGGTTAAGCTCATAAGGACTCATGGAACTGACGATGAATGGACCGGAACCAGTATGAAGAAGGCGCAGGAAGAAGATGATGATCTACAACCTATACTGCACTGGAAACGGAGTGGAAACAGGCCTCAATGGAGCGACGTGTCCGTCTACAGTCCGACTACGAAGAGTTATTGGGCCCAGTGGGACAGTTTGGCTCTGGTAAATAATGTTCTGTACAGGAAATGGGAATCTACCGACGGTAAAGAAATTACCAGGCAAGTGATAGTGCCGCGGAGTAAGGTAGCCCCTCTTCTACGGCACATTCACGATGGTGTTTCTGGTGGGCACCTTGGATTCAAGAAAACCCTGTTTAAAGTGCGACAGCGGTTTTATTGGCTGTGCTATCGGAAAGAAGTCGAGTACTGGTGCCGTAAATGCACTGTATGTGCGTCAGTGAAAGGACGGCAGACAACGAGCAGGGGAAAAATGGAGAGCCGGTACGACCGCACCAACGGTTTTAAAGAAGGGACACTGGTGTGGCTTCACAATCCTCTGCGCAGAAAAGGGAAGTCGCCGAAGCTTCAAGCTCGCTGGGAAGGACCCTATACAGTCATTACGAGGATCAACGATGTGGACTATCGCATTAAGAAAGGACTTAGAGGAAAGCCAAAGGTAGTCCATGTGGATAAGTTAGCTCGGTATCATGGAACAAATGATGCTCGGGACGAGCATGACTAAGAGGGGGGTAATGTTGCGACCTAGAAACTATTTGGTCAAATATCTCGAAGGATCCTTATTTTATCAGCTTGATACAAAAACGCATTGTTATTCTAGTTGTACTCCATCGATTAGTTACTTCTTGGAAGCGAAAGTATACGGAACTTAAGTAAGCGAACGAAGAGTGATATACCAGTGACCTAGGCGATAATATTGGAATACTGTGAGTTTGCTAAGTGATTTGGAACAGTGCTTGTTGTGTGTAACTAGTATTAGTGAACTAGTGTAGAACTGTGTATTTGTCAAGTTTGTGAAGAGCGGAATAAACCCTTTATACACGTAGTCGGCATTAATTGTACCTACCCCTAGTACGTGTACGTAACAGTATGGTTCCAAACTAATCAAAGCTTGTACTATGGCTTAGTGGAGCGGGTCACCCTCTTTCCTCTATTATGGTTCAGGAGAGTGATGCCGCTTTTCAAGTCATGCTCGTGCGCGGGCGCTGCTTGCGTGGTTTGGTCCACTCACTTTCCTCTTAACAACATTGTCGTTAAATGCTATTCATTTATTTAGCATGGAACGCATAACACCAAAGCAAATATCTTCTTATCCACCTCTGTTTTATTAATTACTAGTTGTTGCCCGCGACTTCGTCCCCGTAGACTTAAGGAAAATATTCCATGTGCTATTCCAGATTATAAACTATCTGTGTTCCCAATTTCATCCAAATCCGTTCAGTCGTTTTTGCGTGAAAGAGTAACAAACATACATCCACACTCACAAACTTTCACATTTATAATATTAGTAGGATTATTTTGGTTTGTAAACATTTAATTTGATGTAAGTATGAGTAGGTATGCACACCCCACTAAACTAGCCTTTTCATTTCATTGAAATACCTAAATCTGAGTGAGATTTGATTATTATTGACTATTACTTATTTAGTGACAATGGTGTTGCCTGCTCATATTCTGTTGCTGTTCCTGAGAATGTACACCATCTTTAATTCATTAAAAAGAGTAACCATTGAGTTTCTTGCCGGATTTTCTCAGTGGAAGCAGCATTCCTAACTGATGGTGGATTCTGACTATTCATAAATGCTTTGTTGGCTTACGTGAATAAAAACAATTTTGAGTAGAGTTTGAGTTGAGTTGTTACCGTACAATGGACTAGGGGCGATCCCAGTGACACCCAGACCTGAGAAAATGACCAAACGGCTTTTTCCGAAATTTGCCCCGGCGGGAATCGAACCCGTAACCACCCAGTGCAGTGAGCTGATCGGCCTACGCTCAAACCACTGCGCCAAGCGGTCGTCAAAACGATAATTAACACAGAGATAAGAATTTCATAATTAAAACTGATATACGAGTATGTTATATTTTTGTTATTTGCACTGGTGAGCGTAGCACGTGGTGTAAGGTTATAAAATAAAACTAAAAATATAAATAAAATAAAGAGTCATGAGTGCGGAAGATATAACAAACAATGAGTTTGCCGTATTAGTGAGTTGTGTGTGCAGCGGGCTATGCACGGCGTGCCTGGCGGCGCTGCTGGCGGCGTGGTGGCTGGCGCCGCGCTGGCGCACCCTGCACAACTGCGTCAGCCTCAACCAGGTCGCAGCCGGCACCCTGTGCCAATACTGCAACTGTATATGTCGTTTATCTTTTTTATTTGTTATAAGATATTTTACGGAAATAAGACCACACAAGATAGTAAACATATTACAAATAATATATTATGTGCACTTCATGTCCGAAATGTTACAACATTTGCGCGTCATAATGTCGTGCTGGTCGCTCTTCGCTATAGCATATGCTTACATAAAGCTGGTGCTCCTGCACAGACACAGAATAAGCTTCGAGAAAACAACAGCCATTGTGATGACATACGGACTGGCGGGCATGATCCAAACGATTGTATACGTGGTCAAAGAAGTCTTCAACATTTATGCAGGTATGAATGAATATCCACAATATATTCCTATTGCGATGGCTGTGCTGGTTTGGGTGCTGTTCATACGGATTTGCATCTCTGTGATGTGTTGCCGGCCGGCGGTGTCGAGCAGGAACAGGACACACGTCATGGCGCTGGTCGGCGTGGCTGTGATGTGCGACACATTCGACATAGTTCATGCAGTGGTGTTCTTATATGTGGAGAACTATTATTGGGAATACAGGACTTCTCTTGTATCATCATCAGGCATCTGTGTAGAGATGATTTTAATAGCATTTAGAGTAATAACGCAAACTGTGTTCGTGTTATTCAAGAAAACTTCAAGAATACAATTCAAATTGTATTTTACGAGAATGAGAAATAATGTCACTAATGATATTCAACTTTCGTAATTCCATTATTAGACCGCCGGTATACTGTCCCAATATGAATCAATAATGGTGACGGATGCGCAGAAAACTCAACAGACGAAAGGATAAAATAATCTATCTAGATTCGGGGAGTACTTAATATACAAACCAATCGAAGCAAAGAAAACCATTTTTGGATGACATATAAAGCACACAAACAGAGATCGACGACGCACAAAACCCCGCTTTTGTTATCATTGTGCAAATGATCTGTCACAAACACTGAAACTAATGTCTGGTCTGTGTTCCAATAAAATAACATGGTGTGATAACAATTAAGTATAAAAGCATTCCAATATTTACTCACCCTCTTCCCTCTATTATGGTTGAGGAGAGTGATGCCGCTTTTCAAGTCATGCTCGTGCGCGGGCGCTGCTTGCGGGGATTGGTCCACTCACTTTCCTCTTAACAACATTGTAGTTAAATACTATTTATTTACTTAGCATGGAAGGCATCACACCATAGCAATTATCATAATATCCACCCCTGTTTTATCAATTATTATTTTGGTTCGTAAACGTTTCATTTGATGTAAGTATGAGTAGGTATGCACATCACACTAAACTAGCATTCTCATTTTATTTACATTATTACATATATGATTATTATTTACTATCAGCTATTTAGTGGCAATGGTGTTGCCTGCTCATATTATTTTTTTATGCTGTTCCTGAGAATGTACACCATCTTTCATTCATTGAAAAGAGTAACCATTGAGTTTCTTGCCGGCTCTTCTCAGTGGAAGCAGCATTCCGAGCCGGTGGTAGATTCTGACTATTCATAAATGCTTTGTTGGCTTACATGAATAAAAACAATTTTGAATTTAGAATTTTTGAATTTTTTTTGACGACATTTCTTTGGATTTTTTTGTACATTCTTAAACCAATCTTCAATTCATGTTGACTGTACTATTAATTATTTTGTCGCTTTCAACTATTTTAATGTTTCTTACTGTGTGTTTATATTTTAATTTGTTTGTAAAATAATTAAATATTTGGTGTAAAAGTGTTGTTTTTTGTTTATACTTTTAAGTAACATATTATACAAGCCGTGGCTACCGCCAAGTTGCCAAGACACCCTCGCGTATTGTGGGCGCGTGTTTTCTAATTTAAGGAGCTGAGTCTGAGTGAGATTTAATTAGTTCTAAGATAGATAATAGTTCGTAACTCTCTTACTTCAGTATTATTTTGCATTGCATTGCGACACTGTTGTTGACTGCTCACATTGCGTTGAAATTGCGTTTTTTCCGTCGGTGGATCTCGTCGTGAGCGGACGTGTTTGTCGTGCTTTAGTGCTTGATTTATTTTTAGTTTACATTTTGTCTTTCAAATTATCGGTGCCTCTCTTACTATCTTGTGGAGTGGCCCATAAGACCCAGTCGCCATATTGGATTCTCGTCGGACCTCTCCCTCTGCTGTGATTTGTGACGGACCCATTTGGATTTGACAGCGGGCGACGGCGTCAGCGGTGGAGGTTGGCGGCGGTAACATTGCAATCGGAACGTGAGAACTTATTTTGTTTTAATATTTTGCATTGGGACCTCTGCCTGCGGTAGGTTTTGAACCCGCGTCCTGGGCACGGTGGGCGGGCCGTTTGCGCGACGCGCCACCGTAACTGAGCTTTTCGAGGCGAAAATTACCGTCACTATCACTGCAACTGCCAGAGGCGGCTTAAACTGGACTATTGTTTTTGGACTGTCGTTTCAAGTGCATTATAATACACTCTGTTTTTGTGTGGTATTATATATTAGAAGCTGGCTTTAAAACTTTATTTAAAAATGAAATGCCTAGCATGTAATATGCAAATAGAACGGGGAAACGAACTTTGTTGTAAAACCTGTAAAGGGGCTTATCATTTCAAATGCCTTAATATCACTTCTGAGGCCTTTAAAGAAGCAACTGAACAGCAAAAGCTCTCATATAAGTGCCCGACATGCACGAACGTTACTCAACGCCGTGCTGATCGTAAAGAAGATACACCAGTACGTAAAACACAAGATCAATTTATAAACAACCCTATGGAGATGTGTGTCGGCGCCTCAGATGTCTCAACAATGAGACAGGAAATAAATCAGAAATCCCCGGGTAAGGCGAAAACGGTTACTATTGAGGACATCAGTGCACTTTTTGATAAGAAATTCACTGCCATGACTGCTCAGTTAATGACGAGCATAAGTTCTGCTGTTATAAAAGACGTCAAAACCATGATAACAACTGAGGTTAACACTGCTATGAACACCTTAAAAGAAGATTTTACTCATACTACTGACTACATAATGGATGAACTAAAGGATGTTCGAACAAAAATGAAAGAAAAAGACGTAATTATTAAAACTCTGGAAAAAGAACGTCTCCAATCACAGAATGAAGTTCTCGGTTTGAAGCAACGCATTGAGATGATGGATAAGATTTCAAGAGACAGAAACATAGAGATCCAATGCGTACCAGAGAATCGCACTGAGAACGTGCTGAATATTTTTAAGAAAATGTGTGAAACCCTCAATACACCTATACTGGATAACGAAATACATGCATGTCGTCGTGTTGCAAAATTTAACACCGCCTCGAATAGACCTCGCACGATAATTACTACACTTGCTTCCCCTCGTCTCCGTGATAACCTACTATCAGCAGCACTACGTTTCAACAAGGAGCATCAGTCTAACCGGCTAAACTCTGGTCATCTTGGAATCGAGGGAGAAAAGCGCCGAATTTACTTGTCAGAACATCTGTCACCTGAAATAAAGAAAGTGTACGCTGCTGCTCGGCGATTTGCTAAAGATAGAGAGTATGAGTATGTGTGGGTCAAGTTTGGTCAAGTATATTTACGGAAAAATTCAACATCTAATGCAGTTCGAGTAAATTCCTGTGATTTTTTGGACAAGCTCAATTAAGTAAAATATTATTGTTTTACTCTTTTCATTTATTTATATCACTTTCTGTAATTCTTACTAGCAATGTTACATTTATAGTACTGCAGTGTTTAGAGTTTTTAATTACAATCTGTTTGGCATTCTGCATGTTCCCTCTCACCTTTCACCTTTCTATCTATTATTATTTTTACGTTGGTAAGTGTTTTCAGCTTATATTTATAAGACTTTTCAAACTCTTTTTATCAATGGGGGATTCATTTGAATTTTATAACAAAAAACTATCTGTACACATCGATTATATTGTAGTATTAAAAAATAATAGCTCACTGTCCTCATTAGGCTACGTCACAAATAATGTTTACCTTAATTTTCGTTTTCTCTCACACCATAGAAACGTACATCCCAGATCTAATTTATTCCTTTTTGTTTCACTTAAGCTGGTTACCTATCCTATGTCTTCCTGTTCTTATGACCGAATAACTGATTATTTATATTTAATTTTTCCCTGTAATGTTTATCATAATATGGCTCAAGGCGTCGAAAAATCCAACCCTTATCACTTGCAATGGCTCCAGATAAGTTAAAATTCTATTATCAGAATAGTCGTGGTCTAAGAACTAAAACTCTAGAATTTTATCGTAACATCATTGCATCGGATAGGGATATATTTATTATAACAGAAACTTGGCTACACGATGGTATTCTGGATTCAGAACTATGTGATTCAAATTATGAAGTCTTTCGATGCGACCGAACAACTAAATCAAAAGGTGGTGGAGTCATGATATGCATAAAAAAATCTCTTAGCGCTAAACCGAGACCCGACATGTCATACGTCTCTTCCGAGTTCATGTGGATTTCTATACCCCATTCATCTCTCGGACTTCAATCTGATTTACACATCTGTGTAGTTTACATAGTGGGAGGAAAACAAGATCAGGACGCTAACTTATACAGAGTCTTGGATTCAATCCGCAATGTTTTCCAATTGAACCCAAATGACCACGTGTTAGTAGCTGGTGATTTTAATCTTCCATGTATTGATTGGACACTTCCCTCACCTTTAGTCGCCCATCGAGGATATAAGAGCACCCAAGAAGCAGCAGGAAAGTTTTTAACGGAATGCCATTTACTAGGTCTAGATCAGTACAACTCATTTGCAAACCCTAGCGGAAACATCCTGGATTTAGTTTTCTCAAACTTTCATGTCGACCTGCGCATCTCCGAAAATCCCATTCTTAAGGAAGATGTCTTTCACCCTTCCATTGATTTTGAGGCTCGTGACATTTTTGTAAGTCCATTAAATAAATGTCACACAATTAAATTTCAATTCCACAAAGCTGACTATAGGCTCATTAACTCTGACCTCTCAAAAGTAGACTGGGATTCTCTCTTAAACGAAGGTTCAGTGGAAGACGCAGTTGAGACGTTCTACAAAATCATCAATGATTGCAGACTACGATATGTGCCTATAAAGAACAACCAGAAATGTAACTATCCCGTCTGGTATACACGACCGCTAATAAAGTTAAGTAAAGAGAAAAGTAAAGCTCATAAAAAATGGAAAATGTACGGCAATCCGAGAGATTACGATGAATTCTCTTGCCTAAGAAAAAGACAAAATATCTTAGAAAACAATTGCTACACTACCTACATAAATAATAGTCAAATCTGGATAAGAAAAGATCCAAAGAATCTCTGGAGTTTTGTTAAGGCAATGAGAGGTGGGAAATACAGTACAGGCTACCCGAAAGCAGTAAATAACGGAATAACAACTTTTGATAACAGTAAGGACATATGCGATGGCTTTAATGAATATTTCCACAGTGTCTTTTCTCAACCGCTGAATCACTATCCAGAGCAAAATCTAACTTCCCCTCCTAAAGGTGACGCCGGTTACGTACATTCTGTCACTCTTGAACCAAATTTGATTGAAAAATATATTAGAAATCTAAAAGTGAACACTGGGCCCGGAAGCGACCACATACCGCCTGTTTTTTTGGTGAATTGTGCTAAATCAATCTCCCTTCCATTAACAATTATATTCAATAGATCAATTAAAGAAGGAGTTTTTCCGAGCATTTGGAAAGAGGCTCACGTAGTTCCAATGCACAAGAAAGGTTCAAAATTATGTATTCAAAATTATCGTCCTATTTCCATTCTAAATTCTATTGCTAAACTTTTCGAAAAGCTAATCTTTGACACATTATACCCCACCATTGCTGCCAATGTTAGTCAAAACCAACATGGTTTCCTGAAGAACAGATCGGTAAATACTAATCTAGGTGAATTTACACACCATGTACTTCGAGGAATGGACACCAAATCACAGGTTGACGTGGTTTATACAGATTTTGAGAAAGCGTTCGATCGCGTAGACCACGTTATACTACTAAAAAAGCTCTATAATCTAGGAATACACGGTGACTTATTCAGATGGGTAAAATCTTATATCACTAATAGACATCAGGCAGTTGTAATCGGTGGCACTCGATCAAATTTCGTATTGATTCCATCTGGCGTCCCTCAAGGCTCTCACTTAGGCCCACTGTTCTATAACGCTTTTCTTTACGATGTAACAACTTGCTTCAAACATTCGAAGTATCTACTATACGCTGACGACAAAAAAGTATTCCTTAGTGTGAGCTCTCCTGACGACTGTATAAAGTTACAAAGCGATATAGACAGACTCTCAGCGTATTATGAGCGAAACAGAATCAGCGTTAATATTGATAAATGTATTCAGATCACATATACTCGCAAAGTAAACCCGGTGACACATCTTTACACAATAAACGGAACTCCTCTCAAACGTGCCACCGAAGTTCGCGATCTTGGTGTAATTTTAGACACTAAAATGTTATATGACAAACACATCCATACGATTGTAGAAAAGGCATACCGAACATTAGGATTTCTTAGGCGAATATGCAAAAATTTCACGGACTTATCATGTTTAAAAACAATTTATTATGCCTATGTACGAAGCTTGCTCGAATTTGGAAGTATCATCTGGTCACCTCGATATGCCGTATATAGCAACAAAATAGAAAGAATACAAAAAAACTTCATAAATTTCCTTAAATACCAAACCAAAAGCCATTTTGCTACATATGAGGAGGCATGTCAACATTATAGTATTGTCAAACTCTCTGACAGAAGAACCCTTCTTGACATGGCCTTTCTTTATGACATTGTGAACAATAGACTCGACTGTCCCACCCTCACATCTTACTTTGGGCTAGCAGTCCCCTATCATATGCCGCGTACTTCCATGCATAAAGTGTTTCATGTCCCAAGAAGCCATACTAATTATGGCCAGAACGAATTGGTTGCCCGGCTCACCTCTACATATAATGCTAATTTCAGCAATATTGACATTTTTAATTGTTCTAAAGGCGTCTTTAAATCTAGTATTCTGAAACAAATGAGCCAATTTTCAGAAAAAGCCAAATTTTAAGCCCTTACCCACCTTTACTTTACTTAGTCTAACTTAGTTAGTATCCTATTAATATTAATATTTTTATTAGATTTTTCCTTTTCTTTTTCTTCTCTTGCATGCACTAAAGTTTTATAAGGTTTTTTAATTTTAAAATTTTAAATTCAAATGTATCTCCCTATACGTCATCTCACGATGGCTATACATTATAAATTTAGTGATATCCTGTAATTGGCGAAGTAATATTGTATGTGCACACTCTATGTCCTTGTAATTAATAAGCTGTTGGATGTCCTAATAAATAAATAAATAAATAAATAAATAAATTCTTGGGAATCAGTATTATTTATAATACCTAAATAAATATCGCCAGACTCACACCAACTGTATGGTTCCAAATTAAGCTAAGCTTGTACTATGGGTACCGTACAATAGACTGGGGGCGATCCCAGCGACACCCAGACTTGGGAAAGTTACGAAAAGGCTATTTTCTAAATTTGTCCCGGCGGGAATCGAACCCGTAACCACCCGGTGCAATGAGATGAACGGCCTAGGCTCAAACCACTGCGCCAAGCGGTCGTCAATAGAGTGGGCAAAGATTTCTTGTAGGGACTGAGGAACTCTACAACTTCTCTGCATTTTTTTTTGTTTCCGATATTGAGAACAAAAAACCTAATTACAAATATTAATTACTGCAATTTTGTTAGTGATCGTACGTCTATTGAAATGTGTAATGTGAACTATGTAATACTTTTTGTTAAAACCTAGTTACACAGGCCTACATTGCATAAACCCATATTAGTCCGTAAAAAGATAAATAATATAAAGAACTATTTAGAATTTGTATTATAAAATCGTTTTGAGGAATTTATTGCAGGCAATTATAATAATTTTGAGTGTTATTATATGGGAATATGTACATGAGAGATACCTCCTATATATAGATCCTGTATGAATAATTATTATGGCCTCCCCTAAATTCGGGTGGGATTTAGGAATAGTCTACCAAACTGGCCTAGTGGAAACCAGTGCATATACATATTTTTTAAATATCTATGCATTTTTCTTAATACGAGAATGCTTCTCGCTCAGAAAATTCAAACAAAAATTCTAACCGTCTATTTTGTTTAGACCTACAGGAGGTTTTACTTACAAATTATCATTTTTTCCTTGGTTCTACAACCGGATCGGAACGCGACTGAGAAGATCCAGCAAGAAACCCAGCGGGCTTGCCTTTTATTTATTTAAAAAAAAATCGCTATTTGCTTATAATGAATATTTACAAAGAGTAGGTATTATTGTAAATAGTATAGCTATAGTATTTTGCTGTTTAAGATTTCGAAGAATTAAATAAGGTACGTTGAGTATAGTAGTAAAAAGTACCGTGCACTCAACATTGACATATTATATTGTTGGCACGTGTACCCCAGCACTAAGATCAGCCATAATGAACGTCCAATGACCGGCAGATCACTATCATTACCGAAGCTTCATACACTCTCAATTACTTTTAAACTATGATATTGCACGGTGAAGGTGAACTTGAAATACACGTGTGAACTTACTCATTTTCTCATTGCATTGTACTAAAGATGGCCTTATTGTTTGAGCGAGCATGGTATAGTCCTTTAAGAGAGGAACTGGCCCCTTTAGTTTCAGGTTAGATGGCACAACTTAGCACAGCCAGTGTATCAAGACGAAAGGTAACAAACATTGTTTAGGCCACATGTGTTGCCGTGTCATGGAATGAGCTACCGATTTTAATAAATGACTAGCTGAGCCCGCGACTTCGTCCGCGTGGAATTTAACTTAACAAAAAAGCCCGCTCCCGCGTTCTGAGCCCGCGCGACAGGATCCATTTTTTAAAATTTTGTTTTTCAAAAATAAAAGTAGCCTAAGATACTCCTTATAACATTAGCTATCTGTCAGTGAAAGTCGCGTCAAAATCTGTCCAGCCGTTTCGGAGATTACCTGGAACAAACACACAGACAGACAGACATATGCATTTAGTGAAAAGGTGTTATTTTGATATTACAAACAGACACTCCAGTTTTATTTATTTGTATAGATGTATAGAAGAATGGTGTTCTAAACGATTTTTGCGTCGTATCTTATATCATGTATATTTTGACTCTTAAATCATACCCATACCGAAGTTAGTGGTGGTTTTAAAGTGCCGAGTAGCTTTGCTTATCTTATTTGACTTCTAGTTACATGCTCTTTTATTGAATAACGCTTGTCGACCGACTAAGTGGCATTTTTTGTAGTTTTTTTACATACAATTAATGAGATTAAGTTGCTCTACCTTATTTGGTGAAGCAAAATTTATCAACCTTATTTGAGAATCAAACCCAGAAACACATGGTTGCAAGCAGTGTAGGTACAACTAGTCGACTACCTATCTAAGTGGTTATCTTCAAAAGAGCTCCTATTGGCATACTCTCGTGCCAACTCTACATAAATAAATTATCGCGACTTCTTCGCACGATTCCCGCACGTAACAAGGTTTCTTCACGTCTGACGCCAGTTTCACGAAATCGCTTCTAATACCCTTAGTTCACACACCGTTATCATCGTTATCGTTCACATCACTAATTATAACACTTGAGGCTTTAAATTGGCTGCAATAATCTGTTCACTTAGTTAGCTTCTCCGTTTAGATATTCTTGTTTTCAATATTAGTTTTGAGGTTTTCTAATGAACAAATCCAAGATCTATACAAATAAATAACATTGGAGTGTCTGTTTGTAATATCAAAGTAACACCTTTTCACTAAATGCATATGAAAGTACATACGACACCCATAGCAAAAACGCGATTAAAAATGTTTTTGTCTGTCTGTCTGTCTGTGTGTTTGTTCCGGGTAATCTCCGAAACGGCTGGACGGATTTTGACGGGACTTTCACTGGTAGATAGCTGATGTTATAAGCGGTAACTTAGGGTACTTTTATTTTAGATTAACAATTTTTTTTTTAAATGGGTCCTGTCGCTCGCGCTCAGAACGCGGGAGCGGGCTGTTTTATTAAGTTAAATTCCATGCGGACGAAGTCGCGAGCTCAGCTAAATAAATACTTAAATATCGCCAGACTGACATCCCAAATGGTCTCAAACTAGACAACCCTTGTTCTATGGCTACCGTCCAATGCACTAAAGGCGATCACAGTAACACCTAGACCTGGGCAAATTACGAAAGTGCCAATTCCAAAATTTGCCCAACGGGAATCGAACCACCCGGTGCAGACTGCGCCCGGCGGTCGTCATTATGATAGCTTTTTTGTTTTTAAAATGTATTTGGTAACATTTTCTCTCGAACGCGTTGAACTCTTTCCGTTTGCAACATTATGCTTATATGGAACGCGATAGATGGCGTTACAAGTCACATTTTCTAGTTTCTGCAAATCATGTTTTCTTATTTCGATCTTACTTTTTCACAAAAATAACCAGACAATGTATATTTTAATATTGACTTACAAATCTCACAGAGGGTTATAAGTAAATACTGTTTGATAGCGAAAATTATAAAGTTTTCGAAATTATTCCAGCGCGAGAACCAAACCCTCAACATACTATTTGAATCAATACGTCAATAGATATTTACAGTGTCAAGGAAGCACGCACAAACCTTGATAAACATCCGCAATTATCCTGAAATACAATAAATCTATATTTATTTCATTCTCAATCAAAACATTAAGTGTAATTTTATTAGAAGGTAAATGGGAACATTAACGTAATATGGAACATTAACTACGTTTTAAACTAAACATCAATAATAGTAGTGAATTGTATGTTAGTTTGACCTTAGTTCACGCATGAACAGCTCAACTGATCTAAATTTAATTTAGTATTAAGAAAGCATCTTAGATATCGAGTTTGAAAAATATCAGTTAATCATCACTTTACTTAAGAATAGGCGGGTAAGCGTGACGTTAACTTGAACCGAGCGGGCTAGCTGGGATAGCTGGCCCGCTTGCTTTAACCAATAGAAATGCTTCATTTTCTGAGCTAAGGATAATGAACGGCTAATGGTCACCCTAAGACACTTTTTGAAGACATGTGGAAAATACTAGGAAAATTTCACATTTCTGACTATATTTTGTTTTTCTAACGGGGATATACAATCATTTAGCTTAGCTGTAGAAGCTAACGGGACACCAATCAATGTGAGTTTATCCTCTTACTGGTAGTTGTCAAAATCTAGTCACATTATATATTTTTTAATGTTTCTATAGGTACATAGATCTATCTCTAAAAACTGTCTCGTCAAAATATTGATGGATAAATTTCTAAAAGTCAATTACTTCCTCGCGATTCGTATTACATTACACTCGACATTTGCCTTTTAGCATTCGTTACAGGTTAAATTATTCACGAGGAGGACCACCGATCAAACGATTCGGAAGCTGATCTAGATTATAAGGTTATACTTGTTAGGGTGACCATGAACACTGAAGAAATATTAAATATTAATATTTCCAGACTAACCAACTGTATGATCCTAAACAAAGCAATGCTGGTCCTATTTCTATAAACCCATGTCAGGGTTAATTACGAAAAGGCCATTTCATAAATTTGCCCTGGTGGGAAGCGGCCTACGATCAGACCACTTCTTTAAACGGGCGTCCAAATATGGATAGAGTTAGCTTGGTTTCCGTTGAGGAAGTAGAATAAATGAATTACCGGAATAATAGAGGACAATTAAAATTTTGTTAATAACTTATCTACCATAATACTCAATGGCCTGATAAGTAGCCCGAAAACCAGTTTTCTGACTATTCCAGTATATACTTATTCATTTTAATGGTAATCAATGAGCTCTCCGCATCTTTATTCTATTAGATGTCAAACGCTCAATGCGCCTCGTCCATGGGCGCCAACAAATTGACACCAAAATAAAGACATAATTTAGAATCAAATACGCCTCCGCAAATCCCAATCGCAAGCACAAAGGCACATCTCAATACCGACCTGTCAATCCAATCCACTTAACCTGACATAAAGTATGATCAGCCTACACAAGTGAAGTTTTACATTGGAATGTATGATGCGCAAGGTCAGAAATTGATGCTGTATCGAAACATTATGCCGGCGGTGCCGGGTTAATTCGTACATTCAAATAAGATTTGTGTGTCAAATGATAGGTTTGTGCGAGAGTGGCGCAAGCAGTTTTTTGTTTTGTAATAGTTTGAGAAGTAGAGATTTAATTTTGAGACTGCATGTTTGACTGGATATAGACTATTATAGATAATGTGACTGCTTGTTTTTTATTGTGTTGGTCCATTTTATTTTATATTGTTTATGTTGAATTAAAGTTAGTTAATAAATACATTAACAGGATGACTTCAAAGGTATAACTTGTGAGATTTTAAGAATCAAAATGATTTTATTTGTAACGGATTTGAGCCTCATGATAATATATTTGTTTTTTATTTACTTTGCGGTCATTCACACGGTTAACCTGGAACCGATAATTTATATACATTTTACTGTATCCTGATGGCAATTACCGCTATTATCTGTCAAAAATTTACCTATAGATAGATGTGGCTTCTTCGTATGAATGACCGCTTTGTCATATTATGTTTAAGTAATTGAATTTGTTCAGATAAAAAGTAACGCGTTATCTTGGATCATTGTTTTTAGAAATATTCGTTATCCGTGGAGAGGTTGTCACGCTTAAACTGTTGAGCATCGACCCTTGTCCCGCTAGGAGCTGAACAATATACAGCTAGAAAAATAAAAATCCTTAAATTACTCCATTCTGCATAACACCGTCCACCACAATTAGACAAGTCCATCTCGGTACATTATATTTATATTACGAAATACCTAACCACGACTAACTCACTTGCGATGTAGATCGATCTGCACCCATCGTGATCACTATAAATATTGTACTGATACTGTTTGGGTTATCAGTTGCAATTTCGGCTTCTGTACAGGACAGTACTAGAGGAAAAAAATATTTTAAAATGAAATTGGTGAGCGAAATATAAATATTAAAAAATATATAATGGTTTATTTTGGGCTTTATCACTTGAGCTTAAAGGGTCGGAGGGCTCTTGTTTTGATATATAATTGGGTTCTTAATTAAACGTTTCCTTAATATCTATCTTTATTGAAACAACAGTTCGCTATCAACAAGATTCTGTTTAGAGGGTTGCTAACTATGTAAACTGTATTTTTTTAATCAATGAAATTGTAACTTGACTTGTATGAAAATTTGTTATTACAGAAAGCATTAAATATTACTTAAAATAAACTAAAATCACCTAAGACAAATATTTTTTTTGATATCAAATCTCTACTTACAGGTAAAAATTTTGATATCAAATAACTTATGTACAATTTTTCCACAGATAATTGTTCTAGCCGCCGTCTCTATGGCCCAGACCGCCAAACTAGACAAAACCTACCTCCCACCGAACGCCAGATCATCTGGAGGCTCCCCGAACTTCCTCCAAACTCCTCTCGACTCGGGATTCCAAGCGCAAACCGTTAACGTTTATTCCGGTAACGAGTTCGCTCAGAACGCTTACGCCAGGAACGCTTACAACGCTTACAACGCTCGCTCCGAGCGCCCTCAAGCGGCTTTCGAAAGGAACGCCGCTATCCTTCGTCAGGACAACGCCAATGATGGAGAAACTTACTCGTACGCTTATGAAACAGAGAACGGTATCTACGCTGAGGAGAGCGGTGTGGCGACCAATGGCGTGCGAGCTCAGGGTGGTTTTACTTACACTGGCGATGATGGCAAGGTCTACTCTATCAAGTAAGTTAAAATTTTGTATATCATATTTGACGACCTCTTGGCGCAGTGGTTCGAGCGTAAGCCGCTCGCTCCACTGCACCGAGCGGTTGCGGGTTCGATTCCCGTCAGGGCAAATTTCGGTAAAGGCCTTTTCGTAATTTGCCCGGGTCTGGGTGTCACTGGGATCGCCCCCAGTCCATTGTACGGTATGCATAGTACAAGCGTTGCTTAGTTTGCGACCTTACAGTTGGTGTGTTTGTCTGGCGATATTTATTTATTATTATTGGAATCAGTTCGAGTGTTGATGCATACAAAACTAATGTTAGGGTTTTATTTTAATAATGCAAATGCTAACGATAATTAATACCCACCTCAAAAAATACCCGTCGATCTTCTGTGAGTGGGTCATACTACCCCAATATTGTAGCTATTAGGATGCCTCTACCTGTTCCTTTACGCAATATTCGTGATAGTATATCGTGTTGAGGATGTAACACGTATTAAAGCCTTAATGATTACCTTCAACAGATCGCTAGATAGATAATTAAGTATTAATACAAAGATGATGTAATTAGTATCTCAAAAATACATTACAGTCTAAAAATCTTTATATAACAGTTCTGCTTCAACTTGCATTATAATTATGATTGATTAGACATTTTTTGAACGTGATATGAAAAAAAAGTATAAAATAAATTTGCTTAAGCGGATATAGTAAATATAGGTAGTACAAAAGTGGTTCAGAATATGCATAAAAATTGTCCAAAGATTTAAATTAGGTGTTTAGACGGATTCAGATTAAACTGCAATGATAACCACTCCACCTAGTCTGTTCTAAAGAAGGACAGAGCAATGGCAAGGGATGTGATGCACTGTCATCTTACTGCTTTTTACTGTGGCTTCGTCACTGTCAATTGACAATAGGTCTAGTCGGCGGCAACGGGGCAAAACGTGATAAATGTAATTTTCTTAATTTTATGCAACACAAACTATTTTAATATGGACTTCACCTGGTTGATACTCCTCTTCCCTAGATACACCGCTGACGAGAACGGCTTCGTGCCCCAAGGCGACCACCTGCCAACTCCTCCCCCAATTCCCGAAGAGATCCTAAAATCTCTGGAGCAGAACGCTCGTGATGAGGCTGCTGGCATTTACGACGATGGTAAGATTTTTTAAATAAATACATACTTGCCAGCGATACGTTAAGCACGCGTCTTGAATGCACCAGGTCCTGGGTAAGAACCCCGGCTCGCAATGCTGGGATTTTCGAAATCTATGTGCTATTCATAATATCTATATGATTACCACTCGTTTACGGTGAAGGAAAACATCGTGAGGAAACCTGCATGTCTTAGAAGATCTAACCAATTTTCGAAAGACATGTGAAATCCGCTAACCCGCACTAGGCCAGCGTGGTGGATTACGGCCAGAACCCCCCTCGTGTTGAGGGGAGGCCGGTGCCCAGGAGTGAACCGTCAAAAGAGCTAAATTGTTATTTATTATTGAGTGCTTCCTCATATTACATTATGATTTGTGACATAACCAGTTTCCACAGTAGTCCCTGAATCTTTGGTGGTCTTTTAGCGTCATGGTTCGATCTAAGGCAGCCCGGTTTACTGCACTAAGTGGTTGCGGGTTCAATTCCCGTCGGAAAAATATGTCAGTTATGATCTTTTCTTCATTTGCCCTGGTATGGGTATCAATGGGGTCGCGCCTGTCCATTGTACGGTACAAATTAGTACTAGCGTTGCTTAATATGAGACCATACAGTTGGTGTATTAGTCTGGCGATATCTGACGATATTTAAGCAAAGTAAATGCTTGAAATGAGGCCAAGTAATTGTAGTCACTAGCGTGTTGTTTAGCGAGGGAATTTTATTTTTTACTTTGCCTGAGACAAAACTAATTTATATTTAGGAATACAACAAATATAACATAAAAATTAAAAATGATGTGCCCACATTCTTCGTAAATTTCTCAACAATGTTTCTTTTACACAGGGTCCTACAACGCCGCTAAATACAACGATGACGTTCAACGCTACTACAATGGCGCTCAGCCTATCACTTACAATGCCGACGATGCCGTCGTCACCAACGCGGCTGTCTTCAACAACGCAGAGATATCCGGAAAGATTGAGAAAGCTTACTTACCCCCCTTCGCGCAGAGGAGGACTGCGGTGGTCGCCAGACAGTTCAACGCGAGGGATGGCTACCGTTATTGAAAACCGTTTATTTGTTGATCGGATTATGAATTTATTGAATAAAGTATAAATAAAATGAATAAAAATCCAGTTTTGTTTCTTAAAAAAATGTATTCATTATTTTATGGAACATTATTCAACAACAAATTTAATGATTATTTTTTTTGTCAATATTATAATAAACAAGTAATAAAGGTTCCTCTTTGGGAATACCCCTTAACCTTAAAATACTAGAGGTGGTTAGGATTTTCTTCTCTTGAATTTTAATTCACATACATTGGTTCAGAGCTCAATACTAATTCAGAGACTCACCATTGGAATTCATTTAGCAGTCTTAATAATTGTCATTTGGAATTACCTATTTATTTGTATTTATTGTAATTAATTCATTCATAATTTTATATTCATAAGTAGCTACCTCATTTAGTACTTCAAAAACAAGTGTATCTCCAAATTTAAATAGATAAAATTTCTTACCATCAATTTCGCAAACCGACCATCGTCTATGAAACATCCTCTCGAAGCGATTACGATCTGAACATTAAAGATTTGTATCGATACTTATCGATATATTACAATGCGTTGTGACATCGATGAGTTCTCGATACGAATGTAAAGTTTCGAAATTTTAACTTTTTTATAACAGCGCGGCGAGTTCATTCATAATGTTAAGGGGAAGATAATAATTGGAATTTTTGCATCATCTAATTGTTATTGAAAAAGTTATCTTGGAATTGCGGCTTCCGAGCCCTTTTCCTTTTGGAACAGATTTAAAACTTAGACCTTTCTAAGCAGTTCATTTCACAGGGCTACGATACTTATATAGTCTAAGGCGTAAACGTTTTGATATTATGTTTATTGGATTTCAATATTAAGTACGAAGGTCTATACATACCCACTGAGCACAAGGAGCAACGATATACAAGTAATATTGATGCTGCCTCAATTGTAATTTTCAATGAAATCCTTCAGAAATAAAATTGTTTGCCGCATTTGTCTAAGTAAAGAGCCATTTCTACATAAATGTTGTCAGTCCTCAATTCCTCAAATACGGGCTAGCAGAGAGGCTCGTCAAAATTTTCGTACAAATAAATTTTGAGCTCTAAACTTTCTTTTAAGATTTCCTTCAAACAGTTGTGGGAATAGTGTTTTACAGAATAGGTGTAAAATATATATTATAGCGGCGTTTCGTACGATGAGTGAGAGAGACGGAAGAACAACCCCCACCTTCCCCTCTCTCTTTCCCACTCCCGTTCAAGTCAGCAACGTGTGAGCTATGCCATTGGTATTGCAAGCATTTATATAAGCTACAGTAACTGCTTAACATCACGCGGCTCGCACGATTGTTTGCCGGGTATGATACATAAAAAAAAAGTTTTTTCTAGATTTTCAGTGATTTTCATTATTTTGCTCGTGATTCGACTGAAGTCTGCAGACGCAATAACACAATACAATTTCAACCTATTTAAGTAAATTAACCAAGCACCCTTGGACTCTCACTCTAGAACAAAAGTGCCCGAAACACATACGCTAAATAAGTTGTATAAGAATTACGATCAACCAATCACAATACGTCGCTACAGCTCGCGCCCCGCAACTTTTTTGGACACGATTTTCATGCAAGTTATTCATAAAGCGGACTTCAAACAACAGTGGGCTTAAGTATAAAGGTTTAAGGTGTTGTTTCACCTTAACAACAAGTTCATAGTTCACGGCATCACAGTAATAATTGCTGCGGACAATGACGATTATCTCACGCATGTTCACTGATCGTGCGCCATGCAACCTTTCACTATACGCCTAACCATTAAGCCAATATTGATATTAGAACTAATTAACGGGAGATGGAACTTCGGTGATGGACGATCTGAAACTGAACTCTGAGCACGAAATTTTTAACGTAGCATAACGCTAATGTTCCTAAGTGTGTGGCGTCCAGCTCGCATGACGGATTTCGTGATAAAGCTTGACAGTGACAGCATGTTTTCCCGATGACATTCCGATTACGTTAGGAGTAACTAACACAGTTAAGTACTTTTATTTTGATAACGTAATTGCCACTTAATCCATCAGCGAAATCTGGATGCACTGCCATGCACATTTGACTGCCCTTTCTAAAAATATAATAAATAATAAATATCCCAAACTAAGCAACGCTTGTACTATGGGTACCGTACAATGGACTGGGGGCGATCCCAGTGACACTCAGACCAGGAAAAATTACGGAAAGGCCATTTCCGAAAATCGAACCCGCAACCATCCGATGCAGTGAGCCGAACGGCCTACGCTCGAACCACTGCGCCAAGCGGTCGCCAATAATATAGGCGAGATAGTTTATTTTAAACATCAGGACTGAACCACCTGATAGATTGCTTAGATACAAAATTTTAAAACAGTATCTAAGAACGTTTTCAGTTTTTTTTATGACAAGCCGATCGCTGCAAATTATTACGGGGCATGTACATTCCTATACTCATCTTATACGAAACGCCGATGAACAGGTGATGCTATCATAGATATTTTCTTTACACTGAAATCTGCCAACCCGTACTCGTTTTAAAACAAATACTCCAAAAACTGAATTAGGTAAGGAGTTTGGAGCCCACTACCTCCTCATAGGCTCAATCTTATAACCATTGAGAAGACGATTGGGTCTAATTTTACTGTCTAAAGAAACCTTCACTAAAATTTGACACAACCAATATTATAATATGCGTCTATATTGTTCATAAATAACGTATAATAGGTACATCACATTTAGGTTTGTTAATTTAAGTATAAGTAACAACAGAATTGGGACCTTTATTAGCTGATTATAAGGCCTAATATCCAACGCTCTAACGTAGCTTGAACAATACCATAGAAAGGAGAACCTAGATCAACTAATTAGTGAACAATGATTTATTAAAGTTTATTTTAACTTCAACCTTTCTAACAATAGTTAATTACATCGCTAAATGAACCTAGAAATCTAAGCGATCTAATAATTAGACATTTGTTACTAATGTATACTCGCAACATTAAGAGTGATTGAACAAGTATTGATATTAATTATGGTAGAGGTCACTTCATGAATATCGTTCAGTTGAAATGTTTTTTTATAATTTCGTTTTATGAAGTCGCTGGTATCCCGTCTGATGTTAAGTAGTTACCATCTATACAAATAAATAAAATTGGAGTGTCTGTTTGTAATATCAAAATAACACCTATTCACTAAATGCATATTATGAAAGTACATACGACACCTATAACAAATACGCGATTGAAAAAAAATTTGTCTGTCTGTCTGTGTGTTTGTTACAGGTAATCTTCGAAACGGCTGGACCGATTTTGACGGGACTTCCACTGGCAGATAGATGATGTTAAAAGGGGTAACTTAGGCTACTTTAATTTTAGAAAAACAAAATTTCAAAAAATGGGTCCTGTCGCGCGGGCTCAGAACACGGGAGCGGGCTTTTTTGTTAAGTTAAATTCCACGCGGACGAAGTCGCGGGCTCAGCTAGTAGCATATAAATGTAATACCAATGGCATTGCTCGCATGTTGCCATCCTGAAGAGGAGTGGGAATTGGGATAGAAGGAGGGGAAGGGTTGGGCTTTCGGCTTTCGGCTGGAACGATTATGAACCTTTTAATTAATTAATTAATCATTTCCAAGGACTAGCTATCATTACGCTTCTTTTATTAGTTTAGATTAAAACTTTGTTAATTAGTTCTACCATGATTGAAGGATCCTTCGCGTTGAAAGCTTCGTGACTAATATCTCTTTTATATAAAGTATAGTTTTGATAGAATTTAATTATCTGGGTCCGATTTTAGGGCTGTCCTGATTATATGCTTTTGTATATACCAAGTTCCACGTGATGTTAAACATAATTGTGAGCAATACTAATAAAATTGCTTGCAAGTTGCCAAACTGAAAGGGAGTGAGATAAAGGGAGCAGAAGGAAGGGGAGAGGAGTGGTTCGTCCAGCTCTCTCTCTCTCTCTCTCTCCTCGTGCGAATCGCAGCTATATTAGCTACTTTATCCCGATCTTCTGTGAGAGGGTGAAACTACCACTCCAATCGAGCCACCCCGTATATAATAAATAAATCAATATCGCCAGACTGACACATCAACTGTATGGTCCCAAACTAAGCAACGCTTGTACTATGGGTACCGTACAATGGACTGGGGGCGTGCCTAGTGACACCCACAGCTGGGGAAATTACAAAAAGGCCATTTCGAAAATTTTCCCCTGCGGGAATCGAACCCGCAACCACCATGTGCAGTGAGTCCAGCCTACGCTACGCTCGAACCACTGCGCCAAGCGGTCGTCATATGAGCGGTAGTCAATTAGCTATAGCTTGTCTCAAACACTGGCACCCAAGCTCTTCTTCTTAGTCGGGCACTCTTGTCAGAGTAGTCGTGGTTGCGCTGACGAGGTATATGGTGGAAGGATTGGTGAGGCCTTAGCATTTCCGAGGGTGGCTCTCCAGGCGATGTGCTTCCATTTCTGACGGTTAGAGGCGTCGCGAGTACACTGGACCATGGTGGACTCGGTAGCCTCTGTCATGACATCTATCCAGCGGGTTGGTACTCGACCGCGTGCTCTGTAAACTAGCGTAAGCTTATTTCATTCGCTCCTATAAATACTGAAAATGAGAGAGCATTTGTCTTAATAAAATCTGTGTAATAGAGTTTTGTCGCGTTTTCATGCTAGTCCTGGAACCCTTGAAGGTTAGACTGATGATGTTCTGACACCACATCTAAGACTAATTTTGGCTCCCGACACGTTCCTTCATCCGAAACTAAGGGCATGTGACCTTGGGAGAAGGAGGAGGCGCTATGATTGCTTTCTACCACCTCATTAGCCTAAATGAGGTGATGGGTCTGGGATCCATGACTTATTGCACGATTTCGGGCGTTTGGGAGACGAATGTGGTGGTACTAGGTCGTCTCCCTCTAGCGACTGCCCGGCAACCTGATGCTGGACTGTATGCCGTGGCACCCTGTCACATGGCGCGTGGACTCCTATATACTCCTCCCGCCTCCCCCGAGGCGAAAGGGAACCTATAAAGGGTATTACAATCCAAAAAAGGGGTATATGACCTACCATACGGTACAGCCATATATGTTATCAAAATAAATGCTTGATACCAGCAATGATGTTACTTTCAAATCGTATAAAAACGTTTGTCACCAACAAATTACAGTGTTGGCCACAAAAAATGTCAAGGCTCCGTAATTTCGCGTCCAGTGTTGAAATTAATAAAAATTATTAACCTCTTAATACCTGACTCGTGTTTGACAGCAACAATTAGGGTATTGTCACGCTGCATGTCGGTGTGTCACGTCCATGCGCATGCGCAGATGGTCATTAGTGGCTAATATTAAAGGTGGTATAAATAACATTTGTTTATCTGGTGGTATCACACATCTCAAGTGAATCCTGAAGTGGATACATCTGGGTAAAGATGAAGAGTTTCTTGGTTAGTATTATTACTTATTTTATTTCATATTAAAAAAAACTTATTATAAACTTATAGATTAGCTTTCTTCAGCAAAATTGTGTGATTTTGAACGCTTTTTGCCATTAAATTCTCAGTAAAATGTTAAAACATGATCTATACTTTGCAGACTTAAAAATAATGGTACATTTTGAAATAATATTCCAAAGAAGCATCCATTAATATAATTAGGCATGACGCAAATAATGAAGATCTAATCCTCTACGAATAGGAAAAAAGTCGATCTAACCATTATCCATGTACACTTTTCAATACCACCCACTGTAACCAGTAATTAGCCTTAAATGAAAGCGTTTAGCGCTGGTGACAATAGCTTACAATGGCAGGTCGTTAAACATTTATCCCACAATGATGTACCTTTTGTGTCTTTGCGTAGAGATACAATAGCAAGAGAGATCACATGATCACTTTTGAAATAAGATATATGTCCCAATGGCACTGATTCCAAGGGATTGGGGTTACTAGTTTGATTTCCGGGTCGCTCAATATAATAATTACGAAGGATAACTTCAAAAATATAGCTTCGATACGTCGTTTTGTAAGAAATTGTGCTGAATCTGTTAAAATTTGAGCATGACTTCATTTATTCAGTATGTTTGTGTGTGTGAAAGAGAGACAGCAATCTTTTTGGTGATTTCGAATTACGTAATTAAGTCCAATCGTAGACAGTAATTATAAAAAAAAAAAATTATGGTCTTTTAAAATAGGAATAGTCTCATGACACACTCCCATCACTGTTACTCCTGTAAGCCAGGATCAAAAACGGTGACCAATAATGACATCGAGGGATATCTTACTATCTATATTATTATGTGTTTCAGATACTTCTGGCTTTAGGCCTTGCGGCTTCTGAGAAATTGGACCGAACCTATCTTCCACCACCTGGTGCTAAACTTTCTGGAGGTAGCCCTGGCGCTATCCAAGCCCCATCGGAACTGCCTAAAGAAACATATAGCAATACTGGAACACTTATTACTGAGAACGGACTTCCAAGTCTTGGTGACTCTCGAATCGAAAATGGCATTGGTAGAGGACAACCTGAATTTGGTCGAGTTACTACTAAAGCACCGTTCATTTATTATACTGAAAATGTACCCACCACGACGACGTCATACGCTTTCACTCAGACCACAACTTTACCGCCACTAGAGAGTTATCGAACAAGTGTAAGACCAATTAATCCAGCTACTGGTCTGCCAATTGGATATGATTCCCAGAACCTTGGACTTTCAACAATCCCACAGAATAATCTTAACATACAAAGCCAACGTCCAAGTATCCAAACTGATGTGGTCAATGGTCAACCTGGAACTGAAGGTCTAAGAGAAAATTACGGTCAACCAAATTATAATCAAGATAACCAACTTTTGGGCCAATATCAGGATCAGTATCCGGTGACAGTTATCCCTGGCGGCAATATTCAAACTGGATTGATTTCTCAACTACCCAATCAGCGAGGTTTTCAGAATCCTGTTGGTCAAAATGTTGTTCAAGTACCGTCAATAGTATCCTCAAGCTATCCTCAAGGTTCCAAAAACTTACAACCAGAATCAAATAGTTCAAACTTTGGATCACCAACTAACTCTCAAACGGCTTATCCTACTCAACAAAATCCAAGTCAGAACTTACAGCCCGGCTTTAATCAACCTTCCTATAATCAAAATCAGTATCAACAAGGAATTGCTTCAAAGTACTCTGAAAATCAGGAAAACCCTGTTTCAGGAGTTTCTAAAGACTATCAACCAGGATTACCATCATCACCAGAGTATTTCAATCAGCCTGCTTACTCTAGCACCACACCTCTGCCTAGTATTTCTTCGAATGGCATTCCTAATTTCGGTAGCTACAGACGACCAGAAAGACCTCAGGCAGAAAACGATAGAAATGCTGTAATAATAAGCTTTGATAATATGCGTACCCCAAACGGATACTCATATAATTATGATACGTCAAATGGGATTCATGCTGATGAAAGTGGGATTGTAGATAATGGAACAAAAGCTAAAGGTAGTTACTCATACATCGGTGATGATGGGAAAGTCTATAGTGTTACTTACACAGCTGACGAGAATGGTTTCCAACCTCGAGGCGATCATTTGCCTACACCTCCGCCGATACCTGAGGCTATACAGAAGGTTATTGAACAAGCAGCTAGAGAGGAAGAAGCTGGAATATCTGATGATGGTGAGTTATTTTCTTATGTATATATGTACTTAATATCTTATTTACAGGGAATTTTGAATAATTGATTAATAGTTATAGTTAGTAATAACAAGTCTTATTAACGGTTTTTGTGATTTCCAGGATCTTACAATGAAGAAAAGTATGGTGACAAGAAATATCAAGGCAAACTTAGTAGATACAATTCACCAAATCAAGGTTTTAATCAATTAAGCAACAATGACTATATTGATGGATCACAGAATAACCGAGGAAAGCCAACTACCGGGTTAGGTGATGTTGTATCAACTGAACAGAATGACAATGCAAGGCCAGATCAGTTTGTTAACGATTACAACTTTAACAGGGATTTAGTAAAAATTCCATCAAGAAGCAACACTAAGCTTGTGAGTGAAATAAACCAACCCAACGTTCCCCAAGGTGGTGCAGAAGGTACAAGACCTTCATTGACTTATGGTTCTAATATACAAGGATCTTCCATTCGTCGTCCAGGTCAGAAAGGTACTGAACTTGAATACCCCAGTGTATCTCAAGCTAACTATGTAAAACCTGGTAAATATTCTGGATCTGGTCCTAGTAAGACTCCAGAAACTATTGTATCTGAACTACAAGATGTCATTGACGATAGTTCCACTTTAGAAAATAGACCTGGAAACACGTCTACAGGTAGATATGTCTTTGGTATCCCTCAAACTCTTGTGGAAAATAAGCAAATACAGGATGCAGTTCCACGACCTGGAGCTTCGAATATCAGATATACTGAAGAACAAAGTGTTGTTCCTGAAAAACCTTTTGTGCAAAAGGAAGCTTATAATGGATTTCAAGACAGACGCCCAGGATCTAAAACTTTTGTTGAACAGCCAAATTTGAATAAACCAATACCCAATCAAAGGTTTGGTGCTATAAAAGATAGAAAGGATGGTAATGACAGCGGCTACACTTATAATCGCCCTCAGACTAAATTTGAACAAAATAGTTTCCCCACTCGATTCAGTGGACAAGAATCGTCTATGAAACCGGATGAATATAGAACCACTCAAGGTACCACGTTAAAACCATTTATGACTCCTAATGTTTATAACAAAGTAGATGGAACACAATCATCATTCACTAGAAAACCTTTTGAAGTGATATTACCTACTACGGAAAATTACACAGATTATAGTGACTATCCTACAAAAGACCAAGGTATGAATACTGATGGATTAAGTTCTGACAAAGTCACTGGTGATAAAACTGGTACCATCATACAACCTTATCAAATGAAACAGTCTACCAGACCTAACCAATACACGGCAAGTAATCAAGGAACGCGTATTACTCAAAGAGTGACACCAGAATCTAAGACAACCCAGTATTCGATCGCCTCTACAACTCCAATGCCATCACAATACTCTCGTTTTGGAACTTCTACACAAAAACCAGCAACCCAGTATAATCTTAGACCTTCGACCACCACAGTAGTTCCTGGTTCTGAAGTCCCTTCCAGATCTGGTTTTCTGTCCCAATCCAACGAGCCTGATAATAGATATTCTACTACAATAGTATCTAGTCCTGCAGAAGCTAGTAACACATTTGGTTCTCGTATACCTTCTGCGAATAGAGTCAATCCACAAAGTTACTCTACCACTTATAGGCCTGTAGATTATTCTGCAACAACCGTAAGACCTGGATTTGATTTAAGCTCAGCGTCAGTGACTCCAGCCGTTTATCAGACAAATTACCAATATGGAAATTCAAGCCCTGTAGTGAATTACGGTTCAAATGTAGCTACATCCAAGCCAGTTCCAATTCCATCTGGCCCTGGAATGTACTCTCAAGTAGCCCCAGGAACAACCTACCAATACGGTCCTGTTGACTATTCTCAATCGACTACTGGACCTGTTACTGGAAGACCAGGATCCAATTTCCAGACTGGAATTTCTCAATCATCACCTTCTGTAACATACCAAGCTGGAAATCAATACGGTCCTGGATTACCAACAGCTACTGAAATCGCGTCACCTGGATCTTCCACTACTGAACCTGCAAATACACCTCAATCTTACTCATCTACTTATCGTCCAGGTTTCACTGAAGAATATACCCGAAGACCAATAACTGTAGATACCTTTGGAAGACCAATAGATTATGAAGTTTCTTACTATCCTGAGTACTCTGTTTCACAAAATACAGGATTACCGTCTTATTCGGAAGGTAATAGAGGACAAGTTCCTCCGTCAAATAAACAAAGTACACCAGGATCTTTGGAATCAAGTGGAAAATCTACCTATCTTGGTCTCGGAACTACTGAAAGGATCATAGGAGAAGACTTCAGTGGACCCAAGCAGGTTCAAAGATTTGACCCTAAAACTGGCTATCATTATTAATGAAACGATTTTTATTAATTTATTTCTGTTGAAATTGTATCATGTAAAAACTGAATAAAAATATGAGTCAATGAAACCTATTTTTTTATTAATCAAAAATGTATGTAACAAAAAATACACAAATCTATGTATTTCTTTTAGATAAATATCCGTCTTTATTTATAGATAGTCTTTTGGTTTAAAATTGTATTTCATAAATAAAATCAGTATTAATTATCTTGTCTTTTGTCAGAAAGTAACTAAATTATCTTTTTTAAAATTTGCGTACATGCTATTCAGATTATCATAGTCATCTATCACTTCTACACTGATTTATTTATATAAATTCATCCATAAATTACCAAAACACAGTGTAAACATGATTATGTTTACACGAAGAATCAATAACGTTCCAATTCTAACGCTAATGCCAACTTAAACATAAGAAATTATAATTTATTATGTCACCGAAACAGAGGTTAAGCAATGCGCTACTAAATTATAAATGAACAAGTTAAACATTATTATTATTTTGAGGAAAAATATGTAAATTTAAACAGTTAAAAACACGGGAGAACGACTTACTAAATTTAACTAGACTATGAATTAACTCATCACATAGAGTCGTATACAAAATGTTTAAACCTAATATAGAGCTACTTATTCCATAAAAGGTAAAAGCGCAATGATATGGCAATAATAAACCTTAAGCACCATCTGCACACTATCGAGAACAAAAGCCAAAGATCTATGATAATGGTCTATGAATACATGCAAACATTAACACCTTGAGCTTACAGTGATCTATTTTGTCAATAGATGTCGCTTTACTACAGTTTTATTCATTATTAAAGTATTGTAATAAAATAATTTGTAATAATAAGAAATTATTTGATTGTAATAGTCTACGCAAAAAATATTTAAAAAGAAAATTACTCAAATAAAAAGAATATTTTAAAAACTTGATCATCTTAAAAAATAATAGGTCCAGTTTTATGTAGGTAGTATGACAAATTATGTTATATTCAGGGTGTTGTCAATAGTCTATATAAATAAAAATGAATGTTTAGCCTGTATGTTCTTCATATAATCGTAAACTATGCATTTAATCATGTCATGATCTTCAGCAAAGTGTTGTGCATGAGGCCACAATGGTTTCTGAGTTGGTACGACCAATCTTTGACAGCGTAGCAACGCGCGCAGGGTGCAGCTAGTAGCTTATAAAAGAGAGTAGAGCGAAGCCACCAGCCACATAGAAATAAGCAGATTTTATATTATTTAATTCGCTCAGAACTAGAAATAATTTTGTGGTTAATACAGGCTAAAAGGAGAAAAAGACGCGTTAAATAAAAATGTGGTAGCTCATCTAGATCCGGACCGCACTTAACCTTGTAACAATGAACCGGACGCACTACGGGCACTAAGACGAAAATAATAGCATAGACGAAGCGCGTAGAACTAATAAGTGAAGCCGGCAAATATGTAATACTAAAGACATGCAAATACAGCAAATATGTAAAAGTACTAAATAGCACAAACCCAGATTGTTTTTTTAAGAATTGCTGATCGTTGTTCGCAATCAGTGGTCAGGATAGTATACGTCTAATTACGAAAATAAAAGATTAATTGTACTTCTTTAAAAATAAATTGCTACGATTAAAATTATAAACTCATGAATTAATCTAAAAAGTAATCTTGATAGATGCTGCATAGTAAAATTACTTTGGTTGGTTTCACTCACTACTTAGTATAACGCGCTCCGTCTATGTTATTCTTTTCGTCTTAGTGCCCAAACCTATTAAGGTACAACCAAAAAAGTAGACAAATAAAAAATAATTGTATAGGAGTATGTTGATTTGCTAATTGATGATGTGATTGATTTTATGTATTGAGGTATTTTTATAATGTACAAGCTTTTTAACGCAGCTTCGCTAGCGTATACTTTGTTTTCTGGATGTCGACATCAGCGCCATCTACCGAGTCCTGGTATAGCTAAGAACAATTCGCTGGTATTTTAAATAATTTGACGACCGCTTGTCGCTGTTTAAGCTTAGGCCGCTCGGCTCACTGCACCGGGTCGCTGCGGGTTCGATTCCTGTCAGGGTAAATTTCGGAAATGGCCGTTTCGTAATTTGCCCTGGTCTGGGTGTCACTGGGATCGCCCCCAGTCCATTGTACGGTACACATAGTACAAGGGTTGCTTAGTTTGGGACCATACAGTTGGTGTGTTCGTCTGGCAATATTTATTTAATCGATAACATAAACATTAAACGTAAACGATGTTTAAGGTTATTTTGATATGTATTGTAATCTTAAGACATATTCGATTACTAACATTAATTAATAACCCCAAAGGCCCTATTTAGAAGTACAAAAAAAGAATCCACCAAAATCTGTCAAGCCGTTTAGGTAGAGAAGAACTACGAACACACGTACGTCGGAATTTTATATATAAAGGCGTGTACCTAGAAGCTTCTGATTGTGTAAACAGAAGCGTCTGTAGCTATTCGTACTGGGAGTGCTCTCGCCTTGGCCGTCCTTTCATTGCAAGTGATTCATGTGGCTCCGTCAGAACGCATAGCACCGTTTATAGGGACCTAAATTCTATGATTGTGTGTAGGCATTCACATCTCGTATAAGATTGGCAAATTGTTTAATCATAGATCTGTTTATGAGCATTTAATTAATTTTCAATTTTATTTTTTGAGCTGTACCTACTCATTAGGTCAAACACATGCATTCTCTTCGTTCTTAACAGACTCTACACTGTTATTTGTCAAAATATAAAAATAAACTTAGATTTTCTTGCTTTTCTAGATCTCGTAGAAGCAGGGATGAGGTAATATTACTCTAATGGGTCAAAAATCGAATTCCAAATAAAATTTACAACATCAATTGAATTTATTTCAAAGCTTGCTTTTTTGCCGGTCCAAAAGTTAATTCAAAGGATGACATCAGTTCTTTTTAAACGCTAGTTCTAGTTTCCAAACATAGAGTTAGTAATCATGCATCTGTTTTAGGAGTGCTATCCTTGCCGTGACTGCGGGCCCTTTCATCTCATTTGTAAGGAGAGGAGTGTCTAGAAATATCTTAACCATAGTTGATTAGTTACAGTAAGCGTACGAGTATAGTTTATGATATACATAGACAATATTAAATAACCTTTTTTATTATTTTATTTCAAATGTTAGTAAAATTTTATCACCATATCTGGCTCGAATCTATAGGGTGCAAGGGGCATCGTAATTAAAACTGATACCATGGAGTCAACTCATGATTCTGGACCCCCGAGAGTTGGAATTTTCCGTCCATATTTTCATAAATTATGGTATTTTCATTGTTGTATTAATTAACTTGTATAATGATTTGATTCGAATATCAATTTAAAAAGGCTGAAAAATTTGAGCACAACTAATAAAAATATCGACGGAACATTCCAACTCTGGAGGGTCCAGAACCATGAGTTTTTTTTTTTTTTTTTTTTTTTTTTTTTTTTTGAATCCATGGTATCAGTTACGATGCCTCTTACACCCTGTATATCTTTAAACAAGTCATTACTTGTCTAAAAGGAAAAAATTCTCAGCTAAGTCAAGTAAGTTTGGAATTTGTAATAAAATTTATCCTATTCTTTAGCAACACACAGGCAACTGTTAAAACGAGAGTTACAAGCAATGTAAAAAAATTAAACGAATTAACCTGCAAACATGTAGACTTAGAGATAAATAATTTTTTTTTTTTTTTTTTTTCAATGTAATGCTTACGTAATGACAATGGCGATTATCACTTGGAAAATGCATCGAACTTTTTAAAAACATTTAAAAATGTTCTTTAGACAGTGTCCGTTCGCTATACAATTGTCATAGGTCCTTCATTTCATCTTATTGAGAAGATACGACATACGTACTGCACCCATGCCTTCTGACATCAATACTATTATGACGACAGCTGTTAAATAGAATCTTGAGGATCAGTTGATTAAGAGATGTTTCGCAAGATGGTATCGTTGGTATTTTGTGAAGACAAATTTCAATTGATGCAGGTAGTATATTAAACATTAATATAACTAAGTACTAAAGTACTAATCTATACAAATAAATAAAATTGGAGTGTCTGTTTGTAATATCAAAATAACACCTTTTCACTAAATGCATATGAAAGTACACACGATACCTATAGCAAAAACGCGAATTAAAAAATTTTTGTCTGTCTGTCTGTCTGTCTGTCTGTGTGTTTGTTCCGGGTAATCTCCGAAACGGCTGGACCGATTTCGACGGGACTTTCACTGGCAGATAGCTGATCTTATAGCGGGTAACTTAGGCTACTTTAATTTTAGAAAAACAATTAGGGTTCCGCGTAAAAAAATAAAAACACTTGAAATCAAAGAGTATCTCCGAAACGGCTGGACCGATTTTGACGGGACTTTCACTGTTAGATAGCTGATGTTATACGTAGTAAGTGAGGCTACTTTTATTTTAGAAAAACAAAATTTAAAAAATGGGTTCTGTCGCGCGGGCTCAGAACGCGGGACCGGGCTTTATTGTTAAGTTAAATTCCACGCGGGCGAAGTCGCGGGCTCAGCTAGTCAATAATAAAAAAAATTACGAAAAAAGTCGGCAAACAACCCATCCGGGTCATACCGTCTATGGTTAAGCAGTTACCATACATGCTTGCAATACCAAAGATTGTTTGCACCTTACTGAACTAAACGGGAGTGGGACAGTGGTAAAGAAAGAGACCCGGGGTTGGCCTTCCGGCTCTTTCACTCATTGTATGAAAGGCATTTAATAATAATAAAAAAATCCTTGGGATACTACAACCTTAGTGATCAATAAAAAATAAAAATCTTGACAATTTAACGCATAAAATTACATTATGTTATCTCATACGCCATATAAGCACCGACAGCGGAAATTATCCATCAATAATTATGGAAAAGCGATCTCCTCATTGTGTAAATGTAGAGTTCAATTTGATGTGCAGTGCCCATTTGGCACTAAAAAGGTTGCAACCTTAATTAATATCCTCGCTATTTCTCATTAGTTTTAAGATAAGCCAGGGCTATATTAGGCCCGTATATTATTAACTCTATTTGAAGTCTAAGAGCGAACTCGAGTACGCTTTTGACAGAGAGCCGCAAGCTTAACGCCTTCTTCCCCCCCCCCCCCCCGTCTTTCCCTTTGTCCCGTCTGTCTCCTTAGAACGGGAACTTGCGAGCTATGTCTTTGGTATTTTCATTATTATCTTGCTTTAGTTATTTTTAACATTAATTTAATTGATAAGTGGGAGTAGCTAAGCACCCTTCACTAAACCATCTTTCTATTTTAAATACCTAAATCTAAGTGAGACTTAATTTAATTGGTAATTTGAAATTAGTAGTGTACTAGAAAAGTTTAACCAATAACTTATTTTCTAGTAGTTTTTAGTGAGACACGTAGCCAGCCGCAGCAGCTGCTCACATTGCGCTTTTGACATGTCATTTTATACTGGGATGACATTAGGATGACATTTCCAAGATCGCTCTCAGATTTGAGATCGATTTATTAATACGAGCCTTAGTGGTTAGAATAAAGGTATAATTGTGCGTATCTTTATATATAAAAATGAATGTTTATCTTTTTTTTTTTTGAATGGACTATATGTTGTTGGCCAGAGTGGCCATAACAACTTCACCCGGACAGAGGGCGAGCGCAAGTGCGCTCAGCCAGAGGGGCAGGGGGGCAGCTAGCTCGCGGGCGCCATAAGGGACACGACCTCTGTATTGTTTTAGTTTAAATAAAATATCGTTTAGGTCTTTGTGTTGGGTTATTGTTACTATTTTTATAATTCCTTAATGTTTTATATTTATTACAATTGGTTGTACGTGTCTTCACTCCGTGTTAATCTAATTATAATATGTTATGTCAAATCCACAACTGTCAGTTTACTGTCAGTAACGTTCCGTTACTACATCATCCCCTTTTTAAAAAAAATTAAACATTTTAACACAAATCAACTCTTACTTATCTTATTTGCCTCTAATACAATCAACTAACTTAATCACAAATTTAAGTCGGTACTACATCATCCCCTTTAAAAAAAAAAAAAAAACATTTTAACACAAATCAATTCTTACTTATCTTATTTGCCTCTAATACAATCAATTAAATTAATCACAATACCTTATAACAAAATTAAAGTTTCAATAAATCCTTCATCACCTCTTACAACAAATTGACATTAAGTTACAATTTTACACTTTCAGCAATGTTACATAATAGTTACAACAAAAAATAGCAACTGTTTCCGAGTTACCCATTCAACCAGCGAGGACCTCAGCCTGGTGAACCACAAAGTCTATGCCGCTGACCGAATGTAGAAAGAAGTTCTTGTATAATTTACATTATTCTTATCTCTTACCTTATATGATCTATTACCATTACAACTAATTACTCTTCCTTGCAACCATACATTCTTATTAACATCTTTTTTGAACCAAATATTTTGTCCAATTTTAAATTCTTCTTTATGTTTACATGTCTTATTATAACTTTCAATGTTTCTATTTACTTGCTTACTAAATTGAGATGCTACATTATTATTTAACTTTGGTAACAAAAAATTGTGTGATGTTATTAATTTAGTTCTTAGATTTCTATTCATTAACAATTCACAGGGAGAAAAGCTAGTTCCAGCCACAGGTGAAACTCTATACTTTAATAAAGCTACTTTATAATCTGTGTTATCTTCATTACATTTATACATTATTTTCTTAGCAATCTGTACACCTCTCTCAGCCATCCCGTTCGACTGTGGATATCTAGGACTAGTGTAAGTATACTTAAAACCCCATTCCTGAGCAAATTGTTGACATTCTCTAGAGTCAAATGGTACATGATCTGAAACTATCTCACATGGTACCCCAAAGTTACAAAACAAATCCAACAAACTATTATTAATAGCACTAGCAGTCTTATTATTCAGGAACTTTATATCTAACCACTTAGAATAATAATCATATGTTATTAAATAACTTTTCTTTTTAAACTCCATGATATCAATACCTAACTTCAAAAATGGCAAACTAGGAACCGTGTGTGGCATTAAAGGTTCTTTTATATTATTATTTTGATATGTTTGACATGGAAAACATTTTTTAACATATTCTTCAATATGACTCTCTATGTGAGGCCAATAATATACTTTTCTAGCTAGTTGTTTCATTTTAGACATACCTATATGTCCTTCATGCAATGTTTTTATCATTGATATTCTTAAATTTTTAGGTACTATCAACCTATCTTTATAAAATACTAAATTATTATCAAATGACAGATCATTTTTTAACTTATGATAACTATGTAAATAATCTGGAATACTGTTATTACTAGGCCATCCATTCTTAATATATTCTATTATTTGTATCAATTCACTATCCTTGGAACTTTCACTAATTAAATGAGATTTTTGTTCATCAGTACATTCTAAATTCTGCGTTAGACCTACACAATGTATAACCTCATACATATAAGAATCATCAACATCATTACACTCTTGATAAGAACGTGATAATAAATCTGCAATGTACATAAATCTACCTTGTAAGTATTTAAATTCAAAATTATATTTAAGTAATTTAAGTTTTAATCTTTGCAGTCTAGGTGATGGTATCTCGTGTAAATGCTTCTTTAGTAGGCATTCTAACGGTTTATGATCATTAATAATAGTTATATTATGTCCATATATGAAATAATGAAATTTTTTAGTGGCCCAGACAACACTTAACAATTCTTTTTCTATTTGAGAAAAATTTCTTTCTGCTTGAGTCATACTACGAGATGCAAAACAAACAGGCTTATTATTTTGTAATATACAACAACCAATGCCATCCTTGGACGCATCACATTGTACAACAATAGGTAATTTACTATTAAAATTCTGTAATACAGGAGCTTCTGTTATCTTTATCTTAAGATTATTATAAACATTTTCATGAACATCTGTCCAAATCCACTCAACGTCTTTTTTCAACAATAAATGTAGTGGTGATGCAATGTTAGCCATGTTAGGTATAAATTTTCTTAAATAGCTAACCATACCAAGAAAAATTTGAAGTTCTTTTTTATTTGTCGGGCTTTTCATTTTTAATATAGCATTAACCCTATCCGGATCTATTTTCATACCATGTTCTGAAAATATATGGCCAAAATATTTAACCTCTTTTAATTTATACTGAAATTTATTCTTATTAAATCGAACATTATGTTCTAAGGCTCTTTCAAATACTTTTTTCAAAATTGCTCCTGCTCAGCTCAGTGTTGCCACATATTAATAAATCATCGCAGTAGACAATAACACCTGGTATGTCTCCGAAAGCCATTTCACTATATTTTTGGAAAATTTCCGGTGCAACAGACAAACCAAAAGGCATTCTTAAAAATTTATAACAGCCAAAGGGGCTGTTAAACGTACAAAGGTCATTTGAGTCCTCCGTTAATTTTATATTATAAAATCCGTCAGATAAATCTAGGACTGAGAAACATTTTTTATTACACAACTTAGATACAATTTCATCTATAATAGGTATTAGATGATGCTCTCTTATTAAAACTTTATTAAGATCTTTAGGATCTAGACAAATTCTTAAAGAACCATCTTTCTTTTCAATTATAACCAAATTACTTACAAAACTTTTTGGGTGCTCGACTCTCGCAATGACTTTGTGCTTCACCAGAGCTTCCAACTTTTCCGAGAGGCGTTTCAAAAGTGCGTTAGGCACTCGGCGTGGCGGTCGCACTACAGGTACCACACCAGGTTGAATGCGTAGCTGCAGAGGACTCTTAAATTCTCCAACACCCTGAAACAGTTTGTTATTCAAATTAATTACATTTTCTTTTATAGTAGCACTTAGTTTCTCAGTTTTTATTATGTTAATATTAGTATTATTAATTAGATTAAGTTCTATTAATGAATTCAAGCCAAGTATCGGTCTTACTTGCTCTTTTATTATTAAAAATTCAAGTTTTAAATATTCATTATCATCATTTTTCTTAATATTATAAACTTTTAATGTTATCCTGCCAAGCGGGACTAACTTACCACCCCCAAAGACCTCTATTAATGTTCTAGTCTCAGAGAAACTTATTTTATTTTCATCACCGACTATTTTCTTTAAGTCACTTAGACCAATAACATTGACCTGTGCCCCAGTGTCACATTTAAAACAAACTTTCTTATTTTCAACTCTTATCATCTCTGTCCATTCATTATTTTTCAAATAAATCGTACATACTAGTCATATATCATGAACATTATTCTGATGAACATTTTCATTAATATTATGCACTTTCTTATTATCATCTATTACTGTACACCCTACACTGAAATGATTCATTTTATTACATTTAGTACACTGTTTACCATAAGCCGGACACTGCCTTGGACCATGGTCAGTATTGCATTTTTTACACCTGTAGAATTTTTTATTATAATTGCCTTTATTATTATTAAACCTGTTCTTATTATAGTTATTATTAAATGATTTATTATTATGATATGCGTACTTAGCTTTATCTATTGAAGTGTGTTGCTGCGATGACCTCTCATTTTGCACAGCATGAACCTCCGGGTTGGCCAGCACCTTCATGTGTTCCCTGGACAGCTCTGCAGATCGACATATGTCCACAGCCTTGGCCATCGTTAGGTCCTTAACTTCAAGAAGCTTCTGCTGCATCCGTTGTTCCCTCACACCGATGACAATTCTATCTCGTATCATCCGTTCTTTCTGGTCTCCGAAATTGCAGTTTTCAGCCAATTTTCTTATTACAGTATAGAATGCATCAAACGATTCACCTTCCTCTTGATTTCGCTTGTTAAAATTATAGCTATTAATAACCTCATTCTGCTTCGGTTTGAAATAATTATCGAAAATGGTTATAACTTCATCTAATTTCGCCTTATCATCAGTTTTCAGCACATTAAAATACAATTCTTGTGCTTGTTGTCCGACACAATTTAATAAAATCGCCGCTTTTCTTACCTCGGACAGTTTTTCAAAGCCGGCAGCCATCATGAAAATTTTAAAACTTTGTTTGAATCGCTGCCATTGCGGAAACGAGTCATCGATATTATCTAAATTAATGCTCTTCGGCATCTTATATTCCACTGCACACATGTTATTTACGTCAACTTTCTCTTCTTCAGTCATATTAGGTTTTTCGTGCGTCGTGCCTCAATGTGCTTTTTATTACTCGTACGTAGGTTAAGTTTTTCAAATCCAAACTAATCCTTCTTTTTCACTGCGCCATGTATTGTTTTAGTTTAAATAAAATATCGTTTAGGTCTTTGTGTTGGGTTATTGTTACTATTTTTATAATTCCTTAATGTTTTATATTTATTACAATTGGTTGTACGTGTCTTCACTCCGTGTTAATCTAATTATAATATGTTATGTCAAATCCACAACTGTCAGTTTACTGTCAGTAACGTTCCGTTACTACAACCTCGGCTTGGGCCGCTGCCAGGAGAGGTGGCGAGGGTAAATCTACCACCGGATCGGAACGCAAATGTTCGTCTGTATGACCTTTATAGAATCGTAAACTATGCGTTTCATCATGTCATGATCTTCAGCAAAGTGTTGTGCATGAGCCCACAAAGGTTCCTGAGTTGGTACGACCATTCTTTGACAGCGTAGCAACGCGCGCAGGGTACAGCTAGTCTGATATCAAAATGAATAACTGACAAAAATTGATGTCAACAACTAATTCATATGTCAGATAAAATATCAAGGTCGGCACGGAACCTCTTGTGTCGTAATCAGCACCTATTGTGGTTCAGTGCATTCGTTTTAGGAGCTTGACCCCTAAAGTTCAAATGTTATGATAATGATTTCTGATCAAAGGAATGATAATAAGTAATTGTTATTATTCCAATTTTCTTGTTTCTTATTACATACTAGCTGAGCCCGCGACTTCGTCCGCGTGGAATTTAACTTAACAAAAACGCCCGCTCCCGCGTTCTGAACCCGCGCGGCAGGACCCATTTTTTAATATTTTGTTATTCTAAAATAAAAGTGGTCTAACTTACTGTTTATAACATCAGCTATCTACAAGTGAAAGTCCCGTCAAAATCGGTCCAGCCGTTTCGGAGATACTCTTTGATTTCATGTGTTTTTATTTTTTCACGCGGAACCCTAATTGTGTTTCTAAAATTAAAGTAGTCTAAGTTACTGCCTATAACATCAGCTATCTGCCAGTGAAAGTCCCTTCAAAATCGGTCCAGCCGTTTCGGAGATTACCGGGAACAAACACACAGACAGACAGACAGACAGACAAAACATTTTTAAATCGCGTTTTTGTTATAGGTGTCGTATGTACTTTCATATGTATTTAGTGAAAAGGTGTTATTTTGATATTACAAACAGACGTAGATATTATAGCTGGCCCCCTAGCCAAGTGGCTTCGTCTACAAGCGTTTCTACAAAACGCTACGCTTAAATGTATGGAGATGACATTACAAGTCGATAAGTAGATCACGTGACTTATGTCATTTCCATACATGAAGCGTAGCGATTTGTAGAAACGCTTGTAGACGAAGCCACTTGGCTAGAGGTGCTGTATTTTGTACGATAAGTGAGAGAGTCGCAAGCCTAACCCCTTCCCTTTAGGCTGGGAGCTGATGAGTAATGTCTTCGGTATTTTCATTATCTATACAAATAATTTATACAGCAAAAACACGATAAAAAAATTTTTTGTCTGTCTGTCTGTCTATCTGCCTGTCTGTGTGTTTGTTCCGGGTAATCTCCGAAACAGCTGGTCCGATTTCGACGGGACTTTCACTGGCAGATAGCTGATGTTATAAGGAGTAACTTAGGCTACTTTTATTTTAGAATAACAAAATATTAAAAAATGGGTCCTGTCGCGCGGGCTCAGAACGCGGAAGCGGGCTTTTTTGTTAAGGGGCTATGGCCAGAAAAATGAATATCAGTTTTGGGCTATCTGACACTCGCGTTCGCTAGCCACGTCATTACGTCGGCACTACGGAAATCTATGGAGCAGTCTAAATAGTTATTTTTTAACAGAATTAAAAATATGAATGAAGTTCTCAGTTCAGTTGTTTTTTATGTATGTTACCTCAGATCTCCGTCATTTATAAACCAATTTGAAAGAATATTTATTTATTTGATATTTTTTATTGTTTATATTATTATTTATTGATACTTGTAGGACCCATATAAATTTCACCAAAATCGGTTCAGTAGTTTGGGAGATGGACTATTTACGGTTACCAGCAATTCAATACGTAGTTTACCATTAAAAACATGACCAAAACTTTATAAAAAAAATATCGATTCCAATAAAACTGGGTGCGCTAAATAAAACGCTAGAAATTTGGAGGTCCCTAATTTGGAGTCAGTGTCAATTCAAGTAAGTAGGAGTTGGTAGGTACCTAAGAAGCTGTCCTAACGTAAAGATTCCACCAGCGCAGCGACTCCATATGACATAAATTGTCTGTTGTTTTATTGAAGTCAGTTCTATTTTTTTTATCATCGTCAAGTATACTGATTCCATGTGCCCGCGACATAGTCGAAGTAAAGATGTTCCGTTTAAAAAAACCAGGTAATAAGTCTTAAAAAAACACAAAGGCAATTGCAAATTGAATTATGGCGAAAAATTGTATTTTCTTAAATTCGGTAGTTAGCTAGATTATAAACCGATAGTAAGGTCGGTTGTCTGTCATCTTGGAATCCAAAATTTACGTCATAATCGTAATCGGCACGCCAAAAACCTAGAAAATTATACCCATATGCCAGATTTTCCAAAATATTACATAATAGTCCGCAACTTGGGATTTAAAAATTCTCATAATTATACTTCATAAAATATAGCTTGATCTCTGCGACAACTGTCAGTAAAATCACGCCTATGAAGTCTTGAATTTCATAATAGTACAAACAGTACCTGTCAATGTCATACTTTATGGGCATGCCGATCTAATTAGTGATGGGCGATGAATCATCGTGACCACAGACGATATTTGAAATAAAACTTAATGTATCTTTTAATTTTATTGTATATTTTAATATCATAACATTATTTACATTTGTGCATACTGGATCTAAAATAATAGTGAGTAAATAAAATCTAATTTCGGGAGCGGGACGTCCGATTTGATAATATTTGCGAACAAGAGTTTATAATTAATTTACAAAATTGTTTTAGCGATTCAGAAACTGATCCAGACATGGATTTGGGTTGTACTCCTTTAAGAGAATAAATGTCATTTTATATTAAAATATTAGTTTTTAGCATTGATGATAGCAAGAAACGTCCATAATTTCTATCGACATTTTTTTATATCCTCACAACCCTATAAATATCACTTTGACTTAAGTCGCAGATATCAATATTAGTCATGGCATCTCTTTATGACTCATTATTGCAGAGCTCAGTGGGATGGAAATGAAATCTATACAAATAAATAAAATTGGAGTGTCTGTTTGTAATATCAAAATAACACCTTTTCACTAAATGCATATGAAAGTACATACGACACCTATAACAAAAACGTGTTTTAAAAAAAATTTTGTCTGTCTGTCTGTCTTTCTGTCTGTCTGTGTGTTTGTTCCCGGTAATCTCCGAAACGGCTGGACCGATTTTGACGGGACTTTCACTGGCAGATAGCTGATGTTATAAGGAGTAACTTAGGCTACTTTAATTTTAGAAAAACAATTAGGGTTCAGCGTATAAAAATAAAAACACATGAAATCACAAATAAAAAAAACATGAAATCAAAGAGTATCTCCGAAACGGCTGGACCAATTTGGACGGGACTTTCACTGGTAGATAGCTGATGTTATAAGCAGGTTAATACATTTTAGAAAAAAAATGGGTCCTGTCACGCGGGCTCAGAACGCGGGAGCGGGCTTTTTGTTAAGTTAAATAAATATCGCCAGACGAACACACCAACTGTATGGTCCCAAACTAAGCAACGCTTGTACTATGGGTACCATACAATGGACTGGGGATGATCCCAGTGTCACCCAGACTAGGGAAAATTACGAAGAGGCCATTTTCGAAATTTACCCTGCCGGGAATCGAACCCGCAACCACACGATGCAGTGAACCCAGCGGCCTACGCTCGAACCACTGCGCCAAGCGGCGGCCAAATTATATTTTTTAGTACATTTTAAATAGTCAAAAATATAAGTTGACTTTTAAAATACCCCTTCCCCCTGAACGACGTTATAAATAAACAATGATTATAATATAAAATATAATTAATAAATCATTAATAAAATAACCATTTCGTTAAGTAATATTCAAAAGCAATGTCTACTGAAATACATGTCTTTAAATAAACGTATGTTTTCTCATAATGTCTCCCTTCGCCGTTCAGCAAGTGAAAATTTACGTTGGAAATTATATGGAAATAGAATAATAAACTTTAAAAAAAAGACTGAAAATCTGTCAAATTACTACGATATACAAGTACATATAGTATCGGACTCGCACTTGAAATATTTTTTATTTGACCAAAGGAGTTTCCACTCTCTCCGTTTACGTATTGGTTACGACGAATTTATTTAAATTCGGATCTGAAAACAATCGGCATAGGTCCGACCTCGATGACGTCCGCAGACGACTGAGCTAGTTAGAATATGACAGTGATGCAATGACTTCATGTATAGAAAATATGAGATGACACTAGTGACCGCGCGCTCGGAAGTAAACCACATAAGCGCTAAACAATATTTCTTTGGTTATTAACAAAACTAGGGAATGGATTAAATTTTTTCTTATAAGCGATCCTAGATATTATCATTTACTATGTTTTAAAAAAATATCGTCATCTAATTCGCAATAATATCGTGGATGAAATGAAAATAAAAAGCAATAACAGCCAACTTTGGATTTTTTTTCTATCGAGGAAATTTCACTTAATCGTGTTTTCCTATATAGGTAATCCTAGTTAATGTTCTTGAATAACACATATCTGAAAATAAGCTTCTTAATCTATAAAATGATAGAAATATTTCGAATTAAAAACCCAAAAATTGCGACTGCCTCGACTTAAGTTAAATTCCACGCGGACGAAGTCGCGGGCTCAGCTAGTTATAATATATAATTTTATTGATAAGTGGGAGTAGGTAAGCACACTTCACTAAACCATCTTTCTATTTTAATCTGAGTGAGACTTAATTTACTTGGTAATTTTGGATTAGTAGTGTACTAGAACAATTTAACCAATAACTTATTTTCTAGTGCTTTTTAGTGATACACGTAGCCAGCCGCAACAGCTGCTCACGTTGCGTTGAGTTGTTTATACTGAGAATATACATTATTTTTTTTTCAATTGAAAAGAGTACCAGTTGAGTTTATTGCCGGACCTTCGTAGTGGAAGAAGTATTCCGAATCAAGGTAGTTTTACCAATACTCGTTTTGTTGGCCAATACATGAAGTCAAATTTATAAAGAATGAGTTTGGATATTAATGGATCTGTCGAAAATTGGATATTATTTTATTACGGGTGCGGGAAACATATTTTCTTTTGTGGACCTCACCATTTTTTTCCAAGCTAGATCCGTCCGACTGTTGCATAATTTCACGTCAGAGCTTCCAAAAATAGGTCTACTGACCTTTGGCCTTCGCTCATAATCCTGAACGAAATGATAAATGATGTCATGCAGTGAACATTCACCAATATTAATTGTGTTGGACTAGTATCGTGATTATAGGATGTGATCAAAGGTCGCGGAACCATCGCGGACCTAGTACGATGCTATTGGTAAACGCAAGTCATAACGCTGCGTCATATTTTGTAATTTTGCCTATTTTTAGATCACAAATGATGACTTTAGAACCCTAGTGATCTAGGGCACAACAGTATGTTTCAGAGAAAACTCTGTTAGAAATCTATGGGGTTTTTATTATTATTTCTTAGCTATATGAAATTCTGATGAGTTTTGTTAAGTTTGCCATTCTGTATAAACTCATTATTGGTAAAAATGACACTTAGAACACTCTGGTTCCAACGTCGTCAAATGAGATCGAGGAATTTTATTTACCCACTAAATAATGAGAACGTCCTTGAAAAAAATACATTTATTAAAAAAATTTAAGAACTAAATGCATATAAATAAGAGTAGGTACTTTGACGTCCTTCTGCGGGGTATGGGCCTACCCTCAATATAAGGGGGTACCAGGCCACAATCCACCAAGCGGGCGCAGTGCGCAATTTGAGATGTCTTTCGAAATTTTATAAGCTCGATGTTTTTCTTTTTTTATGTAACAAAGTCGGCAAACAAGCGTACGATCCGCCTGATGTTAAGCTGTTATCGTAGTCTATAGACGCTAGCATCGCAACAGACATGGCTCGCACGACGCCGACTCGAAGGGTATTAGGACCGAGGTAGGGTTGGACTTCCGGCTCTCTAACGCAGATATTATATCTACTCTACGTCGACCTTCCGTGACAGGGGGGTACTACCCCGGTAGAGTCAGTCCGCAATAAGTTGTAGTCAATTGGCTACAGCTCGGCTCTACCACCGTAAATATTTACAGTGACTCTATAATATAATTCTCTCAGCTGTTACTTGACATGGATAAATAAAATATAATAATATATCGTACTATGGGTACCGTACAGTGGACTGGCGGCCATCCCAGTGACACCCAGACCAGGGAAAATTACGAAAAGGCCATTTCCGAAATTTACCCTCACGGGAATCGAACCCGCAACTACTCGACACAGTAAGCCGAGCCGCCTACGCTCCAACCACTGCGCCAAGCGGTCGTCAAATATAATCGCCTCGCATATATTAAAACTGGGCGATAAAATATAATAGCTGATGGGCACCGTGTGATTTACGCAACTCATAATTTTGTGTGCGGCGGCGTGTAGATCGTGCTTGTGAGTCGGGTTGCAGCGTTTAGCCTGCGGTTGTGCGCATGCGTCAAACTGAGTACACTGGAGACTGTCTTTGTTCACCACCAATAGCGATGTGTATATACTTACATAACTACCACCAGGACGCCAGGGTTAGGAAGCAAATCATAAGAATAATTAGCCCGCTCCTGCGTCGCTTAGGTTTTCTCTAATATTTACAATGTTAATCAATCAGCTCACGAGTTTAGGTCAAATTAAGACTAATTACGATCCGTGGTGCCTTACAACTGGTCCTCAATCAGCTGTACAGTCTCGCCTCTATGGTAATCACCCCCATGCCAGCTATTTTTGTCTCCCGCTTTGCACCGGAGGGAAGTGTTTTTTTTTTCTAACTCCTATTATTTCTTTCGATTGAAGTCGTGCGGGATCCAAGACAATTTAACTTTTCCCCAGGACTCGTCGAAGGTCATAGCTCGACGTCATTATTAGTCACCATTGTGAATCATGGTTTACAGAAATAACAGTGGCGGGAGAGTGTGGCGGGACCAGTCCCTTTGAAAAAAATGTTAATTAGATGGTATTTTAAATATAAATATTAAGGCAGAAATTCTCTTAAACATAGTATAAACCACATCAAAATCAGTTTCGTGGATTAGAAGAACTAAGCGTTAAATACTATAGTTATCCATTGTATTTTGTGTTGGGACTAGGTCCACAACACTCGCCTCACCTTTCCATTGGTATTACATCTGTAAGCTAAGATTGAGAGTGTCCTTCGATGACAAGAAACCCAAGGTTTAACCTAGAGTCCTGTGGATAAGCTGAATTGTCTTGAAATTCGGCCGAATTTAAGCTAAAGAAAGAATAGGATTTATTTTATGAAAGATATCCACTTCCATACTTCGCAAATCGGGAGACAATAATTATAACTGTGTAAAATAATTGCCACAGAAGCAAGACTGTCTGATATGTGTGGCCAATTTGTGCTAGGGTTTGTAATGTATCTGATCGCGTTTGCGTTTCTACGTCGCTCGATCTAAAAGTCGCTCGTCTACGATCTGCTCACCGATTACCCGATCTTAGATCCTCAGATCATTGCACCACTATCTAGATCATCGCTGTTTTGCGCATCATTATACAGATCATCGACGAGTTGCCTTGATCCTAAACATTGTTTAAGCCTGCGTTGATCTGAGAGTTTACGTAACACCTCGTTTGCTCAGGTCGAACGCAGAGTTAAAGTTGCAAGTAGGTACTTACTACATTAGGCCAATAAAAACAAGCAATTTAGTTATTAACTTAAATCCGGCTTGAAAACGTTGCATTGAAGGCCACTCTAATTCTTAGCCTAGGGGTCCTATTTTTCGTAGTAATGGGCCCCGCCATAAAGCGTTATTATAAAGCTGTCAGTTTTAATGTTATGGTTTGACAGTTGATCCCAATTAGACGGCACTTGTTATAGGTATGGCCTTATTGCTAAGGTTATGGTAAGGTGTTTGCGATGCGACAGCGATTACATTAATATAAGCCGTTTATAAATCTGTTGCATTGCCATCGCCGTTCCGGTAAGGCTTCGGCCTAAGCTACTTGCTCTGGTGATCTGTTTAGACTCCGATAGAATCCCTTATCGATTACACAAAGCCTAAAAATTGTGGCATGCAAAAATTTTGTATGTGCAAATAAGTTTTTTAATACTTACCCACGGATTTTTTATTTTAAGCTTTTATAAATAATTATAACTTATCTATGGAAACAGATTTTTCAATCAAATTTATGTGTAATATTAATATGCTGCTTTTAGACACAAAACTAGGCACATCGATACTTACTAGACTGAATCTATGCTTTGCATTTACCTCAGAAAAACCATTTTATATTTTAAACATCGTCATATAACACAAAAAGATCATGCATTCTAACCATCGATTTCAAAACGAATTATGACATAAAACGACATAACGACCACATAACAACCGCCATTAGTCACACTACAAATCAATTAATCATAGGTTAATTTATTCAATTAACACTGGATACGCCAAATTAACCCTTATGTGTGTGAATAACAACGTTTATGCCCTAGTTAGTCTAGTAAACCGTGTCGTAAGTGACCATAAATACCTGCATTAGCCTCTTGTCAACAGGCATTAGATTAAGGTGAAGGCGCCTGTCTAGCCCGCGAAATTCAAAATTTTCGAGTATTTTTATAGTTTATCCAAAATCTGAAAACATTTAAGACAACATTTTGTGATTTGCGACAAACACAGTATGCAGTGCGTTTATAAATATACTCGAAAATTTTGAATTTCGCGGGCTAGACAGGCGCCTTCACCTTAACGAAAACTATTGCATTTATGCAATATTATTATTAGCGGTAGTAGTAAAACGTGATGTCACTATTTTCTAAACTCCTTGGTCGCGATTCTCTTTTGTTGAGAACAACTGTTGTCTTTGGGTGATAAGTCTAGAATGTCTATGAAGAAAGTATGTTTTTGAGTTTCCACCTTGGAGATATTTGTCTTATAAATTGCATTGTGGTTTTCGTATTTTGAAGTATACAACAAATCAATAACCACTTTAGTGTATCTGGGTGTATACATTACTTCATCACAGTTGAGTCTTTTACTATGTACTCGTACTTGTCAAATTGAGTGGTTTAAGAGACGGAAAGCCGTAAGAAATAACGGCTATCAAAATACTTTCTGTATAGATAATTCAAGAAATCGTATCATTAGCTTAGTGGTTAGAAGATAGATGTTCCGTGTTCAATCTCCATTTCAGTCCTACCATTGACGTAAGTTCAGCGTAGCACAAGCATCTAGTTTAGTTGGAACGGTGAATCCTTTTTCGAAATGTGATTATCTCAGATTGCTACTAATATTTAATGAAAAACAGAATATGAGATACAATATTTATTACATACAGCATTTAATTTCAAGGCAACTATCAATTTAGACATCAATATAAATTATACCAGTATTAAAAATACTAGATCATTTTTACAAAATAATTAGTTTTCGCCTTTTTAAAGGTCACTAAATACATAACGGCCAATTACTTTGCGCAGACATGATTATAAATCAGTGCGCGTGAGCATATAAATTATATTGCGAGAAATGCCTTCAAAACTTCTAGATTACCTATAATGCCTAAACTATTAGGTTTCAATGGAACGAATTTATTGCGGCGTGTGGCAGCAGTTAAAGTTACTAATGTTTATGGGAATTTATGTTAAACTTAGCATTGATAATAAAATATTGATACATTAAATACATCATATAGTTAGAGCAAATCCGTAGATGAACTGTATTTCTTACCGACGTAGTTCTAAGAATACGGTATTTATACCAAAAATCTTTGCATACATTAAAGTGTAATAAGTGATTAAAGTGAGCAGTGATAGCCGTTTGGTTAAGTACACGTCTTGCGTGCACAAGGTCTTGGGTTCAAACCCTAGCTCGCACCTATGGGTTTTTCGTAATCTAAGTGCGAATCATAATTTCAATATGATTATCACTTGCTTACGGTGAAGGAAAACATCGTGAGGAAACCTGGATGTCTTAGAAAATCTAACCAATTTTTGAAAGTCGTATGATATCCGCCAACCCGCACTGAGCCAGCGAAAAGGATTATGGCCTGAATACCCCTCGTAGTGAGGGGAGGCCCGTGCTGAGGAGCGGGACGTCAAAAGGGCTCAATTATATATCATTTTATTAAAGTGTCCCACGATTGCCAGTATAAGTAATAATTATAAAAATATTTTAAAATTGGAAAAAATACTGACGTTTCAGTAAAGACTTAAAAATAAAATAAAATAAAACTAACACACCTCCTGTACCGCTCGAACCATTAAACCAAGCGGCCTTCTCGTCATGTTTTAAATCTGTACCTAGCCAGCATCCCTTTAAGCCTGAGATAAAGCCGATGATACTGTAGTACCTAAATACTTTCCTAGGGGGGTTATTTTAAATCATTCGAATCGATATGGGAAACGAATTCGGAAATTTTGAACATTTGCATTTAACTAACAAAAAAAACAAAATTAAAATCGGTTCGTCCGCTTGTGTCTGTCTGTGGCAACGTGCCACAGACAGACACACAGATACACATGTTAAACTTATAACACCCCTCTTTTTTCGTCGGTGATTAAAAAGAAATAGGTGCATACAGACCAACATAGAACCTCATCCTTTTTGAAAGTCGGTTAAAATTAATGTTTCGGTTAAAGGTTTCGAATCCGATATCGATTCGCATGATTTAAAATAACCCCCTGGGCCCTAACCACGCTAGCTACTCAAATCGTAATAGAAAACCAAACGCTCGCGATTACGTTTCAAACGCTCCGCTTTTGACGTTTTGCTGACACCATACCATATCAATGTCAGGAGAAATCGTGAAGCTCGTGTCAGCAAAACGTCAAAAGCGGAGCGTTTGAAACGTAATCGCGAGCGTTTGCTCTTCTATTACGATTTGAGTAGCTAGCGTGGTTAGGGCCCTGTATGGCGGTCAAATTAAATTGCAAACATTAATAGAATTCTTGTCTTGTAATTCGCATTTCATTATCTCGTTGAAATGTTCAATTGCTTAATCCTTTGAACTTACTTTTGTAGTAATGAACATCCAAACCCATTGTTCTTTGATGGACTTAGTAAAAAGGTATTGAATTTATCTAAATGCCAGATGCTAAAGAGATTATCTGTGCATATTGAGGCGCCCCTGGTTATATTCTGTGATCAAGCAATTTCGTATTGGCATTATTTTTGCAATGATTTTTTAATTGACTTTAATAATGAAGACGTTCTTAATTCGATACATGATTATGTTTCTTTGTTTGTCTCTGTGTTTGTAATCGCGAATTTTAAAGCTGTATTCAAAATTTAACACTAAGCGGTCATTTAACCGCACACCGCTTTACTGTACAGTAGGGGTATGAAAACCTTAACCAGTTTTCAAATTGATTCATTTATCATGTTGCGAGCACATATAACGTTTTAAAACTAAGTCAGAGAACAGGCAGTTGCATAGAAAATAATGTTCTAACTGTTCGTAAACAAAGTTTAAATTTACTCGGAACAAAGTTTGTTCTTTTTAACTTGCCTAATAGTTTGACCTGCCATTAATATTTTGATATACGAAGTAATTAATATCGTCTTTGGTTTTTATGTTTACTAAAACTATTGTTATTCTCAGTGCCACATACTACACACGTAACATGGGGACAATCATAAGTTGACAATGTTATTAAAATGTTGACAGCACTGCGTCTTGCATTGGAATGTTGGCATTACTGTTTCTTGCACTCCTGCAAGCAAAAGGACTCTAGGGTGATTAACATTTTAATTCCCCGACTGTACAATACTACATTATACTACATTTTACAATATTCAGATGTTAAATTCGGTCATTATCATTCAATAATGTACAAAAAGAACAGTGTTTATCATCTTTAAGTAAATTACCACTAGAAGACTTAAAATAATTCATAAAATATTTGGAGCCAGTCCTAATTTAAGTCTTTTGATTCCTAAATGAGATTGGATCCGACTTCAAGAAACATTCTAAAAGTATAGCTTTAAAAAAATCAAGTTTAAAAATATAAGATAGGTAGTAGTTAGGTGTATTTTAAATTTTAATTTAAAACGAAAATTTATTAAATGAATATTAATTAAAAAAACAAAATTGAGGATCAAGCCTGTGACCTTTTAATTGCGACCACGCTCCAACTAAATTGCAAATGAACTATAAAAAAATATTTCGTAACTGAATAGCCATTACATTAGAAAGTGTAGTGAACTTATAAGTGCACTTTAACCGGTTAAGTAATAAGGTCTACTATCGCTTGCACGTGGCCTCTACAGATGCAGAAAGGCAATAAATTTCTTTGAGGCCATTACTTATCGAGACTGATGCAGTTTACTGAGGATTAAGCAAAGACGGATAAGTAACATTTGCAAGTAAGTTTTACATCGTGCGGTTGAAGCGAAAGTGTGTTTGTATCAATCTAACTCCTCTCTTCCATTGTGCGCTTCGTTTATTACCAAAGTCTACCGGATATTCATTCACAGAAACTATTACACCTGCTAATTTTAACCGGTCTGACCCCCGGCTTGAGGGAAACCACAGAGTGGAAGCTATAGGACATAGGTATATGACAATAAAATATCATATAGCTATTTCCAAATCTTATAAATAAAATTCTCGTGTCACAATGTTAGTTACCATACTCCTCCGAAACGGCTCGACCGATTTTCATGGAATTTTGTGTGCATATCGGGTAGGACTGAGAATCGGCTACTATCTATTTTATTTTTCATACCCCTAAATGTTAAGGGTGGCCCACATTCCACGCGGACGGAGTCGCGGGGCACAGCTAGTAATTTATAATTTCAGATAAAATGTGTTAGGTAATAAAACAATTTCATTTAAAAAATACAATAAACCTATTTATTATGTAGTGGATGGATTAATGAAAATTTTACCAGTACTAGGTACTAACTATCTCAGTCAGAAACATGAGATAATAATGGATAATGGTGTTACCTGCTCATGCATGCCTTTTAAGTTCTGTCGTTTCCATATTTCCCGGCAATTTTGAATTTGGAACTGTTCTATATTCGAATGTGTTTAAATTTCGAATCTCAAAACAATTGAAAGTTTTTGGATTAATGCTATTGTTTAGTCACAGCGTCGATTAGAATCTGTCAGGTTACGTACGAAAATGAATCTTCCTAAGGAAAATGTTCGTGCAATAATTTTCTACAACTTTAGAAGAGGCCTGACACGGCGTCAGTGTTTTGAAGAGCTAACATCTGTGTTCAGTGATGAAGCCCCATGTCTGCGGACTGTCGAACGCTGGTATTTATAATTCCAGCGTAAACATACTATTCTTAGTGACAAATCTCGCGAAGGACGGCCAAAATCCGCCTTCACTGAAGATAACATCATTGCTGTGAGACAACAAATTCTCGAAGATCGTCATGTGACGTATCAAGAGATAGAGGTTCTATTAGGCATCTCAGGGACAACCATTCAGAAAATCTTGCATGAAGCGCTTGGTGTAAGAAAGCTAGTTTGCCGTTGGATACCGCATCTGCTTTCCGACGATCACAAGGCGGCCCGCGTCAGATGGTGTAAGAAAACTCTGCAAAGGTTCAACCAAGGAGAGTCAAATCACGTCTACAACATCATCAGTGGTGACGAATCTTGGATCTATGCCTACGATCCTGATTCCAAACAACAATCTACAATCTGGGTCTTTCAAGACAAGCCAAAACCGACTAAAGTTGTTCGTTCTCGAAGCACTTCAAAGAAGGTGGCGGCCACGTTCATTGGAAAAACCGGCCATATTGCGACTATTGCACTTGAAGATCGTAGAACGGTTAATGGAGAGTGGTATACCACAGTTTGTTTACCACAAGTCATCGCCAACTTCGAAAATCTAACTCAAAGCGACGCATCATCCTGCACCACGACAACGCAATCTCACACAGCGCTCGTCAAACGATTGAGTATTTGAAGCAGGAAAAAGTAGAAATTCTTGACCATCCTCCATACAGTCCTGACCTAAGCCCTAACGATTTATTTACATTTCCTAAAATTAAGAATAGTCTTCGTGGTTAAAGGTTCCAGTCCGGTGAAAAAGCAGTCGACGCTTTCAAGTCAGCCATTTTGAACACCCCCACTTTAGAGTGGTATAAATGTTATAATAACTGGTTTGAGCGAATGGAAAAGTGTATTAAGCTACGTGGTGAATACTTTGAAAAACAATAAAAAGTACTATAAGGTTCTAGTTGTGTTTTTTTCTTCAAACGACAAAACTTAAAAGGCATCCCTCGTATTATTTTATGCTGTTCCTGAGAATGTACACCATCTGTAATTCATTGAAAAGAGTAACCATTGAGTTTCTTGCCGGATCTTCTCAGTGGAAGCAGCATTCCGAACCGGTGGTAGATTCTGACTATTCATAAATGCTTTGTTGGCTTACATGAATAAAAACAATTTTGAGTTTAAGTTTGAGTTTGAGATAATATGCCCATGTAAATCAAAATTTTATGTAAAGTTAAGTACAAAATTGTTTTCTTATATTTACGCGAATACTACACATTGAAATAAAACTATTTTTCGGATTTTATCGCGTTTATTAACTTTATGTTCCCGACGTTTCGGCTGCTTTACAGCAGCCATGGTCACGGGGGGACTGAGGTGTTAGACGTCCTGATGTCATAGTTAGTAACTGGGTACCCTCATATTAAGTTGTTGTTTGCGGTCCGATCCACGCAGAAAGTGCTGAAAGCAGCCGAAACGTCGGGAACATAAAGTTAATAAACGCGATAAAATCCGAAAAATAGTTTTATTTCAATGTTAAGTACCAAATGTTTGAATATCAATAATTTGTGTGATCTAAGTCGTCGTATGTTACATCTGCCGGCTTGTGTATCGGGTCAACTGTGCGATTTTCCAGATAGCCTTGGCTCTGATCCGATTGATTATGTTATTTAGAATACGACACAAGGTAGAGGTAGCTTACTGCAAGTGATTGAGTAATATGGTGGATAGCTAATATTTTTAAATGACCTTGTGTAAATGAATAAAATTGTTTTTGAGTTTTTGAGGCTCCCTTCCCCTTATCAATAAACTTGGATTAGCCGTAGACTCACCATAGTTTGTCTTCTTTTTTAGAATGTGAAATTACTGATGAACGAAAGAGATAGTTAGTGTGTAACTATTCGTCCGCTAATCCACGCCTCTTAATAGGGGACCAGAGTTTATGATAGATATTTTGATGCAATTTACTAATAATGTAGAAGGTATTCACAGCCAATATCACGAAGGAAGCCGACACCGTACTGTCTACACAATTTTACACCAGATATTTACCGTATTTGGTTTCTGGATTATACTAGGTGAAACAAAAAGGGTATACTATTTTTTTCAAATTTACTTTGTAAATCTAAATTGAAGTAGGTACTAAAGGTTTTGTAGACTTGTAAAATCTGCCAACAGCTGTATTCCTATAACACCTTTTGTTTTTCAAGTTTCCTCCAAAGCTGATCGTTTTGGAAATACAAAATTAAGATTTTAAAAAATATACCTACCCTTTCTGTTTCAACCTGTATTGTACCTAAAATGTATAAAAATTGTGGACGATACGTTGATTGAGTGAATGATCGCTATATCTTCATTCTCATTTTAAAACGACGGCGATTATCCTTTTATTAAATGAAATATATGCTGCAATATAAATATTTATGTATCTGAATGTAACTTCTGGCTTGTTCACATTCCAGGTTGATTAATTGTAACATTGTAACGTATTTCTTTTAGCTCGGTATCGACGCATCGCAACTAAGTACGGACTGATCACTTGTAATTAGTTCGATTTATTTCAAATATTTGTTTCGTAAGTACATCTACTAATTGCTCGTAGCCTTCAAACGATTGAGGCAGTGGTTTTTTCACGAATGAAACTCCTAGTTTAAACCAAAATATTAGTGTATTTGCTATTACATATTTTTCCTGTAACGTCTTATAGCTAGGTACCTACTGACATCTATTGGTAACACTGTAATAGAATAAATAATACAATTAAAATAAATAAAACTGGCATAGCTGGTTGTTGGCAGGAGTTACTTTGAGGAAATCTATTGCAAAATTAATTTGAGAGATGGACCCCACCACTCAAACTGAGGTTAAATAATGGTTCCTACTCCCAAAACATTGTTGATTTTAAGTTATTATTTTTATGTAAATATGTGTATAAAAAATCCGATCACACGTCATCAGATGTAGTGTAGTGTGTGGGTTTTTGATGAGCAAGCGATTTTTAGTTATTGTATTCTCTTTGATTTTGAGTGCCGCCGCGCCGGTCATACCACGTGGTCAAGCCCAGGTCAAGTTGACCATCACAACATGCTGATAATGTTGGATTGTGTATGGTACCTATGCGAGGATGTGTGTACCTGTCACTCAAGAGGTTAATCTCTAAAATATTACCCTGAATATCCACACGAATGCACCTAATGCACATTTCATACAGTAACTAAATATACATCTTGGTTCATAGATAGTTTCGTCTCTGTATCGTGCCACATACTTATTTTTTTTTATTATATCATGTAACTACATTACTTTTGCGATTGCGAGGCAACTTATTAGCCAATCTAAAAGTCGAACATCCCACGACCTGTGTGCCTGTAACTATAGCTTATTATATATAATATATTATATCGTGAGTGTTATGTTGTGTAATTTAATGACCACAGGCGATGGGTTTTTGCGTGGATTTTTTAAATTTTATAGCCACATCTTTGGATAGCATTTGGTAATTAATTAATTTAATAATTAATTAATAACCCACTTTTTATCATTAAAATGTATTTCTTCTTCTTTCTTTAAAAATATGGCCCATCGAAGTTAATAGGTTTTTCGCAAGTGTCAAGTAACAAATAGATATACCAAATAATTATATTTAGAATATAAAAAAGAAACTGACACCGAAAGTCATAAAAAACAAACACGTGAAACATCAAATAAGTAATGATGGCATATCATCCTACTAATATTATAAATGTGAAAGTTTGTGAGTGTGGATGTATGTATGTATGTTTGTTACTCCTTCACGCAAAAACTGCTGAACAGATTTGAATGAAATTTGGAACACAAATAGTTTATAACCGGGATTAACATATAGGATACTTTTTATCCCGATAATCCCGAAATTTTTGTTACGTTAAATACTACGCGGATGAAGTCCGTGGGCACAGCTAGTGTATAATAAATTACAATGAAAAACAATAGTACCAGGTATGACACTCTCCCTAATTGATAATAAAATAAGTTAGTCCGATCTTTTAAAATACGTACTAATGTTATTTAAATAAACAAATTATTTATATAAATAAATATATTTATTCAGTGATACACTAATTTGCATAAAATTAAGTGTGCGAATTGGATGATTGTTCCTCATTTAATATTCAGACATGTCAGAATTAATGGCTCTACAAATGATTGTGTTTGATTTACATTCTAGCTGAATTATTTTTAGATAAGTGATTATTTCATGATAAGTCAGTCTATTTATTAGGTAGATACTGGAACAAATTTGCATATAGTAAGACAATTTTAACACGAAGCTTTTTAAAGATTACTTAATTAAGAATTGCTAAGTTTAGGGTATTTTTTATTTTTATTATTAGCGATTTAAACAATCCATTTGATTTAATAAGTAATTATAATACTTTTATTCATATCCACTTTCCTATAAAGCTGAATATAAAAATATACAAATAATATTTTTTTTATTTCTGTAACACTATGAACTCAAGCCGCAACTCACAAACAAGTCCGAACATCCGCTTGACCAGGCCAGTGGCTGTAAGAAGATGGTTATATGCTCTTGATGTGTTCCGGCAATACCGGTATCGCTCAAGGTCCTTGCGATTGGTGCGGATCCGTTGAGGTAAAGCTACACATGAAGCGTAGCTGATGCTATAATATCTTTAGTTTCATCAGACTTATGTTATAGTAAAATACTAAGGCTAAAATACTAATTCAAATGAATCTCAAGTCTGAGGGTGATCTTGGAAATTTCATCCTCATGTCATCCCAGGGCAAAATGACATGTCAAAAGTTTACTCAAGACCACTCTCAGAATTGAGATCGATTTATTAATAAGGGCCTTAATATAATGAGGACGGTCCCACGTTAGAGTAGAGTGTAGACTGACATTGACATTTGGCAGTTCTAATATATAATGCTGTTCCTGAGAATGTACACCATCTGTAATTAATTGAAAAGAGTAACCATTGAGTTTCTTGCCGGATCTTCTCAGTGGAAGCAGCATTCCGAACCGGTGGTAGATTCTGACTATTCATAAATGCTTTGTTGGCTTACATGAATAAAAACAATTTTGAGTTTGAGTTTGAGTTTGAGAATCAAGCGACATCCGGTGAACTTAAAAAACTCCTCTTTGTCATCGATCGATACAAAAGGACTGATATAACATATTATTATGCCATTCCTATATAAAACAATCAGATTAATTAAGATACAATTTATGCATAAATACACTTATGTAGCACCTCGTAATCTCCCATAAGATGACCAGAGACTAATATTATGGCACTGGAAATTAATAAGCTAAGTAGGTATATGGATTTTGTTCGACAACTTTTTATCTAAACTATCTTTATGTTTATAATTCCGGTGTCCGTGAGTTCGTAGGTAATCCCCTATTAATCAAGTCAAGTCAAGCCGTTGAATAGGTTATCCCCTATTCGACGGCTTGACCGTTTTTGACAAATGTTTTTTTGTACTTATGTGATCACCTAAATTGTTCTTAGCTTGTTAGAGCCGATAAATGTTGCTGTTATCAAGCTGCGCGCAAAATCTAGCATAATGTTTAAGAATCATGCAATTCCTAAAAAGACTCCATCAACTTACGAAAGAATAATCAGTGAGTTTTAATAAAAAGCTTAGTACTTATTGAAGGTATTAAATGTCGCATATCTTTATATACAGCAGAAGCTTTATATTTGATAGTGAACGGTCCCATTATGAGCTGTTAGTAGGCTTAGTCTCGAAATGATACATTCATTAAGTTATTATTGTATCTTCAAGGCGCGTTTTGTGGCAAGATGTACGCCACAATCTCCATTTTAGTCTAACATTATTTCATAATCCAAGTGAAATAATCTATTACAGGATGTTGGGTCATGGAATTAATTTTTACGGTGTCGAGATACAATTGAGTTTTTTATTTCGGTGGCCATAAATTGGAACTACCGACCTTTATTGTTAGGAAATTGTTATTGTTTTTGACAGAGTTATATCATTGTAAGTAATTGGCCACGAAATACTTGAAAACACTTTACTTGAAATTGATTTCCATTAAATTTTTACAACAAGAAATAAAAATTGAATATCGCCGAACAAAAAACAAACCAATTACATTACTTTGTCCCTAAATAAGCAACGCTGTACTATTACAAGTATCTATAGACTACGGTAACTGCTTAACATCAGGCGGATCGTACGCACTTTTTCGAACTTATTCATATATAAAAAAAACTGAGTAGATACCTTAAAATCGTCTGCACTTACAAATAGGTACATAGTATTAATCATTTGAATTGAATGCAGTTTAGGTACCATTTAATATAAATAATTAAAAATATTTCAATTATAATAACATCCTGTAATCACGCGCAAATGTGTCTACGTATTAAAGGTTAATTGGGGCTTGTATTTTAAATTAAAATCGTTACAATTAACTCAGTATTTAACATATTTAATTATTTTCCTTATTGAGTTCATACTTGTCTCTGAAAGCATCAATAGTTCCCTCTGTCCTTTAGGTCAGCAACGCGGGAGCAATGCCTTTGGTATCACAAGCTACGGTAACTGCTTAACACCAGGCCGGTCGTACGCTTTTTTCCGACTTTGTTATAATAATTCTAGTTTCACTGACGGTCTCTACAGCTGTCTCTAGTGCAGTACTAAGCAGTGGCGGATTTACCAGCAGGCTGAGTAGGCTGGAGCCTTGGGCGGCAGATTTTTGGGGCGGCAAATTTGGGGAACGATTTTTTTTACGTTTTGCCGAGTGTACATTATTGTGTAAGTAGCATACATTACCCCGCCTTTATTAATCGTACATGATTGAGTTCTGATTAGCTCACAAATAAACCCAAAAAATAATTTAAGTACGTGCAATTTCAACATTTTTTTGGATTGTAAAAATAATCTAGGATATGCCAATTGTAGAGGCCAGGGCGGCAAAAACTTTACAGCCTATACCTTGGAAATTTGTTAATCCGCCACTGATACTAAGTACCTCTTTTAAGACTAGTATTCCAAAACTGAACTCAATATTGGCTAATAGGTCACTCATTCAACTTGATTTGAACTCAAATTAACATTTATAAACATTTATAATTGCTTCACTTAGAGGCTGGACCGATATGCATTAAACTAATCATTATTAGTGCAAATTGGAATTCTGTACAGTAGTTACCATCCTTGGACGGCCCTTCTTTATACTAAGGATTAGTGCACATGATTAGAAATGAGTATTTTATGCATTTATTATTATTATTTATTTTGTTTACGATAAAATTATGTCAGTATCTTTTTAAGTAGAGGTGGCGTTCCAATCCGGTTAAAGACTTATGGAAGATTATAAAACTGTTAGGCGTGTGTAAAATTAACTAGGGTCTTAGTTTGATTTTAAACTGTTATCAACATTATCCTAATGTATTTAATTCATTTGAAGCCCCACTCTGAATTACAATACATGATGTAATAACAATTATATCGCCAGACTCACCAACTGTATGGTCCCAAACTAAGCAACGCTTGTACTATGGTTACCGTACAATATACTGAGGCGATCCCAGAGGCACCCAGACCTGGGCAAATTACAAAAACAAAACGAATGTTGCTCTGACGGGAATCGGGCCCGCAACCACCCGGTGCAGTAAGCCGAGCGGCCTACGCTCAAACCACTGCGCCAAGCGGTCGTCCAAAAGCGGTGTAGCAATAAGAATTATAACATTCGTCGGGCCAAAGTACATCGACGCAGTAATTTGCCAAGTTGTAAACAATAGTACATTGTTACACGAGTGGTGAAAATAAGTCTTTCACCCGAGGTAAACACTGTGCTTTTCATTACGAGTACAAGGTAAGTAAAATAAAAACAGGAATTGGCTAAAGAAATAATACAAGGAAGTATGAACAATACTCTATAACTCGAAACAAAAAAAAAGATCGGATTGCCGCCTATTTTGTTTTTTTTTCGTTGGCCGGCCAACTTCATTATTTAGCCATTATTTTTCATTTTCATCTTTAAATATTTTGCCCAAATCTATGTCATTTTAAATACATTGTTGAAACTAAATTATAATTAAGTCATTTAAAAATATATATTCTTAAATTAATACTTAACTTTATGTTATTTCAATTTTACATCGTGCTGTAATTGAGTGACTGTAGAAAAAGTTTGAACATGGTTCCATAGAAATGTGAAAATGGAACTAGTTTTTTTTATAATTTGACAGCTGTCAGTTGAAAGTCAGTCTCCCGGGCCGGAAAAGTATTACTTTCAACCCGCTCCTCAGGCAACTTGGCCGCTCGGCTCACTGCACATGGTGGTCGCGGGTTCGAATCCCGCCGGGGCAAATTTCGGAAATGGCCTTTTCGTAATTTACCCTGGTCAGAATGTCACTGGGATCGCCCCCAGTCCATTGTACGGTACCCATAGTACAAGCGTTGCTTAGTTTGGGACCATACAGTTGGTGTGTCAGTCTGGCGATATTATTATTATCAGTATAATCTTTCCTTTTCTCTTAAATGTGTACCCACCTTTATAATGATAGTAACGGTTGCAGCTTCACGAATGTTCGTCAAAGCAGATCATACGTAAGCGCATCGGAATTTTAACATGCAATATTCTCTATATACTTCAAGGATACTTCAATCTATTGCATAATCTATACAAATAAATAAAATTGGAGGATCAAATTCAAATCATTTATTTTGTTTAGGCCTACGGGGGCACTTACAAATTGTCAATTTACATATTTTTTCCTTATATCTACAACCGGATCGGAACGCGACCTCGACTGAGAAGATCCGGCAAGAAACTCAGCGGGCTTGTCTTTTTACATGTAATTTTTTTTTTATCGCCAGTTGCTAATTTCAATAATTACAAGGGGTAGTAGATATTAATATAAATATTGAAATAGCTCCAGTGTGTTGCCTTTTGATGTTATCAAGAATTACACAAATAATTCGGACTAGTAGGGCAAGACACGCTACGCTTTGACATTATTATTGACTGTCGAGATTTGAGATCTGTTTGTAATATCAAATTAAGACCTTTTCACTAAATGCATAATAATATGAAAGTACATACGATACCTATAGCAAAAACGCGATTTAAGAAAAAATTGTTTGTCTGTCTGTCTGTGTGTTTGTTCAGGGTAATCTCCGAAACGGCTGGACCGATTTTGACGGGACTTTCACTGGTAGATAGCTGATGTTATAAGCAGTAACTTAGGCGACTTTTATTTTAGAAAAACAAAATTTAAAAAAATGGGTCCTGTCGCGCGGTCTCAGAACGTGGGAGCGGGCTTTTTTGTTAAGTTAAATTCCACGCGGACGAAGTCGCGGGCTCAGCTAGTGTAAAATAAAGTCGGCAAAAAATCGTACGACACGCATGATGCTAAGCTGTTACCTTAGCCTATAGGTGCTTGCATTACCAGGAGCATTGCTTCCACGGTATCGACCTTTAAGGGAGTGGATTGGAAGAAAGAAGGAAAGGGAGTTTGGGTTTCCGGTTCGCACTCATCGTACAAAACACTGCTGTAATAGTTATTTTACGCCCATCTTCTGTGAGAGGGTGGTACTACGTCTGACTAGTTACAGCTTGACACTACCACAACAACAAATTGAACATTTTAAAAACCCCCGATGCGGATTATCTTCACAAGAATGAACCGTTTTTCATGAAACAATGCTAAGAACACTCTCGATCCGAATACCTTTCTATCAAAAAAAAACAACATTAAAATCGATTCATCGACTTGAGCGCTACGATGCCACACACATATACACATGTTAAACTTATAACACCACTCCTTTTTTCGTCGGGGGTTAAAAATACCAATCTGGAATGCTTCAAATCACCTGAATAATCAAGAAAGACTGGGACTATCACCGTATTAATATTTGGTACTTAATTTAAACTAAACTGAAGTTTTCTTTAGCCAATCCGACTAAGCTTTGCTAAAGCTAGGTCACTAGTGCTCACGTTTGGTCGATTGGTGGTGACAATGGAACCCGAGATCTTTCGGTAAACGATCATTGTGACCGCTGAACTTTTGAAGAGAGGTTCAATATCCGGCTCACATCAACATCTGTAAACTTTAATCGTAAATTCAGTCAATATTTAGGGGCAGATGACTCATGTAGTGTAAAGGATGAAAACGTGACTGATTCATAAAAAAAACTATTACTATGATCCAAATGTTATATTTTTTCGAAACTATTATAACTTAGAATTGATAGAGTTTTAACACAATCAAATACCAATGCAATCGAATGATTAAATGAACTTTTCACATCAGCGCCCCTAGCGGAAACGTGCAGACATTAAATTACTCAATCGGTATTTGAATACGTTCAAAATATAATAATATATTATACTAGCTGTGCCCACCGACTTCGTCCGCGTAGTATTTAACTTAACAAAATTTCGGGATTATCGGGATAAAAAAGTATCCTATGTGTTAATCCCGGTTATAAACTATCTGTGTTCCAAATTTAATCCAAATCCGTTCAGTAGTTTTTGCGTGAAAGAGTAACAAACATACATCCACACTCACAAACTTTCGCATCTATAATATTAGTAGGACTAATCTCCTGATCCAATTGCTACTCACGAAAATGATAAGCAGAAAAACAGCATTAACGCTCCTTAGGTTAAGAGTAAGACCTATTTCCTTTTGCCGGAGCCGCGGTTGAAGCTATGAACTTAATTCCTACTAGCTGAGCCCCCGACTTCGTCCGCGTGGAATTAAATTTAACCGCTGCCGCTCTCGCGTTCTTGTTTTTCTAAAATAAAAGTAGCCTAAGTTACTGCTTATAACATCAGCTATCTGTCAGAGAAAGTCCCGTCAAAATCGGTCCAGCCGTTTCGGAGATTAGCCGGAACAAACATACAGACAGACAGACATACAAACATTTTTTAAATCGCGTTTTTGCTATAGGTTTCGTATGTACTTTCATATGCATTTAGTTAAAAGGTGTTATTTTGATATTACAAACAGACATTCCAATTTTATTTATTTGTATAGATTGAAAAAAGTTCAAAGACTTTTGAACGTGCCGTAGGATAACCAACCTTATTACCACGTGTGATGCTCCACCGCGCTAATCGTGTCGTTGACCTACCCCATACTTAATTTTTCCACCTGCCGCAGAAACGACGTTTAGTTACATAATTAATAGAATAAATACTTTTTTACAGATAAACTATTAATAAAATAGACGACACGAATTCTTAATTAACATGGACGTCCTATTTGACTATCTATTCAAAGGATTCCACTACAAAATCCCAAAGATTAAGTTAGGTATTTGTTTTGTAAATTAATGGTATTATATTCCGATTGGAACATATTTATAAGTTGAAGAGTGTTTGCCCTTTGCCATTTGACGGTCTATAGGGAAGTGCGGTGACCTCGTGACTTGACAAACAAACAGAATATAGATCCTGGATCCGACTCTTCCGCAGCGTGTGAACTGATCTGCAATCTATTATAGACTTCAATAATAGGCAATTTATGATTCAATTTTAATCTCTGTTGTTTCTAGTTTAATTTATGTTTTGACACCCAACGCAAGATAAATTCGGATATACATTTGTTGTTGCATCGTAGTTAATGAATTATGTTGTATTATAATGTTCGTCAGCATCGGTAAAAAGTAGGATTTTATTTTGCAAAAATGTCTCATTCAGGAATGTTATAGGAAACCTTAATTCTGGAAAATGAAACAAACGTCTCTGGTAGAGGGTTTAGGCAAGTAAGATAGGTTACAAAATGGTAATAGAAAAGAAAAAAAAAACATAATTTGAATAATTTACTACACACACAAAAACAATGATGAACTTTGACACAATTAGGCGCATTACACACATTGCGTTTTCCCAACCGCACACATGATGCTAATCTTTCTAGAACATAGTTGTTTAGACAAAAATCTAGTGCGTCTGTTCATCTGTATGACCATATCTGAAGGAGTTCTTTGATAGAATCTGTTACTAAAATGGTAATAAGTACTGAAGTATGTGGAGTGCTGTCTTGACATTTAAAGTACATAATGGTGCAGTGATGGTGGCGCGGACGCACAAAGAACTTTGTGTGTTAAGGGTGTTGGCAGACAGGGCGGCTAGGACGCTGCATTATATGCCTATGGGCCTAAAAGCTGTGAATGAAAAGTGCTTATTAATCTCTCTCGTGTTATCGGACAAAATATTTCTCAGTGGTATTTATTTATTAACATTTAAGGTACATACAAGTTATGTGTCACCCGCCTATAGATACCTTATTTGTGACGTAGATAACGAGTTCGGATGATAGTGTAATATGAACCTCATAAGAAATTATTTTTCAAATAGATAGATAGATAGATAGATAATTATTTATTAATCCACCACTAGAAACAAAACATTACATAATTTACACAGAAAGTGGAAAATGGGCGGCCTTATCACTAAAAGTGATCTCTACCAGGCAACCTTAGGATGGAGAGGATCTAAAGAAAAATAATATGGGGGTGTACTTACATAAATTAACTTAAACATATACATTACATTAAATAAACAAGAAAATAATATGAAATATACTTATACCTACTACATAATGGCTAAATGAATATAATAACACGCAACAGTTTAGACACAAACAAAATAAATAAGAAGCAGTAATTATGAAGAAAGAAAGAATTTTTTCAATCAATGATTTAATTAAGATTTTTTTGCTATTATCGCAAAGAATTTGTAATAATGAGACATTATTACAAATTCTTTGTATTATCGACACGGTTTAAGTTGAATTAGAAATCATGGGTTTTAAAGAGGGTGCAATCAGGAATGTGTTTGTGGTTAGAACCGGAATTTAATATTCAAAGAAAGACACTCGGTGTAGACTCGAGTAAACCTAAGTTAAAATATTAATTATTCCTTAATTTCCCTAAATTTAACCCCTTAAAAGGTTGACGTTTCGACCGCTCTATCCAATCAAAGCCTAACAGGAATGCGTAAGGAATTGCTTCGTCGCGACATTACAAATGAATGTCTTAACGTAGCTTGTACGCTTTATCGCTCTATGTATTGTAGAGCGGTGGCCAACATACATAATAAACGACACTGGTGTAAAGGTTAGCGGGACCACCTTCAATACCAAGAGGTTCCAGGTTCGATCCCCATACTTGCATTAAGCTACTCACGTGGCGAACGTGGTCACTAATTGCTAGTTATCTTTATAAGATAACTAGCTGTGCCCGCGACTTCGTCCGCGTGTAATTTAACTTAACAAAAATTTCAGGATTATTCATCCCCTATTTTATCCCCTTGGAGGTAGAATTAATCAAAATCCTTTCTTAGCGGATGCCTACGTCATAACATCTACCTGCATGCCAAATTTCAGCGCGATCCGTCCAGTGGTTTGGGCTGTGCGTTGATAGATCACTATGTCAGTCAGTCAGTCAGTCAGTCAGTCACCTTTGTGTTATATATATTTAGATGATTATACAAATATAATCGACCAATACCTATTGAAATGACTTGCTCTTATTGGGACCTTCGTACTTTGGGCAAAATGTCAGTGTAGAATAGTGCATCTTGTGCCTACCCGTTTGAGGTATACGGGCGTAAGGATACTTATAAGTTATTATATAACAAAGTATAATTTTAGTAATAAACTACAACTATGCAAACTTCCGCAAGTTTATTAATAGTCCAGATTTTAACTAATTGAACGAGACAATTATTTTGTATCTCTAATACTATACTTATTATTATTGTAACTAAGCCGGCAATAAAGCGTGCGACCCGCCTAACGTTAAGCAGTTACCGTCGCCGCTCGCACATTGCCTACCTGACAGGGAGTGGAACAGAGAGAGAGATATTTCAATAAATTGCCCATTCCAATTGTGATCCAATTCCAATAGCTTTAAGACTGAGATTATGAAAATCAATTAGCCAAAATAATGGGTAGGGTGCTGTGATAGCCGATTGGTTAAAGCACGCGTCTTGCGTCGTACCAGGTCTTGGGTTCAAACCCCGGCTCGCACCTCTGGGTTTTCCAAATCTATGTGCAAATCATAATTTCCATATGATTATCACTTGGTTACAGTGAAGGAAAATATCGTGAGGAAACCTGCATGTCCTAGAAGATCTAACCAATTTTCGAAAGACATGTGATATCCGCCAACCCGCACTGGGCCAGCGTGGTGGATTATGGCCTGAATCCCCCTCGTGTTGAGGGGAGGCTCGTGCCCAGGAGTGGGACGTCAAAAGGGCTAATATTATTATTATTAATGGGTAGGGTGGGAGAGCATGAAACAGAGCAATCCATTAATTTTGCAAGAACATCTTAATTTCAATACAATTACTGGCTACGCATATTTACTTTAGCAATAAAAGCTACAGAATTACAGCTTGGGTTAGTTCATCTATCTTTATTTGGTAATATGAAGCGGTCTTGCGCTATTGTAATGCAATATTGAGTGTATTGTTTCATTAGATTGGACATTATACACAAGACGTTTCTAGGTGTATTATAAAAATTCTTGAACAGATTTCGATACAGCTTCATTGTTCATTTCCGTAAAAAGATCTGTGAATATTATTACATAAGATAGGGATACGTTTTTTATTAGGAGAATATCATTTATTTGCTCAAAATATATCGATACAATTGTCTTACATACGTATAGATACGGTGGTTATACATATAGATACGGTGGTAGAGCTAAGATAGTCATACCCTCATTCCGCAATGGGATAATATTTAATTTAGTATTTTCTTATATTTACTCATAAGTACGAATTATTTTTCCCATAGATATTTTGAAATATTTTTTCCAAAAATATTAAATACAGAAATATTCGCTATTAAAGTTTAAAGTTAAAACTACTCAGTGATGACGACATTCTTCAATACCTAATACTAATCGTCCGTATTTTTTCCAATTTCAAAACATTTTCATAATTATTTCAGTGCCAGTCATCGTAAGACATACTTTATAATATTAGTAGTACTAGTTGTGAAAAAAATCAGCCCTCATTCTAATTGATTCACGGAATGTAACGCCCATTTAGCAACACGTCAAGCGAACACTGGCATCGCAACATATAATGACAGATTACTCTCGCGTCAGTCCGTGTGCACGACAATAATTCCTTTCCCTTTGCGCATTCCTGGCAGATGTGCCAGAGCTAAATGATTATTCATGAATATTCATGGCATAACACCCCATAAAGCCTTTTATGACATGCGCGTTGGACTCTACGTAGAGTCTAAATATTAAAATCTGTAAAAGGGTCTCTACTCTGCGTGTTAGACTAATGTGAGCAGGGTATATAGTTAACCGATGGTTGTCCCAATAGGGGGCAAACTTGATGCAAATTCATGGACGGGAATACTAGTAATGAGATAAACTCATATTGACAGTAATATTTTTATAAAAAAAACCTATCTAGAAAGATCCTTAGAAATAAATGTTATTTTCCTAACGTTGCTGGTTATATACATACACAGGCCCCATTCTGATTAATTGCTCTCATAGAGGTGTAGGTAATAAAACTATTACAATCTACCTGTTGCCCGCGACTCTACCTGCGTATTACTTCGATAAAATAAAAGTAACCAAGTTACTCCTTATAATATCAGCTATCTGCCAGTGAAAGTCCCTTCAAAATTGGTCCAGCCGTTTTGGATATTAGTCGGAACAAGCAGACAGATAGAAAGAGAGACAAAAAAGTTTAAAATTGTGTTGTTTCATTATGTATACTTACTTTCATTTGCATTTAGTAAAACGCTGTTATTTGGAGATTACAAAGGCGATACAATTCAATTTTGTTTATTTGTATAGATATAGATAAAAATCAACGTAATGTCCAAATATAATGGCCAATCAATAACCATTTCTTAGCAATTGCTACCAACTAGCAGGATGGGTAAAATATTTCAAAACCCTTTGTCGTAACTTAATACTTTTGATGTGTTGTAAAATACACGTAGTCGTTGCGTGGCATCAAGCTATTTTGTTGGATGACAATTAAACGGTTGACAATATTTAATTGGTCAGTGGATACAAGTAGCTAAGTTATTGGCTGTCTTTATAAAATTGATGTATTTCTTTTTTTGAAATGAGTTTTTTTTAGGATTTAATATTTATTGGGTATATTATAATTTAATAAAACAATTAAATACATTATAGACATAATTTATTTAGTATTCATCAAATAAGAGTCCGCTAATCTTTATAATTTCAAGTTAGCAAACTACAAGCCTCTTTAACATAGTAAAACACAGTAAAACAGTTCACATTTTAGAAATAATCGCATCTGTTATTTTTTTGGAAAACCTGATAAATGATGTCTTAATATTTAAAAAGGTTATACAATAATAACAATAAGTCATTTAACGCCGCACTCCTGGGCACGGGCCTCCTCTTAAAATGGGAGGTTTTAGGCCATAACCAACCACGCTGGCCCAGCGTGGGTTGGGGGATTTCACATGCCATTCGATAATCGGTTTAATTTTCCTAGACATGCAGGTTTCCTCACGACGTTTTCCTTCACCGTAAGTGAGTGATAATCATATGGAAATCATGATTCGCACATGGATTTCGAAAAACCCAGACATGCGAGCCGGGGTTTGAACCCAGAACCTTAAACCCGCAAGACGAGTGTTAAAAGGCTATCACTGCTATGGTTTGTTTTACTTTGCTTTTAAAAGGGTTACTTACATTTGTATATTAAACAAAGAAAAGGTTCGATTTAAATATTTCTTCGCTTTTCTTTAAAAACATGGCCTCACCCACCTCTAGTAAGTATCTTGCCAGTGTCAAGTGTTCAATAAATTAAAGAAGCGTCAATTAAAATAAGACAATTCAAGCTTTATTGCAACCCAGTGAAGGGTAGTCATGGCGGAAATTCTGATATAATTAAATTAAGTGACATCACTACGATTCTGATCGCTACAAACATGACCATCGATGCTTACATTATCATAATAACATGGTATGAAAGGCATTTAATAAATAAATTGCCGAGGATATTGAATACGCTGGTAATAATTAATTTCGTGACCGCTTGGCGCAGTAGTATGAGCGTAGGCCGCTCGGCTCACTGCATCGTGTGGTTGCGGGTTCGATTCCCATCGAGGCAAATTTCGAAAATGGTAATCCGCCACGCTGGTTCAGTGCGGATTGGCGGATCTTTTTCGACATACAGGTTTATACCAAGCATACCAAGGCTTCCAATATGGCTTAATGACTGTGATATCCGGGACTGGCAGCTTAACGTGTGTTTTGGGTGTTTTGGGAAACTGGTGTTACGATCATCTTCTGCCTTACCTTTTACCATTATTTGGGGTCGCCACAGTGTATTTGTATTTCCTTCCATTCATCGCGTCTTCCCGTCATACTCACATCCAGTCCAACCTCGTTCATATCATTCTTAATACATTCCATCCATCTTTTCTTGAGCCTTCCTCTCGCACTTTATCAATCCACATTCATATTCATCACTCTTTTAGTGTCATGCTTCTCATCCCTTCTCATCAGGTGTCCAAACCATTCCAACCTCCTACCTCTTACTTTGTGTTATTGGCGCTACCTTGACACTATCCCGTATATTTCCCCTTTTGGGAACGTGGTATGGGCTTATGAAAATACTCTATTAAGTTACGTCGACTACTGGGATTTGAATCCAACATTTTTGGCATTTCAGCGCTAAATCCATGTTTGAAATTCAGATGAAGAACTTGTTGACAGCTCTGTACATCCCACGTTACTCGTTCACAAACCCTAAATAAATGTGACATATATGGTAAATATTTCTCAGAGCATGCGGCTGATTCGCGGCATAATTTATAATAAATTATCCGAATGAATACCTTTATTTATAAGTACATACTTAGCAAATTATTCAGTAGTTCATTAATGCGTCATATTATCAGCTCTAACTTAGTAGAGCTGATATTGTCATAGTAGATGTATGTTTGAAACAGTAGAGACAACGGGCGACGTCTGTGGGCAGTGGTCTTAGGTTTGACTTGTGTTACTAGGTAGGTATATTTTTAACCAACTTCAAAAAAAGGAGGTGGTTCTATGTTCGTCTCTATGGTTTTTTTATGTAAGATTACCGATATTTGTATAATGGTGGACTGACTGTGAAAAATTGATAGACTTAAAATGTAATCAATTATAAGGTCCATTGTTATTTCTAGCTTTTTTTTCTATGTACAACGTATATTTATATGACTGTCTCCTTTTAATCGCCTTCTGATTATAAGGATGTTTTTGAATGGATGAATGAAAGGAATGTTTTTGTGTGTTTCGTTTTTATTTATTCACGGGGTTCCTTCTGAAAAGTAGCGCGCCGAGGGTTCCTCTACATGTATGCTGAGAGGAAACGGGCCTTAAATACCTCACAGCCCATTAGTAGAATTCATAGTTAAGAAAATAGTAGTACTGAAGTAGATTTAATTGACTGTTTAGTTAATTGACTAGTGCTAAAGTCACTTTAAAACGGAAAGTAAACAAAATAAGGTTCAAAGTGACATTTCTAGCCGTGATTACACTTCGACTAATTAAAAATTCGATTAGAGCAGGTGTAATAAAGGAAATATTGCATGGCCCGAGAATCGAACTAGGACATCGTGAACTAGTGACTTGAAATGTTAACCAAGGTAGCATTTAAAATCAAATTTAAATAACCGAAAATACGCTTTGAGTAGTAAAGTGATGGGCGTTAAATATGTTATTAGGAACGGTTATTATCGCATCGCATCATAATATATATTATTATTATTATTATGAGATCTAGGATCCTCAGTACGCCAACTACAGTCTACAGTTGCTATTGAAAAGTATAATTTCATAATAATTAAAGTAATTGCAGCGTTTTGTAACATAAATGTTCATTTGTCAATCAAAATGTTAACGTACGAAAGTTATTTTACTTGTTAGAAACATTCACATTATGTGAATGTAATGTAGAGTTTACATCTTAAAATCTTAGCAATAGAAGATTTTACCTGCGTTGCTCAAGCTTCAAACTTAAAACATCGAAAAAAACCCTTTTTGTTAAAGACACATTTGGGTATAAGTAGTCAACTTATTTAATAAGAATAGGCGAATAGATATTTCTCCACAAATTGATTTAACCAGCCGCAGAGACAGTATATTTAAATCTATAAATAATTCAATTTTGGTAGGTACCATGAAATAACAATTAGGCATGTATTATTTTAATTTGCTTTAAAACGGCTTACCTTTATACTATTTCAAAATCATCTATATTTTTCCAATAACATCCGAGTGATTCACAAAACAATATTGTTTCGTGACTATTCCGTGACAATAACACCATCTCTTCACCACCAAATCAATATGCGGATGTCATAACTAGATTAAAAAATAAAAAATGTACCTATCGCACCGACCTCTTCGATCCACATTCTCCAAGGAAGAACAACCTTCCATGATCCAACGTATCGACCCTGATATCGTTTTCAGAATCGCTCGCAGCCAGATGAGAGGTATAAAATCCACGATGGTCTCCCAGAGATGCACAGTTGCCTCCGCATCGTCAGACGAACAAGTCGTCTTTCTAATATAATTAATTATATATCACTAAATAATAAACATAATGAAATTGGTGAGTACTTTGTGATATTCGACACAAGTTCAGGGAAGATAATGGGATAATATTTGTGGGGAAATGCCGATAATTTTAGTGCATTGGCTGTTACAGTTCACGACGACAGTCCTTATAAGTAACGTCCCTATTGAAGTTTTTCACTAATGGCACATTCTTTTTGAATACTTACATACTTGGAAACCCATTCAATAAAAACCAGTTAAATATTTTTGCATTATCAAAAAAAATGACAAGCTTTTTCTAATAGTTTGTCCTACCTAATAATACTGAGAAATATTTAATAATCCCTTCACCACAATTGGTCATCAAAAGTTGGAGATTTCAAATTATCTCAATATTTACGAGTTTGCAACATTGAATCGACATCTCAAAGTGTAATTATAAGCGCAGTCATACTTACGCGCAATTAAAACTTCTAATGTCTGTGATTAACGCAAGCTCATCATTGATTTGAATTTAAACGAGGATTCGCCATGTAGGGGCAAAAAATCTGGGGCAAAGTATTAGGGCAGGGTTGAAATTATAAGCGACTGTTTATTTATTTATGGGAAAGGAGACGAGTTACTAGGGTTAAGCGACTTAAGGATAAGGTTTAAATCACAGTATTTTCATTCAGAAGTTGTTGCTCCTTGCTTGACGACCGCTTGGCGCTGTGGTTTGAGCCTAGGCGCTCGGGTGATTACATTAGGTGGTTGCAGGTTCAATTCCGTGGGTGCAAATTTCGGAAATTGTATTTTCGTAATTTGCCCAGCTCTAAGTGTCACTAGGAATGCCCCCAGTCCATTGTACTGTACCCATACCCACAAGCTTTGCTTAGTTTGGGACCGTACAGTTGGTGTGTCAGTCTGGCGATATTTATTTATTTATAGGAGCGGCAGTAACGGGAATATGAAGTAGCTAAATTATCTGTTTCTCTTCCAGTTCGTGGTAGCCGCTGTTCTAGGTGTCTGCTTAGCAGACCGCCTTGACAACAAGTATCTCCCACCTAGGGGTAACTCCGGCGCTGGTGGGTTCGGCCCAGGCTTCGGCGCTGCCGGCGCACCAGGCTTCAGAGGCTCTGGAGCCGGTGGCTTCGGAGGAGCGGGTGGAGCCGGTGGCTTCGGAGCCGGTGGAGCAGGAGCTGGTGGACCTGGCGGCTACGCTGGCGCTGGAGGTTTCGGCACTCAGCACTCTGGCAACGTTTACAACGCGGGTTCAAGCGCTCAGTACAATGCTCGCTCCAACTCCGCTGACGCCACCGCTCAGATCCTCAGATTGAACAATGAAGTTACCGCTGACGGCTTCTCCTATGACTTCGAGACCTCCAACGGCATCCGTGCTGATGCTTCCGGTGTCGCTACTGACGGAGTCCAGTCTCAGGGTAGCTTCGCGTACAAGGGTGACGATGGCCAGGACTACAGCATCACGTACACCGCTGACCAGAACGGCTTCCAGCCCCAAGGCGCTCATCTGCCCACCCCCCCGCCGATCCCTGAAGCCATCCTGAAGTCCCTGGAGCAGAACGCCCGCGATGAGGCCGCTGGCATCGTTGACGATGGTGAGTAGATATTTTTGCACCAAAACAATCGTGTAATTATTTTAAATAATATTACTGGTTTATAATTTCTTATATAAACAGTTAAGTAGACTTTAAAAATATTGCGCAAATCCTAAAGCACGAATAACTACATGAAGTAATAAATAAGTAGAATAAAGTCTGTTCGATGATTGAAAGATTACTTAATTTGTAGGCCAATACAAAAAAGTTTACTATTACATCAGTAAATATATATAAAAACATTATATTACATATCGCAAAAACCTGGCTTAATTTTGCAAAAACGTTAATTCTCATTACCCAGTGGTACAAAGTGTTTTGGTTACGGACAAAAAGTTATGAGGGAACAATAATTATAATCATTAGTAAAAATGTCTGCCAGCAATGTTTTGTGGTATACTCTGTAGTTTGTATAAGGATGTAGTTGCATTTCAGTAATTATAGTTGCAGATGATCGTTAGGTTCTAAATTTGACAGCAAACCGCAGTTTAACCTTGCTTGTAGCTTCTAATAGCTGCAGAGCCTGTATACCAATTTAATCCTTAAATTACTCATACTCAGCAGCTGACTTGCTTGACATATCGTGTTTATATTCGAATCCATACAGAATATTCTAACCCAATTTATCCCATTGTCAAAACTCTTTCCATATAACGTTACTAAATTGGAAATTTTGAACAGTAAAACAGGTAAATTGAATCTTGGCAAGTGCTAATCTTTTTTGCCATTACCTCTCACGCCTTAACTACCAGATGAGTTACAAAATGACGTGGGATCGCTGCTTGCGTCACTGCTCGTGACCGCCTGGAAGCAAACTAAGGCATGTAAAGGGTATAGGTCAGCTTTTAATTGATTCTATGCCATAGGTATTTTAAATATGGCTCAATTTTGAGATGTTGAACAATATATTGAAACTGATTTCTTCTCAAAAGCTTTTTCATTCCAATATTATTCTAGAGCATAGATAGTATAGCTTTCATTTTAAGATCTCTATATACTTAAGTTTTAACTCTTAGTGTGGAAACAACTGAGATGACTTAAATTCTTGGTATCTAACACGTGAAGTTTTTTTTTGCAAAGGGTCACTAGTCCAACACGATCTTGAAAAATAAACCCATTTGCTATTGAACTTAATAAATCAATCTATTACTCTAATTGGTACCCAATCTATGTAGAGACGCATCAAATAAAACTTACTCGCAATAAATCACTGGCTAATACAAGACAAGATCTTGATACATTAAAGGCAGATTCATTAATTAAGTCAAACCATCCTTTAATTGGCCATATAAAGGTTTAACTTGTTCATAGTTCGGTCTAGGATTGCAGCCGTAAAATAAATGGCCATATTCGTATTTATAGCAAGTGGTTCATTACGTTACGAAACTGTAGAGAATAGGTAAAGCATCGCTCTTGTGGGATAGCATCGGAGGCAGTAAAATATAATGGTGTTAGTGATTTTGTAGCACAATTTTTGGCGTAGCGAAAGAAACGGGCATACAATTTAAGGTATCGAATATAATCATTTCATTTTAAATCCCGTTACGACCCTGTTAGTTTTGATAAGACACCATAAATAGATTATGTTTTTATACATCTACTTCTAAAAATACCTTTTTACTTTAATTCAAAATTCCACCTACCGTTAATCGAAAGAAAGATTAAAATAAACTGTCTTAATGCGACCTAAAATGTCTACGGGTCCATAATTCCTAGATGCTCAGATCTCAAAGATGCGTAGATAAAATAGTAACCCATTCATCCGATAAATTGCGCAAGCGTCGATTGCAAGATTGATTTTATCGGCCAAGATGTTATTGATAATGTCTGCCGTCAGTGTACTTATCTATTCAATTGGGAAGATTTTGACACCGACTATTGTATTTAATGTAATCATTTTAATAATTATTACCGAGCTTAAGTACTGTAAAATTGCGCCTATAAAAATGACGAAAAACAATTATTACTGCAGATTTATCCGTTTTATATTATAAAGTTAATATTTTTTAAACAAAACAGCAATAAATATCGTCATTTATTTATTTATTATTTCTCAGATAAAAATGACTGAATGCATATTACAAAAATATGTTCTTTTTTGTTTGCAAGTCAACATTTTAAACCACTGTGCGTTCCAATACTCTGTTTAACTTCCCAACCGTACCCTGAATTCTTGACACAGTGGAAAGATGACCAATTTCCCAATAATTATAGGACGATACTAATGTATCGTCGCGGCTTCGCTTGCGGGGTCATATCGTGACTCGCTCTGGTAACGTTAGGGCGTGGTGCACACTGATCGAGTTTGCGATAGACTGTGAAAAGGTTATGCGGACTCCGCGATCGGATAGTTTAGTACTGCGAAAAGGGGAAAAGGTTAAACACTTAAATACAGGATTGTTAATGTCACATTCTTTTCGCAGAAAGTTTTAATTATTGATTTTTGAAATAATTTCAACACATCCCATTTTTTTTAATCCCTAAATTCCTCTTTTAAAGTAAAATCATTAAGCCAAACATATTTACTGCTTACTAACTCATCCTACACATTGCATTATTAGAACCATTGCAGCACTAAATGAACCTGTAGGTAATGAGTGCCCATAGTTTACTCAGCGCACGGTAATCGCGAATATTAATGACAGTTGCCACAGTAATAAAGCGTTCATCTAGATAATGACCCGTTTCGCAATCAGACTATGATGTGCACCGTGCCTTATGTTGCAACTTTAGATTTGCGAGTACAGAACACTGTATGTAATTGTGACTTGTTGTACTTTATAAAGTAGTAGCTTTTTACCGGTGTTTCGTAAGCGTAGATTTTATTTACTAGATGGCGACACGAGCGCCATCCACGGGTCTAACTATAGATAAGAGACATCCAGGTGACCCTTAGTACAAAAATCACCAAATTCGGTCAAGCTGTTTAGGAGAAGAATTACAAACATACGCACACCGGAATTTTATAATATGTAATACAATTAAGACTAAAGGATGGACTTGAATTTAAGGGATGAACCTAGCGACTTTTCCTTTTACAACTAAGGATTATTTTAAAATTGAAAACTATATCTCGTTCAAAAAATCAGCCTATCGATTCAAAGAGGAAATGCAGCCAGCATTCTTGGCACCATACCACGCGGCCAAGGTTTATTTTAATGTTTTAAAGTGTTTCTGTTCTTAGTATTTAGATACCATATTTAACTATTAAATCACAATTTAAATTTTAAAAGTTAAAAATCAAACAATATTAGAATCAAATAGCAGTAACCGATTGGTTAACTACGCATCTTGCGAACAGCAGGCCCTGGGGTCAATCCGCGGCTCGCACCTATGGGATTTCGAAAACGATGTGCGAAACATAATTTCAATATGATTATCACTTGCATACGGTGAAGGAAAACATCGTGAGGAAACCTGCATGTCTTAGAAAATCTAAGCAATTTTAGAAAGACATGTGAAATCCGCCAACTCTCTGGGCCAGCATGGTGGATTACGGCCTTTATCCCCCTCGTAATGAGGGGGGGCCTGTGCCCAGGAGTGGGACGTCAAAAGCGCTGAATTATTTTTATGAGAAACTAGCTGAGCCCGCGACTTCGCCCGCGTGGAATTTAACTTAACAATAAAGCCCGGTCCCGCGTTCTGAGCCCGCGCGACAGGACCCATTTTTTTAATTTTGTTTTTCTAAAATAGAAGTAGCCTCAGTTACTGCTTATAACATCAGCTATCTAACAGTGAAAGTCCCGTCAAAATCGGTCCAGCCGTTTCGGAGATACTCTTTGATTTCAAGTGTTTTTATTTTTTTACGCGGTACCCTAATTGTTTTTCTAAAATCAAAGTAGCCTAAGTTACCCGCTATAAGATCAGCTATCTGCCAGTGAAAGTCCTGTCGAAATCGGTCCAGCCGTTTCGGAGATTACCCGGAACAAACACACAGACAGACAGACAGACAGACAGACAGACAGACAGACAGACAGACAAAAAATTTTTAATTCGCGTTTTTGCTATAGGTATCGTATGTACTTTCATATGCATTTAGTGAAAAGGTGTTATTTTGATATTACAAACAGACACTCCAATTTTATTTATTTGTATAGATAAAATCTTTAAAATTTTAACAAGTTGGTATTAAAATCACTTTATTTCTACCAAAGTGGGTACAAAAATGATCACAGGATACCACATCGTAGTCATGTATTTAGAGTAATCGTATCTCAGATAAGCCCTAATGTTCCAAGCGCTTTGTTCGCGCGTTCCCATGGAGTTGCAGTATGAGAACTAAAGATTGTCGCTTGATATTCAGTCATTAATTACTTTATAGTGTGTCGAAACCGAAACAGCATTATAAGATTTTTGATAACCACTCTTTGTTTTACAAATTGACTTTTAAATTTAACAAAATACGTTGCCATAAGTGTAAAATAAATGATTCTCAAATTCCGACTCTAAATATATAAACTTAGCAGCAATTTATATAACTAAATTTATTTGGAGCACCTATTTCTGTCAGGCACCGAATAAGTTGTTTCTAAAACACGGGACTCTACCATTTAACTTGGGTTTAAAACAAAACACTTATATTTCAGTCCTTCAAAGAAATTACTGTGAAATTATTGACATAATAATAGTAGTCGTGTCACACCGTTCTAGTAGCCATCTACAAAAAGCTCTCCTCAAATAAAACTAATAAGCGTCATAATAAAAGCAGGTGAAACATTGATGTCTGATTGTCGTAACATGCTGAACTGACAGACAGCTCAGAACTTCATAAGTGCATTACCTAAGAATGTTTCTAGACTTTTGTACAGACAGCAAACGCATTGAGTTTAAATATTGTACTTGATAGAGTTTTTTTATGGCAGTGAAGTGGCAATCTTATTTCCAACAAAGATTATCACTTGTTGAAGAAACCTACACGTGCGAAATCCACACTGAGCACTGATGTAGACTATGATCAAAATCCCCCTTGCATTGGGGAATGTGTCCAGCATAATAGGAATAGGCTTCCTTCCTCGCTATAGCATTAGAATCGAAATTCCTTTAGCAAAACGTCTACTGCCCCTCTGTGGAATACAAACTATGATTACTTTTGAAAACGATTCCTTATTTGCAATCTGTACATTATGTAATAGATAACACCAATAAGAAGCTCCGATTTTATATCCATGATAATTGTATTCGTAAGAGCATGATAAGACGTTTTTGCCGCTATTACAATGCCGGTTAACTAGTATTTGATCGAATAGTAAGCTCTATTGATGGAAAGTTAAGCAACGGTACTCGAGGTTATTTATTTGATGGGTAACTACAAACTGTTTATTGTTAGCATAAGAAATAGAGCTTTGAAGGTGACATTTTAAAAGTTGAAGTGGCACATATTCAATAAGGACATAATAGCAGTACTATAAAAAGCACAAAATAACAAAAAAAATAAGTGCTCATCAAAAAACACGGTGTGCGTTCTAAAGTACATGTTTTAATACGGTTTAAATTATCGTATTGCATATTCCGAGTAACGAGCTCTGAACGGCGCTATTCAAGTCGACCTTGGGTGCTTTCGATGAGACTATTCCGTTGGGGCCGTGGAGTGAGCGGCTTGGCCGAAAACTCAAACGCTACTTAAATGATTCAGTCACACTTAGTTGTTTCTTAAGTAGTTATTTGTCATATTTGTATGGTACCTCAGAGTGCTTTCAAGTTTGATAGATTCCTCTTATTTTACTTTGCATATTTTGCCTTACCTGTTATTCAGATCAATTTAATACATTATACGGTATCGGTTCAGAATACGGCTTTATGGAAACATATCCATTTCAGAGATTTTTGGTAATTACTAAACCATCATTCGCCATAGCCCAGTTCTCAGTAAATAATCCAATTCATTAATTTCTAATATGTATTTTGTACAAATTCCATTTATTATAATTTTCCCCAATACTATCAAAAGTAAAAATCAATCTGTTCTTTGTCCTCAAATTTATATCGATATACCATACATTACAAAAATTGGCCAAGTGCTTGTTAGGCCATGCACAATGAAGGGTTCCGTAGCAGGTATACCTACCTACTTACTTGATTTGTTCTGTGAGCCCATGATATTTGGATTAGTTATACAAAATAATATTTGTCCGTCGTCGATAAACGATCGCCCACGCCGGGGCCCGTCGCATCAATATGAACAATACAACAAACGTGCGTGATGTTTGTTGCGAAAACCTGTCGTAATTGAAAACAGCGCGCGATATCCGCCCTACTTGTTATGACAGCCATCTTCAAAGCAAAGGTCAAGACAAGTACAATTGTAAACCTTCCACTGCCTTTTAAGTTCTTTCAAAATGATAATATCTAAGTCTTGAGACGTTAAGAGCAAGCTTCAGTCGACACTAACGAAGTGCTTTGTCCTGTTATAAGGACTATTTTAAGTCTTTAAACCTCTTTATAAAAATAAATAAATAATAAATATCGCCAGACTGACACACCAACTTTATGGTGCCAAACTAAACAACGCATGTACTATGGGTACTGTACAATGGACTGGGGCGATCCCAGTGACACCCAGACCTGGTCAAATTACGAAAAGACCATTTCCAAAATTTGCCCCGGTGGGTTCGACCCGCATCCACCATGTGCAGCGAGCGGCCTACGCTCGAACCACTGCGCCAAGCGGTCGTCAAGCGTTTATGAAACCATAAATATATTGGACTAGAACTTTTTTCTAGGAATCAATTTGTACTCACAGCACACATGATAAAATAGGAATTATTTTCTAGCTATTATTATCCATTCTAACCAGTCAATCTCATCCCAGGTACCTACCGCGGTGAGGGCGCTGGTGGCGCTGGAGGCTACTCTTCCGGCGGATCCGGCTCATTCGGCGCTGGCGGCTCCGGCGGCGCTGGCTTCGGCTCCAGCGGATCTGCCTTCGGAAACCTCGGAGCTGGCGGTCGCGGATCCTTCGGAGGTGCCGCGTCCCGCCAATACCTGGCTCCCAATGTCGGAAGAGGTTCCGGATCCGGCAACTTCAACGCCCAATCAGGATACAACTACTAACTTGATAATTTATGATGATGTTTGGAGGCGAGACTGTGTAGATGTAGAACAATGTAACTGATTATTTTAATGCAAATATTGTTTAAAAACTAAATGTTACTTTCGATTTTATAAAACAAAATCTTTTGCACATTAAACTTCATTATATTAGTGACTGTTCAAGTGTAAAGGATTAATAAAAAAAAACAAATTTAGAAAAATCGAAAATAAAATTTATTTTTTTATCGGATCGTGTAGATTGATGTTTTGATTTGCACAGTCTTTGATCACATATGTTTTGTTATTATCCCAAAATACTCGTATTTATTCCGTCAGTGATTAATTGTTTATGGCACTTTTTTTTCACGCACATCGCGAATTACTCCTCCACCATCATGTTATACTAGGATGTGATACTTCCAACGACATTATGACGACTATGACGCTTACTTATTGTTATTAACTTGTTTAAATAAGAATACTCTGTCTGTTTCTCTTTGCAATGTGATCTCAAATCTTTGTATAAACTCTGATTTCTGTTGGTTAAATTCATTTTCTCTTTCCGTTAAAAATTGTAGATATTAAGTTTTATTTTGTATACAGCAACGCAAATGGACAGTAGTAGAGTATAAGATGGAAAATGTATAAAAAAATGGTACAATTATTTTATAAGGATTGTAAATACGAAACGATGCAATGAATATAATAATTAATGCATACGCTGGTTTCTTTAACGTTCCCTTTTAATACTTTCGATTTAGAATCGACCTCGAACCTACTACCACTTAATGGGGCATCATATTGACCTTTAGATAAAACATTGATGCCAATTCTCTTATCATCAAGTCACGAATAAACTAAAGACACATTTCTCACACATTACCACCATAAGAAAGATGACGGAAACATTAAGTATAGTTTAGTTTGTGCACCAACGGAACCATTTCATAAACCAAAGTCGTCATTGAATATAATTCTCATCAAATGCATTTCACCTTTGTGAATATAATAACAAAAGAAAAATATATTATTATTCCATTTATTTATTTTATATTATTTTATGAAATAAAATCATAATAAAAAATATCTTATCTAAATAAATTTAAAAATATATTATGATTATTTTGTAGCAGGTACATACTTACATAATATATTAAGCATTAGCTAACGCACCCTCTGAAATTATAGGGAAATTAAAATTAAACCTTGGTCATGGACTATTCAATGATGACAATATAGCGCTGGTTTCGGTGGTACAAAAAATAAATTAAACTAAACTTAATGCATAGTAATTTTTATAGCGGTCATGACGAAGACAAAAATGTTTTAAAATCTGTCACTAGCTATTAGCATTTATTCATTTAATTAAATAATTAATGTATTCATTGTCGTTTATAGAGTTTACTAAAGCGCCACACAAAATATCAGGCATTCATAAAATAAGACATGTTTTTAGACTACCCCTGCCAGACACTCCCACCACTATCTTGAAAGCCAAGATCAAAATGGTGTCCAATGACCACGCCGAGGTTTGACCCCCAATTTGTCCTAGGGTAAAGATAAATTTTACCCTAAAAATAAAGATAAAATCGAAATGAAGAATAGGAGGAGTTGGAAGAAAAATATCCACTTATCTCCGTTGCAAGAAAAATTGAAATTAGACTAATTGGACCTGAAATCGTGAGCTTATCATACTTGATTCCTATAATACGTATGGCAAAAGCATCTCGAAAACTATTGGTGAGAAAGCGAAAATAAGGAATTATGCAATCTCATATATATTGACACTCTGAGGGTAGACAGATTTTAAGCGAAGCTTCTATACGGACGTTCGGGGCGCTCGCCGCGCGGTTATAAATATATATCGTGACATGTAACGACCGCTTGGCGCAGTGGTTCGAATGTAGGCCGCTCGGCTCACTGCATCGGGTGGTGGCAGATTCGCTTCCCGTCAGGGTAAATTTCGGAAATGGTATTTTCGTAATTTTCCCTGGACTGGGTGTCACTGGGATCGCCCCCAGTCCATTGTACGGTACCCATAGTACAAACGTTGCTTAGCTTGGGACCATACACTTGGTGTGTTAGTCTGGCGATAAATAAATAAAATTTGTCGTTTCGAATCCTACTCTAAATTTCATAATTTTATCGTCGTATCGATTACTGAACGAACAATACAAAATTATAATTGATTCAGACGATATACGACGGCAAAAAGATGGAATTTAGGGTAGGATTCGACAATACGAATGTCACGATATATCGATTATCGCTGCTAAGAGAAGCACCCAAGACTAGGCAATTAGGAAAAGGTTATTTCCAAAATGTATCCCAAGGGGCCACGCGGTCATATAGGGACTCTTAACTCATGTCCATCACTAAGAAAATCAAACGACTGTATTAACTTAATATATTCCTTCTAAAAACTTGACCTCATCTCTATAAACAGTCATCAGTCGCATCATTTCCACATATGGATAAACAAGTCTTAATCCCGTCAAGTTAGGTAAGCTTCTACTTTGTAGTTAATTACAAACCTTTCAGGGTGAAAATGAATTGAATGGAGCGGAGATTATCAACTGGAGCGGTTCAGTTACTGCGACATAATCATAATTAAATGAATTGAAACTGTAAATCGTATGAAAAGTAAATGTAAAAATAATACTAATTGTATTGCTTGTGCGAGTATTTGCGAGTGCGAGTGCGTTTATTAATACATTTATTTTACTCTAAAACATTTCAAGAACGACATATAACCAGAAAAACTGGCAATTGTTGTATATTTAGTGATTTACTAGTATCATATACACCGTGATGATGTTTAGAGTAAAATAAATATATTAATAAACGCACTGCATACTGTGTTTGTCGCAAATCACACAATGTTGTCTTAAATGTTTTCAGATTTTAGATAAACTATAAAAATATTCGAAAATTTTGAATTTCGCGGGCTAGATGGGCGCTTTAGCCTTAAGTCAGATCAGTACAAAATGACATGTCAAAAGCGTACTCAAAACTGCTCTCAGACTTAAGATAGATTTATTAATCACGCCTTAGTTATGTGGTTTAAACTTCTTTAGTTCACGATGAATAACGGATTAAAATTTGGCCACTGAATTTAATTTCACCCTGTATTGACAGTTTAAAACAATAGCCGGTAGTGGTATCTTTGATAGGTACCATTATTATGGATTGAACAAAAATATAAGGATTTAACCGGGTCATATTTATCATACATAATTCCGGTGTGAAGTACGAACATGCTTCCATGGTTCTTAGGTATAGCTGGATACGGCAGGTGGCTCTGTTGTCGAAATCTAGAAAATACGCAAGTGAACCAGCGGGCAACAGCTAGTATGAATTTAAATAAATAGGTCTGATCTAAAATATGCGTTTGATGTTCAATAATAACTGGATAGTGGCATGGCGGCAGCAAACATATTTTCTACTATTATCGGGATAAAAAGTATCCTATATGTTAATCCCGGTTATAAACTATCTGTGTTCCAAATTTCATCTAAATCCGTTGAGTAGTTTTTGCGTGAAGGAGTAACAAACATACATACATACATCCACACTCTCAAACTTTCACATTTATAATATTAAGTAGGATAACTGGATGGTCGTACTATAGGTTTCACAGAAAATCATTGAATTATTCTTTACCAACCACCGACCGATGTATTTTGCACTAATTTGTCACAATTATAAATCGAACTGAAAAGTCAATTATCAAAGGACTTGCGACTGTAAAATTTAAAAAGGCCGAGTGTACATCCTCTAGCCAGCAAGGCAATCATTATTATGACAGGATTTAAAGGTATGATCTTATATTCGACCTTGCATCCTTTGAACATTATCATCGCTGCACACATCTCCAAAACGAATCTCGCGCATGATTAAGACGCTATTTCGCAAACAAATACAGTTTATTAGCCGCTATCAGATCCGTTTTAGAAGCACGATTTTGTAATAATCTCCTGATTTAGTTTTGTATATCATTCGTTAGTTATAATTGATCTATACATAAATTATCTTACATCTACAGGGTTGATCTGAAATATTACATACGGTAAAACAAAGGAGATCATCCAAAAAATAACTCAAAGTCGATACAAATGTAACGTATCTCAGATTATACAGTGAAATGTATGAAGTATGTAGGCCAAAATAGCACTTATTAATAGTTAAAATCTACCACCGGTTCGGAATGCTGCTTCCGAACCGGTGAGGAGAGCCGCTGCGAAGATCCAGCAAGAAACTCAATGGTTACTCTTTTCAATAGAATAATGTTTACGTACCTAGGTACCTACATTTTAAAATAGCAACGCAATGTGAACAGGCAACACCATTGCCACTAAAAAGTAAGTACTAGGAAATAATACACTAATAATTAAATATTGCCAAGGTATTCAAGTCTCACTCAGATTTTGGTATTTAAATTAATAACCTAGTTAGATACATACTAGCTTTTTTCTTACATTGTTGCCATCACAAAATTATTGCTGGGAAATATTTGTAGGCGTTCTGATCGAGAAGTTTGTTTTTGTGAATGTTGTATGAATATTTATTAAGAACTAGCTGAGCCCGCGACTTCGCCCGCGTGGAATTTAACTTAACAATAAAGCCCGGTCCCGCGTTCTAAGCCCGCGCGACAGGACCCATTTTTTGAATTTTGTTTTTCTAAAATAAAAGTAGCCTCAGTTACTGCTTATAACCTCAGCTATCTAACAGTGAAAGTCCCGTCGAAATCGGTCCAGCCGTTTCGGAGATTACCCGGAACAAACACACAGACAGACAGACAGACAGACAAAAACTTTTTAAATCGCGTTTTCTATAGGTATCGTATGTACTTTCATATGCATTTAGTGAAAAGGTGTTATTTTGATATTACAAACAGACACTCCAATTTTATTTATTTGTATAGATTTAGCGAGAGCGACCTCCACTTCGCGACTTAGCATTGATGTTTCATCCTTTTTACTCTCAAATCTTAGACATTTCATATCGGGATTGATTTCAGATTCCCCATATTATGGGAATTCAATCATCGCCATTCATCACTTTGTACGATACCCACAAAAAGACTTATAAATACTGTTACTTACTCACTGCTGAATACTTACTCAAATTACAATTTGACTTTAAAATTCTAAGATGGACTCTAACATTTCAGAAGTACGTTAAAATTCTAAGATGGACTCTAACATTTAAGCGGTGTTATTCCAACATGACATTGCAATTCGTATTCTAACTCCTATGCCACTGTGATAAAAACGTAATGAACGACTTTATAATGGATCCTTGGGTAAGTTGACAATAGATAAGAGTATTTAAATTTAGATCAAGGAGGTAGAAATGTTAGACTAGATTTATGGTATTAAATTTCCCTTTATGTCTGAACCTGGTAGATATTCTTAATGATATTTATTATGATGCTTATTATAGGAAATTAAAATAATTATTATAATCTATATTTTTTTTTATATGTGATTAATCCAAATTTGTTTCATGATTTAAATAAAATTATTATTAACAAACCAAGTCGCGAAACTAATCTACAGCGTGCAATAATATAACATGTGTAACTAATAGTGAATTTGACCTAAACCTTGAACTGGAACGTGGTACACGAATTAATTCAATGCAAATTGCGATCACGTGAAATGGAGTGCTTATCTGATGTGGAGTAATGATTTGCGATGAGATTTAGATTTTAGTAACGACTCAAAGGGACAGGAGAACCTTGAACCAAAAACGTATAAGAACTTCTTTCTACACTGATTAGTAATTTTATAATAATTAGGTATAAATTCAAATACTTATAGTAAGTACCATAATGCCATTTTTTTTCTATCGACTTACATATCGGACCAACCAAGGATATTCAACTACGATTAGCAAGGAACTAGCAAAATAAATATCCAGTCTTTTCTGATTAGGTACTTATGCTTATAGCAGCGCGCGCTTTCGTTCACTTATTTACAACCATTATTAAAATAACAAAATGCTGTTCCCCCACAACAAATTAATGATAAAATGATCATTTTTTTTAAATTCACACCAATATATACCATTTAAAGTTCCGTGAACCGTCGGAGCCTTCAATAACAATTCACGACAAAATCATAAAGAATTGATGATCAAACAAATCGAGCGATCGAAAAAAATGTTAATTGATGCTATCAAGTTGTTAATTAGCATCGATGTAATGTTCACCCGGAATAGATTTAGTTGTGTACACGGAGGCGCGCCGGCCAAGTCTCGAAATGCCAAAATTGAATATCGACATGAACAGTACTGTAAAATTTGGAAAAACGATAAACGTAATCGTAATATCAGCTATAATATCGCTTTGAAATATATCAATCACTTTCCACAAACCAAAAAATATGTTTTTTTGGTACTAGTCGCTCGGTTCAGCTTTCAGTAGTAACAGTGTTGCAAGTACATACTTGCAACACTGTTACTACAACTGGGATCAACAGTGATCTCCAGCAATGACACCAAGGTCCCAGGGAAAATATAGAAGAGAAAATAAAATAAATTGTTTACTACTTTAAATATTTTCTTGATAATAGCTTGCTAGCTTTTTAATAATATATTATATACACACAACGTATAGGTATTAAACCAGTATTTTTGTATTAATAATAGGAGAGCAAAAATATACTCATCTTTATTGATATTTTTTAAAGAAAAGGACTTGGTCTTTTTCACTTTTATTATTTTCGGAGTGATTAAACATAATTTGATGGGATGTACTTATTTAGTGAAAAACATCCATTTATTGACAGAAGAGTTGTAAAATGATGCATCTCGGAACAAAATATATCGTAACACGTTTCTTTTGCCATTTTTTAATAGAAAATGGTAGGTAGTCTTGTAATAAAACTGTTAATTGAAAATTATTTTGATTGCTTCTGACGGTAAGCAAATTAAAGATGGATAAAATTATACCCGAATTTAAAATTAGATCGTAAATCACCTTTCTTAATTGCCATAAGTTTACTCAATTATATTACCTGTATTAAGGCTCAATTAAATTGGCTGCGCGTTCGTTTGAAGTTCAGATCTTTGAAAGACTAGGTACCTTTCAGTTTTCCCACATTTTACAGCATGTTAACGAGCAAATTCATATTAAAATTATTTATAAATCAATCGCAGCGTTACAAATTACTAAATAGCGGAAGGCGTCGAACAAAACAATTTTAACAAGAAATAAACAATGGATTGTTGAAATCTATATATTTCGTTTGCCTAAGCAAATAATTATCCAATGTTAAATTAATTCGATATTTTATGCACGATATTATGTATGAAAAAAATTATTTACTGCACCCGAAAGAAGCAACACTTTATAAGTACAAGGCGTAGGGCGCCGCAGCTGCCACTCTGTATACCTATATATGTATATCGTGTTACGCTACTGACGCTTAAGACGGATAGAGTGGCTGCGCTGCGAGCGCCCCAAACGCCCGCTTCGCTTCAAAAATATTCAACTCTTTGTAATCTCCCACTCCTAGGCACGGGTGTCTTAAACCACCGGGGATTTAAACCATAATCCGCTGACCAAGTGCGTGTTGGCCGCCTGATTAAGCAGTTACCGTAGCTTATAGATGCTTGCAATACCAAAAGTATTTCTCGCACGATGCCGCCCTAAACGGGAGTAGAATAGAGAGAGGGGTAGAGAGTTGGCTTTCAGCTCTCTCACTCATCGTACGAAACGTAACTTTACGTTGATTTTCTATGAGAGGGTGTACTACCCCTGAGGAGCCAGCCCGCTTATGTACTGTAGTCTGGCGGCTATAGCTTGGCTCCACTAACATACGAATAAGTATTTATTAGTGACCCTAGCAAACGTATAAACCAGATATAGATTCACATAGATGACGCAAATGCATGTACTTCGCGTGTACGAAACCCCGACCAAGCGTCAAGGTTGGTCGCCGCTAACTTACAGTTCCGCGCGACCACAGATATAAAAAATATGAGTATGAGCGAGATAATCAGTCGAGAGAATCGTAGCGGGCGAAGGGGCATCGGCAGCGTCGGTGTCTTTGAATCGGTTTGGATTTCCCGTCACTAAATTTCGGGTGTTACGTCACAGGAGGTGTTAAAATTTCGGCACGCTTGGTTTCAATACAAATCGTGATACTTGCGTTATCTATGTAAATCTATATCAGTGGTATAAACCAATGGTAGAGATACTAATGTTATTTTCGAATTCAGAAAGACCCAACCTTCTTTTATATCAGTTCATAAAATTCAGTTTGAAAATATACGCAGCAATAATGTTATTAAATTGTACCTACTAATTATCTACCTAGTATGAATTACAAATTAATAGTATGCAGGATAACTCATTAGACCTAACAATACAAGAACTAGTGTTGAAAACATACAATATCAAATTAATCAACATATATAATACTATGTTTTAACGAGGATTTATTGGTATGCAGTCGTGATTGAAAAAAATTTTGTAGTTTTTGTTGTATAGTTACTAGGCTTTATTTTTAGCTTACAAGTAATTAGTAGCCCGGAAATATAAAGCTAGACCAACTACTCATTCAATGGAAGTTTTCACTATGGATGATATCGATGTAGAGTGTTCACCAAAATATTAACGAACAGGGCCCTAACCACGCTAGCTACTCAAATCGTAATAGAAAAGAAAACGCTCGCGATCACGTTCCAAACGCTCCGCTTTTGACGTTTTGCTAACACGAGCTTCACGATTTCTACTGACATTGAGATGGTATGGTGTCAGCAAAACGTCAAAAACGGAGCGTTTGAAACGTAGTCGCGAGCGTTTGCTTTTCTATTACGATTTGAGTAGCTAGCGGGTTAGGGCCCTGTTAGAGAGCGTTAAACGATGTTTACCAGTATATTTGATTGACGACCACTTGGCGCAGTGGTTGGAGCGTGCCGCTCGGCTCACTGCACATGGTGGTTGCGGGCTCGATTCCCGCCTGGGCAAATAATAGTGGCCTGCTGTTTTCCGCATCATTTTATAAACTAACCTTTTAATTTGATTCTGAATTATTGTTATGTACCTATTCTCTGTAATTTTAGGTCCGTATTAACAAATCGATCTTAAGTCTGAGAGCGATCTTCGAAATGTCATTCTTATGTCATTACTAAAGAACGCTCTCCGACTGGAGTCCTATTTAATAACTAGCTGTGCCCGCGACTTCGTCCGCGTGGAATTTAATTGACAAAGTTTCATACAAACTTTCATCCCTATTTTATCCCCTTGGGGGTAGAATTAATCAAAATCCTTTCTTAGCGGATGCCTTCGTCATAAAATCTACCTGCATGCCAAATTTCGGCCCGATCCGCCCAGTGGTTTGGGCTGTGCGTTGATAGATCACTATGTCAGTCAGTCAGTCAGTCACCTTTGAGTTATATATATTTAGATACAGTCTTTAATGTTATATTTGAATTTTCTAGTGATCTAAAAATCTGCGAAGATTTGAGAAATGTTCATAATCAAAGAAATCCTACTAATATTATAAATGTGAAAGTTTGTGAGTGTGGATGTATGTATGTATGTATGTTTGTTACTCCTTCACGCAAAAACGACTGAACGGATTTGAATGAAATTTGGAACACAGATAGTTTATAACCGGGATTAACATATAGGATACTTTTTATCCCGATAATCCCGAATTTTTTTCCCGGACGAAGTCCGTGGGCACAGCTAGTAGGCCATATTTATACTATTGATTCAGTGCCGCGATGATGACATAAATCTATGATAGTCACGGGTACTTCAGCCCGTCTCTCATTAGGTACTTAAGTAGGTAATCTAACTAAATAGTTTGTTGCTGTCAATATATCTTCCTAAATGTATTCAGATTGTTGACAGTAAAATGAGAATCAATTAATCCGAAGCACCTGAATTTGCCTGTGCAAGAGTAGATTCCCTTCAAAGAGTACTTAAGTGAAGTATTAAATCTAGCGATGCTCATTTAAATGGATACGTGTAGTCTCGTTACGAAATGCACAGCAAAGATAATATAATCTTCACTGATCGTACACTTCGCAGATGATAATTGCTATTCACTAATGATTGTGAAGTTCGTATGTTAAGGTGTTGCGAATTTGTAGGCAATTTTAGCAATGGTTGCTATGCTGCATATCAATGAAAATTAATATGTCAATAGGTACTGACTGCGGCTCTTGTTAGTCGAAATCAGCTATACTGGATTTCAATGCTTGAAACTTAAAACAATAATAGATCTTAGTCACATTAAGTTCAGTCGCAATCCTAACACATATCGGTACTAGGTTATGATACGATATCGTTACTTTGATACTTTGATATACTTATATATTATTCTTCAATATTGTAGCGATAACTGTTGTAATTTATTTGATAGATTATTATTTTGAAATAAAACTATTTTTCGGATTTTATCGCGTTCATTTAATTTATGTTCCCGACGTTTCGGTTGCTTTACAGCAGCCATGGTCACGGGGGGACTGACCGCAAATAACAACTAAATATGAGGGTACCCAGTTACTAACTATGACATCAGGACGTCTAACACCTCAGTCCCCCCGTGACCATGGCTGCTGTAAAGCAACCGAAACGTCTGGAACATAAATTAAATGAACGCGATAAAATCCGAAAAATAGTTTTATTTCAATGTGTAGTATTCGTGTAAATATAAGAAAACAATAGATTATTATTTTGTCAAAGTGTATCAAAGTGTGTGTTCAAAGTGTAGGTTTGGAAAAGCTTGAAGATTTAATTCATTAGCGAGTTCTAGAACTCGTACACTTGCTTCTTTTCTTCTGTTACCCTAGGGTAACAGAAGATAAGAAGCAAGTGAATCCATGTGCTTGTAGCTAGTAATAAAATAATAATTCTGATCAACATCACGACCGAGACAATGAAGCGATGTGGATCAATGGAACTTTCGTTTGGAATCAAATAGAAGTTATTGTGCACGATTAGGGTGAGGACACCAATAGCGAGCAGCCCTTTTCAAAAACAATATTTATTACTTTTTTATTGTATATTACGATATTATTTACGTCATGGAATTCAAAATGGTCTCACTAGACCACAGTAACCCATTAAAAATGCATTCTTATATTTTATACGTAAGCCCGCTGTAAGGGTCAACTCTACAACTATCGGAATTCCAAAGCAGGACCAATTATTTTAAATAAGTAATTATTTATGTAGCCATATTATAGTTATCATCACCTAAATAGACGAAAAACGATATCAAATTACAGTTAACCAATCATAGGGTCCGACAACCGCCCCATCTACCCCACTTAATTAATAGAATCCTTGAGAAATTATTTGACGTACGAGGTCACTCACGTTCAGTGGAAAAAAGCACAAAACTAATTACATAAAGTATAACTTGAAGTTTATTAACTAAGCCATAAAGATTACGTCACTGATGCGTGAGCACATGGGATTAGGATCTGGTTGGTATATAATAGGTCAAATGTGTCTGGTACATCACAGTTCGAATTGGGCTTCGCTCAGTTTTGGTACAGTGGTCTACATTAGCAGCAGAATACAAAATGAAACTGGTAAATATTAACGAATATTTTAGAATTTAATTTTCATTATAAAATATTATTTTTAATAGATATTTAAAATATTTTCTAAAATAGAACCTTAAGCCAAAATTAACTAAGTAAATGAGCTTTTATTTTTTATTTCTGAAATACTGGTGCTTAAATATTATGTTTAGAATACATGTCACATAATTAACTCCTCGTTTGCACTTTAGAAACATTTATACCGATTGATTAATTTGTGTCTATTTTGCGATGTCAATAAATAAATAAAAAATAGGTAATCTAACATTACAGAGCTTTTAAAAACTTCAAAGATTTCAGAAGATGGAATCCTTCTAAGGAATGCTGTGCTTTAAGAAAAATCTGTTATAGGATGTCAAAGCACAGTATGACCGAAAAGTTTGGCTGAAAATCGACGCTGGGGGAGTCTCGTTCCTCTTCAGCACATGCTAAGCCTTTAGCAATAACCTTTTCGGCACAGTCCGCGCTGAGCCCTTTTTTTCTGTTTCCTATGTTTATGTTTTGTGTCTTGCGATGAGTGTCGAATTAATGTGTTTCTTTCTTTCTTTTAGTGACAGTTATTGGCAAAAATCTTAATTCCATTTTTGTCTCTTTCCAGTTTGTGATCGCTTCTCTCATCGCCGTCAGCGCCGCTGCTCGGCTTGAGCATCTTGAGCGCTCCTACCTCCCTCCCACCCAAAGCTCCTTCGGATCCAACTCATTCGGAGCCAACTCCGGATCTCACGGATCGTTTGGAGCTAACTCCGGATCCCACGGATCTTTTGGAGCTAACTCCGGATCCCACGGACAATTTGGAGCTAACTCCGGATCTCACGGACAATTTGGAGCCAACTCCGGATCCAACGGACACTTTGGAGCCAATTCCGGATCCAACGGACACTTTGGAGCCAACTCTGGATCCCACGGACAACTTGGTGCCAACTCTGGATCCCACGGATCTTTCGGCGCTAACTCCGGATCTTTTGGAGCTACCAACGGTTTTGGATCATCGGCTGGTCGCCCAGGGGCAACCACCTACAACGGTGCATCTGCTTTCCCTGGTGCCACCTCCAACCAGTACCTGCCTCCTGACCAGGGCTCTGCTGCTTCCATCGGAACACCTCAGTTCGGTGGATCTCTGCAAGGTGAGACAATTTTATTATGATAAGTCTTGAGTTAAAGCATACATTTGAATTTGATGGTAACTGGTTCAATAGTCCAAAATATTACTTTTTCCACCGCAGCCTTGGCCAGAGGTACATTCCATTGCACTCAAATTTTCCCGTTGGTATTTTGACCCAATGTAATAGGGTGCCGCCCTGTGATATCCTAATACAATAAATAATCTATTTCCATTAGGGAATGATTTCTTAACCCTTCGAACGTCTCCAAAAAGCAATAGATAGTAGTCAATTGTTGTTTGCACAGACGTCAGTGCAAACGACCTAATGATATTAAAACCCCCTCCACCCGCTACAAGTCTTTATTTTGGACAAATTTATTTCTCAAAAATTTACCAAAATAACTTGTTGAGTAAATACAATATTATAATAGTTAAATACATTCGATTTGCGCTGGCGCATAAATAAAAATAAAAAAAGGTTAAGTGAGGATAGTACTAAAATAATTGTCTAGTGTATAAAACAATAGTTGTTTACTTAGGCCAGTGACATACGAGTAGAAGTAGGCTCTTATGATAATTTCCTAGTCTAGTAGTGAAAGATGCCTTAAAATATGGTATTTTAAAAGATTTTTAAAGGTCATGGTAGATTTAACCTCTTATATATCTTTCGGTAGCTTATTATACTGCTGGGCCCCGTCTTTTGAGCCTTGTATTACCTTAGTTTATATTGTAGATATACCAATATCGATATTGCTCTTGTTTCCAGGTTCCAGCAACCAACAGTACCAAGCCCAACAGTACTCCGCTCCTCAGTCCTCTTCTCCCTTCGGCCAGAACCAATACACCATCCCCAGCACTCAATACGGAACTCCTCAAGTCCCCTCCTTCGGTTCTCCTCAAGGTTCCTCTTCCTTCGGTGCTCAAACCTTCGGATCCAGGTACCAGAGCCAATCCAACCAGTTTGGAGCCGCCAGCCGTCAATACCTGGCCCCTAAAGCCACTCCCTCCGTCCAGAATGGTCCTCAGCAGAGCTTCGACGAACAGACAGGGTACCACTACTAAGGGGATCCTGATGCTTTTGTAGTCCACTTAGCAAATTTAGCTTTTTGTATGTATGTAATAAATATTATGTATATATGTTACTTTTGTGTTTTCTTTTGCTATTTTAAGAAGTCATTTCGATTACAGGCTTCTTATCTGAAGTCGAGTCAAACAAAGTAGGTACCATGCAAACGTTTTTTGAAACAAGTAAGCGTTTTCAAGTGCACAAGCTCAAAAAGTTCAGTCTATCCGCTGAAATTCACCTAGTCTTAATAAAGTTATACTTTTTTATGTGGCTCGCTATTCACATTAAGATAGTTTCAAGTATAATAGTATGTACTTTCATGTTTTATTTATGCATTGAAAACATTCAGGCCCTTGTATAGGCCTAATTAATATCCCCCCCACCTAAACTCTATCAGTAAAGTGAGTTCTTTACTGTAAAATTACCAGATTTCTTGGGGCTCCTGAATAATCGTGTTTTACCACTTTTGTACCAATTGCCGGTACTTGCGAACATCTATACAAATAAATAAAATTGGAGTGTCTGTAATATCAAAATAACACCTTTTCACTAAATGCATATGAAAGTACATACGACACTTATAGCTAAAACGCGATTAAAAAAAAAAAATGTCTGTCTGTCCGTCTGTCTGTCTGCCTGTCTGTCTGTGTGTTTGTTCCGGGTAATCTCCGAAACGGCTGGACTGATTTTGACGGGACTTTCACTGGCAGATAGCTGATGTTAAAGGGAGTAACTTAGGCTACTTTTATTTAAGAAAAACAAAATTTTTAAAAATGGGTCCTGTCGCGCGGGCTCAGAACGCGGGAGCGGGCTTTTTTGTTATGTTAAATTCCACGCGGACGAAGTCGCGGGCGCAGCTAGTTTTTGAATAGAATAGTTAATATTCCACTAAAATTAAAACATTATAATTAGTCAAAAGTTTCGGAACCTACAACTAGGTACACTTTTCCATTTTCTGCCGAAAATCCCGAGATATTACTTTAGTAACTTAGCGGTAATTCACACGGTTAACCAGACACCGATAATGTATATATGTATATGTATCTACTGTATATAGAGGTCAAATACGGCCCGTACGGTTTATTAAAATTAAACTTAGTAGAATGGAATTTGAAATAATGTATTAACTAACGAAATATCCAAATACCCTTTTAGTATTTTTCCCTAGCATGGGTGCCACTGAGATCGGCCCCAGTCCATTAGTCCAACATAATGTCCATAATTCAAGCTTTCCTTAGTTTGGGGCAATACAGTTAGTGTTTGCCAGGCGATATTCATTTATTCCGCATGCTTGAACATTTGATCCTTATGTTAGCATCATCAAACATTAATAAAACTCTACCAAAAAGTCTAATTCACAACGGCTATTAATATTCAGCCACGGCTCATTCTCAAACAATCACTTATGTTTTTATTATTCTAGTTTTTCAACAACACCTGGCGTTTTAATGTGTACACCATTTTTTTTCTACAAATTTGTGGTTTAATCTTTCATCGTTTTTTCTAACAATTTGTTCAGATTTATTTAATTGCTGTGAGAATTTACTAAACTATTTTTATGGTAGTGGTCATTATGGTAGAGACCGCGTAAATAATGAAGAGATGTACTGGCTCCCAGGATTCCTTTATATGTCTAGGTACATTATTGGATATGGATATAGGATTGTGTAGGCTTCGAAATTGTGAGTTTTAAATTTTTATAAAAACAACAGTAAGCTGCTATTCTGTGATTGGCCGCCGATCACGTTATACATTGCGTTCATTGGTCTATGTGTCGTGAGGTATACGTTCCGATTTGCGTAAAATTCAGGCGTTAACACTGTTATTATCTTTGAATGATGAATTATTGAGATCATGCTTTTAAGTCGAGGACTGAATGAACTTGACTCTATAATACGAGTACATCATCAACTTTCATAAGAACTACACGATTAGTATAACCTTGAATCTGATGCTTTAAACAAGGGCACTTTCGTTAACTTGTGAGCAGAGAGACTTGTAAGGCTACTACGTTGTTTAAATTTGATAAAAAAAACTTCATCAAATGCTCAAATTTGATGAAGATTTTTATTTTATGTATTTTTTACCAATGTGAGTTTATCACATTACTAGTATCCCCGTTAGCCCCTCCAGCTAAGCTAATGCTTGTGTTAGGAGCGCGGGCTCACGTCACTAGTTTAATGGCCAGATGGGATCGAACCCGGAATCACTAAACACTAGGCTATTGCCGCCAATTTTTTTTTATTTGACTGCAATAAGAGTACTTCCATGACATAATTTTCCTAACTTTATTGGCTTTCTTAATTTACCCCGGTGGGAATCGAACCCGCCACCGTCCGGTGGAGTGAGTCGAGCGGCCTGTGCTCGAACCACTTCGCGAAGAGGTCCTGTGTGCGAGCCAAAGTATATAACATATTTAATGACCGTTCTACTGTAGCAGAAGGTAGCAGTAAAGCCAACTTGGCGCATTTAGAGTCAGATCCAGCGCTTTTAGTTCTGCAACGCGTTTTAGCGCTTAGCGCTATTAGGAATTGGAACATTATGTTAAACAGCTTAGGTGCTACTTGCTACTAAAATCTTTTTTTTTGTCGGAAAGTGGAAATGTGTTGAAGTAGTTTTTTTTAACATCAAAAAATATTGAAATAAAACTATTTTTACGGATTATATCGCGTTTATTTTTACTTTTTATGTTCCCGACGTTTCGGCTGCTTTACAGCAGCCATGGTCACGGGGGGACTGAGGTGTTAGACGTCCTGATGTCCGTAAAAATAGTTTTATTTCAATTTAAAAAATGTACCCACCTTCCAGTGCTTTCAAATTCTATACGTAAAAAAGCGCTGTCACGTCCCAAAAAAGCGATGCACACACAAAGTACACCACTTTTGTTCCAATTGCTCACTCTCCCGTACATTTAAATATATTTCCATGAATTACAATTAAAAGGAATAATATTTTTTGATATTGATTTCTTATATTTACGCGAATACTGTGTAGTATTCGCGTAAATATAAGAAATCAATATCAAAAAATATTATTCCTTTTAATTGTAATTCATGGAAATATATTTAAATGTACGGGAGAGTGAGCAATTGGAACAAAAGTGGTGTACTTTGTGTGTGCATCGCTTTTTTGGGACGTGACAGCGCTTTTTTACGTATAGAATTTGAAAGCACTGGAAGGTGGGTACATTTTTTAAATTCCCAAGCCCGCATCCAAATAGAAAGTACTAAGTGTTCGATTGACATTTTTTATCAAGTACAATGATACAATTAAGCATTCAAGGTTCCAATAATGACCGGTGACATCCGATTTCATCGGTTTTATATGAAACTTAACGATATTTGTTTTGTATAAAAGTGGAAGGAACTGGAGGTAATGTACAGTGCAGACCTAGTTCCAGTGAGTGCAAGTGTATAAGGAATAAACATGAATTTGGTAAGCGATTTTAATTTTTACATGATAGAAAATAATGAATCAAAATAGAAATCAGTTTTGAGTGTATTAGAAATAAGTGAAAAATAAAGTAATTTTACCTCAATTACAAATTACTTTACCAATATTAATACTTAGACGCTACCAACTATCGACTCTGGCAAATGTATACTCTACCATAGGAGAGAACCACAATACTAAAATGTTTAGATTTTCAAAAGTTAAATGCCTCGTAGATCCTACTAATATTATAAATGCGAAAGTTTGTGAGTGTGGATGTTTGTTACTCTTTCAGGCGAAAACTACTGAACGGATTTGGATGAAATTTGGAACACAGATAGTTTATAACCGGGATTAACACATAGGATACTTTTTATACCTATAATCCCGAAATATTTGTTAAGTTAAATACTACTCGGACGAAGTCGCGGGCACAGCTAGTTTAATAATAAAGTTGTAACCAATTTACTAAAAGCTCATGCACGGGATGGGTCGACTGGGGTAGTATCACCCTCCCACGAAAAATCGGATGGAGATGGTGGACCAGTCCGTATTTGAACTGTAGTTAATCGGCTAAATCTTGACTCTACTACCGGTCAACAATACTAGTATTTCAATTTATTTTATGATGTTATCTGTGAGTAGTATCGTTAGTTGGTAGAGACTAAAAAATACCTTGTAGAGTTCACGTCAATAGCTAAAAACAAACCTGCAAATATTTCAATTCTAAGGTGACCCGTCCAACCAAGCTATTAAGGCGTTTTTATTGGATTAACAAACAGTAGCACTACCTTATCTATAAAGATTAAGGATACATGTACGAACTAAGACTAACTAATAGTGAAATCAAAACCGATAACCACAAATTGGCTATGTATCATACCTTCCAACAATTTTTTTTTTTTCGTTATAAAACTCTTATGGGTCCCCTTCCGCCTCCCCCGAGCCGGAAGGGGTATGTGGGAGTCCCTGCGCTAAGAGGACGCAGATATACTCACTCAAAACGAATGGAGTACCACCCTCCGCCATGTAACGGGGCGTCACGGATCAACGACAGCATACACCACGACGACCTACTCCCAAACCTACAGAAAGCTTAAACGGGTTACAATGGCGCTACAATTCACTCTTTACAAGTTTTCTTTAAATTCTCTTTAAAAAAAATGCCCTTTTGACGTCCCTCTCCTAGGCATGTGCCTCCCCTAAACACGAGAGGGATTCAGGCCATAATCCATCACCCTGGCCTAGTGCGGGTTGGAGGATTTTACATGTCCATCGAAAATTGGTTGGATCTTTTAAGACATGCAGGTTTCCTCACGATGTTTTCCTTCACCGTAAGCAAGTGATAATTCTATAGTAATAATTATCAATAGCCCGCAAGAGACGTATTTAACTAATCGGCTATCACTGCTTTCTTCTCTTTTTATCCTTTATTCTTCTTTTCCAGATAATTATCGTTGCAGTAATCGCTATGAGCTCGGCAGCTGAACTCCCTTCAAGGAACTACATTCCTCAAGCTCAAGGGCCGCAGGGTGGCTACCCAGGTGCCCCTGGAGGTGTTGGAGGAGGCATCGGGGGCGGTGGGGATGGGAACAAACGCCCCCAGCAGGAAATCGAGAAGAATGCCGCAATCTTGAAACAAGAGCAAGAGATTGGTGAAGACGGAAGTACGTTTAACTATTCTATAATGTCGCCTGAAAAAGTTGTTTCAGGCAAGAAGGTTCTGCTTATCGTATGTGCAGTGGCTAACTCTGGTGTCGAAGTCTCCAGGTTACCCGAAGGCCTCTGACATGGTTGAACCATTTTGATAGCCGGGAGCGACATCTTAACGTGCCCCCGGTAGCGCTTAGTTGTAAATACCACTAGCAGTCACTCATCCAGGGGCCCAGCTCTGTTAAACGCTGGTATCTCGATCCACTGGCACTGTACTCGCAATACGTCAAAACTGACGTATTCAGATACGCGATACGTCAGTTTTGATGTATCGCGAGTCGATCGAGATGCTAGCGGTTTACAAAGTTGAGCCCCAGGTGTTAACCGCCACGAGTGATGATGTTATTGGAACTATTTTAATATCGTCATATTGATTCTTTGAGCAATGAAAGTGGCGTATTCTTACCCTACTATTATATTTGAATATCTATATTCACTATGTTTGTAACCAAACTCCTCCGGAACGGCTTGACCGATTTTTATGTTTTTTTTGTGTATATTCGGTAGGTCGTAAAGTATATTTCATGCCTAGCCCTAATAAATATGGCAAAACAACGTTTCCCAGGTCAGCTAGTTATATATATTATATTTCCAGGCTATCACTTTGGCTACGAAACGTCAAACGGCATACGGGCTGAGGAAGCCGGAAATCCCGCCCAGGTTCAGGGCGGCTTCTCGTACAAAGGCGATGATGGCATCACGTATACAGTCACGTACACGTCAGGAGATGGTGGCTTCAACCCCCAGGGTGAACACCTGCCCGTCCCCCCACCAACTCCTGAAGCTATTCTGGAAGCTTTGAAGCAGAATGAGAGAGATGAAGCTGCTGGAATCTTTGACGATGGTGAGTGTATCTAGTGTATTTCTAAATCTATAAAGTGTTTCAAAAGTTCTAAATGTTCGGGGTATTGGGAGCCTTATGTCTTAGAAAATGGGCCAGCATATTGGATAATGACCCGATTCCCCCTCGTATTGAAGGAAAGTCATTGCCCAGGAATGGGACATTAAAAGGGTTCATTATTATTTGACGACCGCTTGGCGCAGTGGTTCGAGCATAGGCCGCTCGGCTCACTGCACACGGTGGTTGCGGGTACGATTCCCGCCGGGGCAATTTTCGGAAATGGCCTTTTCGTAATTTTCCGAGGTGTCACTAGGATCGCCCCCAGTCCATTGTAGGGTACCCATAGTACAAGCGTTGCTTACTTTGGGACCATACAGTTGGTGTGTCAGTCTGGCGATATTTATTATTTAAATATTATTCCTTCTTTTTTTCCTCCTGTGTATTTTGCTGTAGTAAAAGTGATTTTTCGTTCCAGGCAAATACCGCCCCGATGTCCACGGGGGAGGTCAAGGTGCTAGTGGATCAGGGCAGATCGGTTCAGGAGGTCACCAAGGAGGCTTCAACACTAACATCGGCTATCAGTACTGATCCCACATTTGATAACGACGTAATGTCTATTGAAATTATGATCTAATTTAAAGTATAAGGATACAGAAAATGATGGACGATCCCTGTTCATGGTGCTGAAAATAATAATATTTTAAAGGACTACCAGCGAGTAAATCTGGTTTGACGATCCTGTCATGGGTTGAACTTTAACTAGATAATAATTTTAATGATATAACAGACAAATCCGAGTCAGATAAGCATAATTGTGATTGTTTTAGTTAAGTTTTTAACTGTAATTATTAATGTTATAGTTGTAATGAACGATTTAGTGTTAATAAAGAAGATCGCAGCTTTATAGCAATTGTTTTATTCCGTAGATAAATGATTTATTTTACATATTGCAATATTATAGTATAAGTTGCATTTTATTGCTGCTTTGATTAATAGAGAAATGTTTATTCAACTGATATATATATTGATTTACTTTCTTTTTAGTTTTAGAAAGAAGATTTAGAATATCATACTAATATTATAAAGAGGAAAACTTTGTTTGTTTGATTGTAATGAATAGGCTCCGAAACTACTGAACCGATTTGAAAAATTCTTTCACTGTTGGGAAGCTACACTATCCCCGGGTGACATAGGCTATAATATATTTTCAAAAAAATTAGGGATCCTTACTAAAACTCGAATAATGTAACCGCAATGTACCCGTGCGAAGCCGGGGCGGGCCGCTAGTCGTGAGATAAAAAATAGTCGTCATAATTTTGTGTTTAACGACAAATTCCCGAATTATTTTCGTTTTTAGATAAAAATAATTATTCCTCAGTGAAACTGAATTCGCAACTACTTACCAGAAATGTGTCTGTTACTGCAATATCATCATCATTAGCTGGTCAAGGTCTCCTCACTGTTACACCAAGATCATTACTCTGTAATACGCTCCATACCAATGGATATGCAATCTTAAATTTTTCGCCCATACCCCGCTAACCACGAACCAACAAATTATGTTCCTGGTTCTTGTTTCGCTACACGTAGCACTCGGCGAGAAAACATTATAGATAGTAACTCTAGATTGAAAATTTAAATAACCCCCGATGCGACGACTTTTCAAACTACAAAAGAGCTGATAGTTTTCAAACGTCTGAACCGATTTTCATGCAAGATAGTTAAGAACACTCCCGATTAGAATACCTTTCTAGCAAAACAATCAAAATTAAAATCGGTTCATCTGCTTGGGCACTACGTTGCCACAGACATACACACAGATACACATATTAAACTTATAACCCTCTTTTTTCGTCGGGGGTTGAAATGACGAAATGTGCAGAGAAATGTTGTAAAAGTTATAGTGGTCGACCTACTAATGTTTGTTTTATTTTAACTTGTAAGTACAAATTTATTTCATTTACAGCTATTATTTTACCATTATTGGTATACATCCTACTAATATTATAAATGTGAAAGTTTGTGAGTGTGGATGTATGTATGTATGTTTGTTACTCCTTCACGCAAAAACTACTGAATGGATTTGGATGAAATTTGGAACACAGATAGTTTATAACCGGGATTAACATATAGGATAATTTTTATCCCGATAATCCCGAAATTTTTGTTACGTTAAATACTACGCGGACGAAGTCCGTGGGCACAGCTAGTTATTGATAATTTATTGTCAAATATAAACAACATAATCTACTTATGTTTAATATCCGTTCATTATGTGTATACGAAGTAACAAAAATCACCTCCCCAAATTAGCCTGATTATTTTGCCTCAAATTCATATTATTATTATTAGATAGTGACAGCGCTGTATGCCAAAGTAGTGAAACAATAGATCACATATATACGATAGTGTGTATAATTGCGTAAAAGTTAGTGTTTATTTTTTATGTAGGTAGCTAGTTAACACGTTAAGTGCGAAGCGAGGCCTAAATCACCCCTGATGCAACTTCCCTGTGGTGCGGCAAGCAAAAAAGTGAATTTCTCTGTCGTGCGAATGGCATAGCTTTGGTTTGGTCCAGTGTAGGAAAGAGATAAATATATATTTGAGATCACTAATGGTTCCGGACTCGGTGGTGTACCTACCTTGGTACCGGATGTCTTAGGCCTCGTGCCGCACTGAATTAATATAATTTTAATGCAGTGCGGAACGAGGCTAAAACGTCCCATATCCCCCCTGACCTCGTACCGCACTCAACGCGAGCTTCCCGCGACCAGTGTTGTGCATCACGTCGATTGGAGAGCACGTCCTTTTACGGCGCCGAACATGTCTAAACGATGTCGGAAGAAGTTAATTTTAAAAAACCCAGAAACAGAGCCAAAACAGGTAAGTTTTTAATTAAAAAATCTTCAGTAAGTACCTAGTTTTTTCTTATCTTGGTAGCTATGTACCTAAAGTAAGTGTAAGATATTATTACTTAAGTATATTATACCTAAAGATATTATTGGTAATAACGTTTATTGACGTACCTAATACTTTGCAACATATCTAGAATTACCTATTATTCTATATCGTGATAATAATGTTATTATTATTAGGACTTAACACTTAATTGATATTTTTGTAGGTAGTGAAAAACTCCACAAGAAACGCAAAGCAGCCGTTGACAAAACAGGTAAGTAATATAATTAATATTTCAGTAGTTCTACAGTATATTATATATAATATATTCAGTTTTATTACGTTATCTTTACATTTTTGTTATTTTTCAGCACCTGAAAGCGCGCGTGCGCTTTCAGGTCATTGCCTCGCTTTCATTGCCTCGAAAAGGGTGAAAAAAGGAGAAGATGTGTTGGTTGTTACCAAAAACTACGCACATTTTTACCATCTCGTGAAGCTGATAAAAAATCCAAAAAGATTTTGACTCAGTGCACTCAGTGCAAAAAATCTTATTGTCTACCCTGTTTCAATGAAAAACACTCATAAATAAGTACAACATATATATTGAGATTTTTATAAAAAAAGTATATTGATACTGATTTTTTAATGTTAATTCAAGTTCTAATAATTGTATTTTTAAAGCCCGAGGCAGAATAAATAGGACAGTTTCTTTTCTACTTCTGGTTGCCTTTTTTTTCTATTCTGTGAACCGCATTAAGATTTTCATATACAAATAGAAAGATAAACCTTATGCATAAACCGTAATCCATTATTTTCCAATAATAAGTCTGTAATAGGTGCCTCTTAATGGTATAGAATGGAACGCTTCGTGCGCGAGTCCGACTCGCACTTGGCCGGTTTTTTTTTCTTTATGGCGCCTTCAAGCACAATTTAGATTATTTAAAAAAAAATGTATCCTTTGATAGCTTTGTGTTGTTTTGCCAGGTTTTGCCCTTAAAACGATCTAATGAGATATAATTGATCAAAATCGGTCAAGTCGTTGCGTAGTTAAGACAGTTTAAAAACGTCGATATTATTTTTCCCATCACTAATCGCAGCGAAAATTTGCCCTATTTCAGTGCGTTACGAGGTGTATAAGATCCCATATTTTGTTTTGCTAATAATTCCTAAACTAGCCATCAGATCCCGGGGCGTCGGTGGATTAGGGTTCATCAATTCACTGTCTATATCAATAAGGACCAAAATTCTCATTTATCTTTGATTTCGCGCCAGAAAATGGATTTTAGTCTGTAAAAGGAGGTGGGGTCTAATAGACCGCGTGTCGCCCTAACGTCTGGTCACGGTACGGGCCGATTATACCTCGTGCCGCAGGAACGGAAAGTATGCAAAAATTGGTGCCGCAGCTAACGTGTTAAAATAGTCGTCCTTTTCCACCCTTCAAGACACTGTACTGACCCACTTTCGTATGGCATAGACGTTCTCGCTCGTGCTCCTGTGCCTAAAATTCCTAATCGGGTGAATTCTACCTAATCTTCTGTGTATTTGTGTTGTGTGAACTCTAACACCATTGGGAGCGCTCCAGTGTTGTGCCTGTGCTGAAGGACCTGAGGATCCAGCCATACCACCCGAGGGATGCGCCTGCCTCCATCGTGCCGGTAATGTACACGCGTGACATTGAACTGACCCTTACAGTTCTGCCTCCCGTCTTGTATTTCCCTTATTGGATTTAGCCCAGCATAGCCGTACCTACCTAATCAGGACCCAGCACTATTCCCGCGACAGTTAGCAATGTGTGTAATCCTCCCCCCCGCGGAAATTGGTTGAATGTAATTTCATACATTATCGAGTACATCTTAAGTCCATTGGTTAACTGGATTTTTTTGGGAGCATCCCATTTAAATTATTTTGTTTAGTTAGCCACTGATTACTATTTGATAACTATTTATGGTGTTATTAGAAAAATTCTTAAACGTGAGATAAACAAAAGTCATGTTAAATTTTACTCGTGAAACTCGCGTTAATCGTGTTTTATATAAAATAAAATAACTCCAAATTGAAAATTTAAAAACCCCCGATGCGACGATCTTTTCATATACCTTACCTAGTTCTTCCAAATAATTAGGTAAACGAGATTTGCGTAGCTCCCGTAGCTCAGTATTCATAGCTCATGTCGCAAATTCATCTGGTACAACTAGTTTCGATGCCAGATCATGAAAGCGCCGTTTACTTCATACGTTTTGGCTTCCACATTAATAATCTAAGATAACCTATGCAATGTACAATTATCAACAGAATATCTCAAAGAGAATACAATACTGAATATCTGTGTAAAAGTATGAGACATTTTCTTGTTATGACATTATAATCATTGACATTATAATAGACAACGAATCTAAATATTGATGCCATGGAGGTTTAATTCCTAGTAAAAGATTATCAATTATGATTCAATTTGATGTAATAACTCTGGTTGAGGTGGACAGCAGCAGCCCAGGGGAAGAATTTTCAATAACGCTAAAATTATTTTAAATTAGATTTGTTTTTTTTTATATTTTTTCTCAAAGCGCCCTCTAGAATTATTATTGCGTAAAATTCCATGACCATTAACAAAACAAACAAAATATAACGCATGCGCGTATCCATCATTTGACACGTGATTTATGGAACGTCTAGTTCATACACAAATCTCATATAAAAATTGATAAAATATCAATTTTTTTCAGAATCCGTGAAACTTTTCACATTTATAATTATTGTAAAAAGCCAGTTCAGACTATTACGATCATTTAAAAATATAATGGATTCGAGCCGTGGAAATTAGTTTTGGCCATGAATGTGGTTTTTTTAACCTACAAAAGAGCTCATGATGTTCAAACGGCTGAACCGATTTTCATAAAACTTAGCTAAGAACACTGTCGATCAGAATACCTATCTAACAAAAGAAACAAAATTGAAATCGGTTCATCGGCTTGGGCGCTACGTTGCCACAGACAGACACACAGATACACAGACAGATACACAGATACACAGACACACAGATACACATGTTAAACTTATAACACCCCTCTTTTTTCGTCGGGGGTTAACAAAAAGAGATGAAATTATAATACGGAAAGAGGAAGATACTGTGCGTTATCATTGTCTTTAGTTTCGTATCACGTCTGTCCGTAGGGCGTCAAATTATACACTCAATCGCTGCCGGTGTTAAGCCGGAAATTTTATGACGGGTAATCAAGAAAACAAATCTGTTTAAATACGTAAGTTATATTGGAGCGCGTGATCCACAAGGTTACAATTTAATTTTCACCTCTGACTTGACGCCTGTGGCCGTGGGCCTGCGGCCCGGCTGGCACCGACCGCTTCCCCCTGCTGGGTGTGAATACGTCATCATCGCCCTGCGGCAATGAGCTGCCGAGCCACATGGTCAGGCACAGAATGAAGAAAAATAGCTGGAATTAAGAGTAACCCTAATATATTAACAAAAAAAACAATAACTCCCAACAAAAACCGATACGTTCGTATCCCTAGCCATTTCAATAACGAAAACTTATCGTATCTATAACTTAAATTATGGAACACAAAGGAAAAAGAAAAGATTGTCTTTGGGAGTTTGTTCAGAAATTAGGGGAAATTAGTTTTGCTTTATCTTGGTCGACTGTTGCTTAATTATTTGTGAACTCTTGTTGTAATTTATATATTTTTCCAGATTCTTCTGAAATATTTCAGTAGTTGGAGAGAGATTTGGAACTCATGTAAAAAAGCTACTTTAGAGTTTAAAAAATCGTTAACGGAGCTCGCTTTTGGAAAACTGACAAAGAAACCATGTAACGATATTAAAATATCTCTTCATCGTCACAAATATCAGTGAGTATAAACATAAGTGCCCCATTTTAGCCATAAAGTCCTAGTGGTCTCGAAATAAAAAGGCTGTCACATACAGACAGGTGGGCAGAAACTGTAGGGGTTCCTCAGTTTGACTACGGAATTCTAAAAAAGCCGTTAATACAAAAGTTAATAAACTTACTGTGATCTTCATGAGGAACTCGTGTTTATGATAAAGTAATAAAAACAAAACTGACTCGCCTTCTCTTGAATATGAGGAATTATATATACTACCTGTAGTCATACCTAGAGTCATATACAGGGTTATAGGGTAAGTCGACCTAAATCCTTTAAGAGATTGTAGTTTCCATCATTCCTGACCGATTTGACTAGGAAACCCCATATACCAAACTAAACCGTTCTCAAGTTATCGGCCTTTGAATTTATTTTATAAAAATTACTGATTTTTTGTCGACTGCCCCCTTTTTTTGTGTTTTGTGTTTCAATTTGTTTTGTTTTTGCTATTTTTGTGTAGTAAACTAGTTGCTTTATTATTTTAAACCATAAAACCTCAAGTAACTATACCAACTGAGTCATAGTAGACAGTCAATTGTAAAAAAAATAAAAAAAATTGAAAGAGTTTATTTTTCTTTGTAAGATATTTCTAAAAAAGTCTATGACAGATGTGCTGCAGATGTACTATAAAATATCTACGGTTCTTCAGCTTTCCGATAAGGTATAATAACATAGGGTATTATTAGACTTATCTAATAAAAACATTGATGAAATACTACCAGGTAGTAGTAAATACTAACGATAATCAAGCGTTGTTTTTGAGTCAGAAAACAAAATAAAACAATCCAAATACATATCAAATTTTGTTTATTGGTCTTTTTTACAATAAAAAATGTTCCACGTGCCCTCCTCTGTTTCGCACACATACACGCATTCTGTGTCTTAGGCCACTTTTTACAACACCAGTCGTTAGTCCTCTTCTTAATTCGTTAGCGGCATCAATAATTTTTTGTCTTAAAACCTCAATCGATTGTATTGGGTTCGGTTCATGGTACACCAAACTTTTCATGTGTCCCCACACATAAAAGTCCATAGGGGTCAAGTCTGGACTCCTGGCTGGCCACGGTATAGGTCCACCTCTTCCGATCCACTTATTGGGATAATTAGTGTCTAGCCACTCTCTGACACTCCTTCTGAAGTGCGCGGGGCACCCATCGTGTTGAAACCACATGTCACGGATGAGGTTTAATGGAATATCGTCGAGCAAACCAGATAAATCTTGTCTCAAAAAATTTTCATAGTTTTCTCCATTTAAATTTTGGGGTAGAAAGTAAGGCCCAATCAAATGATTGGAAATTATTCCCATCCACACGTTAAGACTGAAACGTCTCTGTGAACCCTTTATCCTTTTTTTATTGGGATTTCTTTGAGATTTTGGGGCCCAATAATGTGCGTTGTGATAATTAGTTATCCCGTCTTGATCGAATTTCGATTCATCAGTCCACAAGATGCTTCTAAAAAAGGATGGATCTTCCAAATCTGCATTGAGCATAAATCTACAGAAGTCCAGCCTCCTCGCAGGATCTCCTTCTTCGATGACATGTACTGGCGTGTAGTGGTAGGGGTAGAGACCGGCAGTATGCACTGTAAACCACACTTTCCACTGTGAGAGTCCAAGTTCCCGAGCAACAACATTGGTTGACGTAGTCGGATCCTGTCGAAATCGTCGAACTATCTCATTATCTTGCTCTTCATCGTCATCATTAATACGTGGTCTACCCAGGTCTGTTCGTCGCCTTGAAACAGAGCCAGTCTCTCTAAGTCGTCGGTAAACTCCGTCGAAGACACTAATATCCGGTATTCGGCGGCCAGGATAACGTACTATGTATTCTTCACGGGCTCGTAAAGATACACAGTTGCAGTACCCATAACAAATCAAAATATCAGCATATTCTTCGTTCGTAAAGGTCGTCATCTTCAACAGTTCAAAATCAGAAGCACAAATCAAGGTCCAGTTAACAAGCACAGTCACGAATAGGAAGAAACAGTCCAGAAAACAAGCCAAATCGAATAAAAAACAAAGAACACCAAGTATCGCATCTACCACGGACGAATCGCGTAAGCAGACTGACTAAAAAATACACACAATAACAACAAAATAGTTTTTACATGGAATAACTTGTCTCACTCGTACCTGTTTACATTGAAAGATGTCCCGCTCGCACCCATTGCTGGACAATAGGCGCTGCGAGCAACTTAACGTTTGCTACTTGGGCGTCTTTGTTTGAAGTTTTTTCCGAGAATCCTAACAATACCCTAGCATGTTATACCTTATCGGAAAGCTGAAGAACCGTAGATATTTTATAGTACATCTGCAGCACATCTGTCATAGACTTTTTTTAAAATATCTTACAAAGAAAAATAAATTCTTTCAATTTTTTTAATTTTTTCATCAATTGACTGTCTACTATGACTCATTTGGTACAGTTACTTGCAGTTTTATGGTTTAAAATAATAAAGCAACTAGTCTACTACACAAAAATAGCAAAAACAAAACAAATTGAAACACAAAACACAAAAGAAGGGGGCAATCGACAAAAAATCTGTAATTTTTATAAAATAAATTCAAAGGCCGATAACTTGAGAACGGTTTAGTTTGGTATATGGGGTTTCCTAGTCAAATCTGTCAGGAATGATGGAAACTACCATCTCTTAAAGGATTTAGGTCGACTTACCCTATAACCCTGTATATAAGTCAGTTGGGATGTCCGTCCGTCTTTAAAACATATTAAACTTAAATAATACATTACATTACATTGGGACCATAATGCCACCCGCGAATTTATTTATATACTGCAGTATAGGCACCTCTGCTAACCCCTTCGAACAATACAAGCGTGATGGTTTACTGTATGGAAACATTTTGCCATTCCATACAGTTGGCTAGACGTAGTATATTCAGTTTGTGCTAAAACCTATAAGTCTTGATACCCTTTTCATTAAAAGTCGAACGATAGCGCACCGTTCAAACCGATCGTGAGAGGTGCATGGCAGCCGGGTGTAATACATACAAGCGACGCCGAGGGATTGTATCAGACGCCAATCAGTGGTGTGGAATTGATCAAACCATGCATTCCCATTTCCATATACTACTTACTACAATAATAATAATACTTGTAAAACGAAATTATGCAGGAAATTGTACAAGGCGCGTACTTATGTGATTTATTTGTAAAATTGGGAACGCGATCAATCCAATACCATTTCTTTTCTGACACTTGGCGCGCGGTGACGTAACCCATGAACATAATTATACCTACCTAGCGCTTATTAATGAGGTAAATACACCGACGCACCCTCGCATAAGCCGAATCCTGTTGAATATATTTTTAATAATAAAGAATTATTAGTTTTGTTAGAATATGAATTTAAGATTAATTAGACATAGAGCTGCACTTTAAAAATATTTTTATTCCAATTTATTCAAATAATCGAGTAACCTTGTACAGTACCTTGCGTACAGTATATTGCGTGTAATCAAGCGTGTAATGTTCAGTGAGAAATTGCGTGCTAGCCGGCTTGAGACATGCTATGGTGTATTTGTTGTATGTATGTATAATACTGATTATTATTGACTACAGGGAATATCAACAGTATTATACCAATGTATGTATGGAGTAGTACTCGTAGCACATTGTATGGTATGCTACTTTTAACCATGAACACGCTAACGACAGTTGTTGGAAAACACAAATACAGCACTTGTATGTTTGTTAGTTAGTCTGCGAGCGGCGCAGCTGCGACTTGCCGTGTGCGGTCTGTACCAGGCTTAGGGAGTTTGAAAAAATATACTAGAGTTCCTTATATTATAATATCTATAAAATAAGTTTGTATTTTGTAGCAAGTATTCGTTGTAGCAGAGCACATGACTGAGCACATTTGTAGCATGAATTTCTGACCTTCAGTGACGAGAAGAATGCAAAATAAATAACTGTAATTGAAAATTTAAAAACCCCCTATGCGACGATCTTTTAAAGAAGCTGATAATGTCAAACGGCTAAACCGATTTTCATGAAATATAGCTATTAATTTCTAACAAAAAAAACAAAATTAAAATCGGTTCATCCGCTTGGGCGCTAAGATGCCACAGACAGACACACATGTAATATAAGTTTGACATGTGTATCTGTGTGACATCCCTCTTTTTTCGTCGGGGGTTAATAAGTTATTCTTACAAAACTTCTGAAACTGAAAATCAATGTGTAAAGGTGTTTCAAAATATGATAAAACCTATTTAAGTTCTGTGTGTTTGTATTTCAAGGAAAGTTAATAAGGATGTGTCAGTCGGCAATCAAACCCGAATACCGAGTCCTTTGTACGACGACTGGCTACAGTTGATTGTTAAAGTCAATTTACATGTGGAAAGCCACTCGCTTATAACGCCGGATAGAAATCGCGATTATTATCCAATCACGTCACGCCTAAAATCTCTCGGGTTGTAAAAAGTCGAGTGCCAGCTAATTGTAGGTGTTTTATAATAATTATTTTTTCAGCACACTAAGATCAAAGATACTGTACTAGCGAAACATTTAGACAGATTTACGATGTTGTCTCTATATTTTAGGAAAATACGAAATATGGAAACGTCATAAATAGGTGTGTATGTTTCGTCAGTGCAAACCGGGGATTACTCATACAGGGTACCTCAACACAGTGCTACAACGAATAGAGGAATATATAAAAAATACAAAATAGGTATCAATTTATGGAGCAATTTATTTTACTAATTCATTAAGTCAGCCTACAGCAGTATACTGGCGTGTGACTAAGCGGGTAACTCGCGTTAGCAACAACTATCCTACTACAAACGCAGCACTGTTCGCTATCTTCAATACATTTGTTCCCGTCCATTGTTTCGCACTGATTTTTATTTGCCCTCGACTGGCACCAGTGTCAGTCAGTCGTGGTTCTTCTCGCGCCCCCCTAGGGGGAAGCGGGGATACTGTTACAGGGCTGTGCCCTTTTCAGTGGTTTCTTCACGCCACCCACATCTGTGGGCGGGTCATTGGTTAACCGCCGTTAACCAATGACCCGCCCATAGATGTGGGTGCCGTGTTTTTATTTATTTCTCCGGTCGGGAGTTTGTGTTTCCGGTGGTGTCGGCGGTGTTGTGTTCGCTAGTTTAGGCGATGAGGCTTCTGGCGAACGGGCAGCGTGCGGCGTCTGGCGGGCGGGTATGTAGCGGTGCTATTCCCCTGAGGTGGGGGTGGGCACCAATGAGCACAGATAAATATATTTATTGTCCTCCATAGGCGATGAACTCGCGCGTGGTTCGCTAAACTCCGATATCGTTTTTATAACGAAATTGATTCGATACATTATTGGTTTTATCTGAAGCAATCGCGCATTTATATGACGAGTGATTCGTTCCATTGTCGAGCTGAAATAACAATGAAAGTGGAAAGAATTTGAGAAATATTTTTGTAGGTAGTAATAGATATTTTATAAAGATCTGGTATGAGAAGATATCTTTCTAGTGTTAAATTGTTTCCATTGTTTCCGTGTCGTCTGTAAATTAAGTTTACTTATACTTTTATTACTTCCACTCAAATTCTAATATTCGTATTTATTTCCTGTCCATAAAACTATCAGCTCGCTCGTATGGCCGCGAGATATAAGCGCGGGTGTGCATCACGCTAATCTATAGCTCGACACAGACAAGTAAGAGTATTTTCTGAAACACTTCAAATTATATTTTTTGTATGAATTTGACAAAACAAGGTATTTATTTCAGTTGAAACTCGTATCTACATTCTGATAAATTGTTTAGTTAGCTAAACCCTAAAATCTGCAAAATACAATAGAGGCGATGATAGTCAGACAAATGATTGCCTTCGCTTGTAGGAAGTACATCATTATTGGTCGGTTCTCCACTTTCTTATAGGGATATGTTATTACAATTGAAGTCTTTTTTTAGATATAAGCTGGCTCAAAGCTTTAGCATAAACTTAAACCTTAACTGAATTTGGGAGAAATAACTAAAGTTTGCTTGATATTGTTGTCAGCTGACAATTTTCATAAGTACGTTATATAGTTTTAGTGAACAATAAATATTATGGTCTCTTCTGCTAAAAAGTACATTGACAAAGTGGCCATTTAGGACCTGATGTTCCATAAGTTAATGTGCGATCCTTTGTTATTCGATAAAACGTCAGTCGAAATAACGTATTGCTCCCGCTTTAAATACAATTCGTCTTCTCCTTGAAAAACCACTGAGTATAGACAATACATTTCCATATTATTACGATATTATATATTATTATTGACAACAAAGTAGACCTTTTAATATTGAACTACTGTAACTTGCCAATTATCACAATTAGTAATATATATTATACGCTTATGATTGACGTTATTGGCCTTCTGCATGCTTCATGTTTACCTGTTTATATTATATTCAATTTTGTAATATATTTTATAATTTTCTGTAACTTACCAAGGACATTCACACACATCACACGCACACTTAATACACAAAACTATGCAAAATATCAACCTACGCATACACCTAGTTGGATTTGGCTGGCAAAATGTACTATTGTTAGTCATTATTTAGCTATATATTATTCAGAATTGTCTATGTACTATTTCAATTGAATACAATTACCGTAAAACGCATAATTTACAGTATACTTGAATATGCACTAAGACTTATAATATATAAAATTCATCAGATAGTATGGTTATAAACAAAGAGTTAGTTGAATCGGGTGAAATTAAATGTACCAATATTAGTGATCCATCTACTTGCTAAATCCCTTAAAGTTTTAGCAGTCAATATCCGCAGCGTAAGCAAAAACTTTGATCATTTAATGGTATTCGTTTCTCAACTTGATATTTCAGTAGATATAATTATTTTAACGGAATCCTGGACTGGGGAGAGTTCTTTTGTTCCCAGTATGACTAATTATACCTCTTTTCACACAAAAAACAGCCACAACAAAAATGATGGGGTGGTTATATATATAAATAACTCTAAATTGAAAATTTAAAAACCCCCGATGCGACGACCTTTTCATCAAATGTATACAATAATCAACAGAAAATCTGTGTAAAAGTATGAGACATTATTTTGTTATGACATTATAATAATTGACATTAGAATAGACAACGAATCTAAATATTGATGCCACGGAGGTTTAATTCCTAGTAAAATATTATCAATTATGATTCAATTTCATGTAATAACTCTGGTTGACGTGGACGGGAGCAGCCCAGGGGAAGAATTTTCAATAACGCAAAAATTATTTTAAATTATATTTGTTTTTTTATTATATTTTTTCTCAATGGCGGAGCAGCGCCCTCTAGAATTATTATGACGTAATATTCCATGACCATTAACAAAACAAACAAAATTTAACGCATGCGCGTATCCATCATTTGACACGTGACTTATGGAACGTCTTTAGTTCATACACAAATCTCATATAAAAATTGATAAAATACCTATTAATTTTTTCCAGAATCAGGGAAACTTTTCATATTTATAATATTGTAAAAAGCAAGTCCAGACTATTACGTTCATTTAAAAATATAATAAATCTAAATCCAATAATCTCAAATTTCGATTGGATTCGAGCCGTGGAAGTTGGTTTTGGCCGTGAATGTGGCTTTTTAACCTACAAAACAGCTGATGATCTTCAAACGGCTGAACCGATTTTCATGAAACATAGCTAAGAACACTCTCGATCAGAATACCTATCTAACAAAAGAAACACAATTGAAATCGGTTCATCAGCTTGGGCGCTACGTTGCCACAGACAGACACACAGATACACAGATACACAGATACACAGATACACAGACACACAGATACACAGATACACAGATACACAGATACACATGTTAAACTTATAACACCCCTCTTTTTTCGTCGGGGGTTAAAAATGAAATAAGCCAGAATAATAATTATAATTAGAAATAACATTAATTACATTTTATCAATTTTGCAACTTTTTTGATCTTGTGATAGATCATGGCGCGTTGTTATCGTGTGTATTTAATTAAAACGTCCGTAAAAAAGTTCAAATGTTTCAAAACACCCCAGATACCTAGGTGAGGTTAGGGTTATTTTTTATAACCTCTTGGTAATCGTAGCGAGGCAAACCAATCTAGATAGTTCAGGTGTACAATGCGTAAAGCTACGCACTTGGCTTGTTTTTATATTTTATAATGATGGGCTTTTTGGTTAAGTAAAAGTTTTATTATGAAAAGATTTGTATATTTTTATTCTTAGAATAAATAAATTGTGTCTCTCGTCATATCTCACTGGTACTAAGTATTATGAATAAAGCATTACATACACAGTAAATTAATTGTTAGCCTTTCAGTTTTTACTGAGATGCAAGTAATTTTAAACAAACACATTCTTTCAGTTTTACAATTCGCTCAAAACGGTCAGTAATCACTATCCTCAATCACAATCAATTAAAATTAACTTACAAAACAGTTGAAAAATCTAAATTAAGTAGAGCACATTCCATAACATTTTTATCATTTCCAAAATCCAATAAAATAATGACCTCGCTTGTGTGCATATAATCAACAGCCAATCAGAACGCGAAGAATCACGTGCGTGTGCAATCGAACGATCTGAAGTATGCTCTACTTTATTTTTCATTTAGTATGTCATTTTTAGTTTATATTAAAATACTGGCGGGTGAGTCGTTTAATACTTGTAAGTCTGTCTGTAGCCGGCAGTCGCCTGTGCCCTGGCGTACTGCTGTTGCTGATTGTAAGCGGGAGCATCTCCGTATTTACCAGGGTTGTATTGACCTGAAAATTAAGGAAAAAAATGATCATGATGAGTTTGCTTAGTCATTTAACGATAAAATACTAATATTTATTTTTGTCAAGCTGTTGCCAGCTCTTACCGGGGTAATACCACCCTCTCACAGAAGATCGGCGTGTAATAAACTATTATAGGTGATACATATAATAAATATTATAGCTGCTATATATTATTTCGTGTGATGATGGAGAGACCTGCACTAATCCGCCCTTTCTGTCGAATTCACCTTCAGGTCAGCATCGTGCGAGTAATGCCTTTGGTATCGCTAACATCTATAGGCTACGGTAATTGCTTAAGGCTAAAGCGCCCATCTAGCCCGCAAATATCAATTTTTTTCAAGTTTTTTAGAAATTTTTCAAAATCTGACAATAATAAAAGCCACATTTTGTAATTCGCGACACAGACCGTGTGCAGTGCATTTATTAATAGATCCAACTTACTCTAAAACATTTCAAGAACGACAGCTATCCAGATAATCTGGCAATTTTTGTATATTTAGTGATTAACTAGTATCATATCCACCGTGATAATATTTAGAGTAAAATAAATGTATTAATAAACGCACTGCATACTGTGTTTGTCGCAAATCACAAAATGTTGTCTTAAATGTTTTCAGATTTTGGATAAACTATAAAAATACTCGAAAATTTTGAATTTCGCGGGTTAGACAGGCGCCTTCACCTTAAGACCAGGCGGTACTTTATTACATAAAAAAATACTTTGTTGAGAGACTAGAAGTCGAAACAATAAATTCTCTCAAGAAAAAGCTCATATGTATTAGTTAAAGAAACCTATTCATACCACAAGGTATATCGTTAACTTAAAATCTCCAAATACACTTCAAACTGTATTTTTTGCGACCTTAAGATCCCCGTGGGACAATCCCTTCACTCTACTGACCTATTGTTCAAAACAGAAGCTATTATGCACCACAATCTTACCCAAACCACCAGACAAATAAGCTATAATTGACTCTAAGTTACCACAATAAAGGTTATTTGTCATGCATTACTAAAGTTGCATGTCGTGAGACACATCAAGTGGTGTGTCAAAGGAAAATAGATCATATTGCGTTGAGAATAAGTGAGCGGTCAGGCGGTGAGAGGTCATTGTGAAACATTGTAAAGGTCGGTGCATCGCAGGGTACAGGTGACTGTGTTCTAGTATTTTATTGAGGTTAGGGCGCGTCGATCAGGTGTGGTCCGTATTATTAAGTTTTAGGCTCGATCCATAGGATTTTTCACAGTATAGATAGAGCGGAAAAATCATCCCAATTCTGTTGTTGTTAAATCACGGATAAACAATATTTGACACATCAGAGAGAAGTTTAATTAAGTAAGCTTAGTTTTAGTATACCTGAATACCCAATAATATAGAGTACCTTAAATGAATGCTCGTCATCAATTTATTTTAAAACCAATATATTTAGCGGTTTTTGTTAATCCATGCCCCACGTACAGTCATTCACAAATTGATTTAAAAATTACAAAATTTGGGTAAAGTTCAAAAAATGTACACTGAATTATTGTGATATCCCTTTCTTTCTTTCAGTATAGGCCACTACCTTTAATGCCAAAACTATCTCACTTTACTCAAATCTCTCAATTTATTTCGTCTGCGCTTCCAATAGAATCGTCCTTTCCCATCCAGTACCTACGGTATTAATTATTTCTCCAATTGTATCACAAACTTGTACTTGTTGGAATTCAGAATTTAGTGCAAACTTAGAGTCTTGCATTACACTATAGATTTCATTCTTCTGTAAAGACCTCGAAAGGCGATCAGTGCACGGTCGAGTGGGCAGTGATTTATCACACGTTACTAAACCCAACATTTGCAACATGTCAGCGTCTTCATCACATACTAGTTATGTGGAAATATTTGAAACATTATCATTATATTGTTAAAGTCCATTTGAGTTGCCAGATTTTGGGTACCTATCAATAGTTATTTATAAACATACTGCCGCATACTGAAACGCTTTTCAAACAATAAATGCTGGTTTGGTCAAACAATCAGATATCAAAATCAATGTAATTTTTGAGATAGGAAACATTTTGTGAACCTCGAAATTGAAATCAATTTCTGTCCGAAATTGCTGTGTGATGCGTCCTTATCTGTAATTTTTGGTATGTCCCTATAGCGCATTAGACTATACCTCTATTCTACTACTACTCTACTCAACTACTCTCAATTTGAGTCATAATTATAACACACTCACCATCATCAATGATACCAGCGGCCTCGTCCCTGGCGTTCTGCTCCAGCGCCTTCAGGATCTCCTCGGGTACCGGGGGGGCGGTGGGCAAGTGGGCGCCCTGAGGCTGGAAGCCACCCTGACCGGCGGCGTAGCTCACTGAATACACCTGACCATCGTCTCCTGTGTACTGGAAGCCACCTTGAGCTTCGATGCCGTCAGCCTGGAATGGTTTTAGAGTGGGGGTTTTAGAAGGTGCGAGGTGTGATTATGTGATAAAAATTTCTAAGTTCGGTATTATTTTTTGAGGACTTAGATTGTTTTCCAATTACAAGTGGTTGGACTGACTGGAGTGAATGGATGACGACTTGCCTTTCAGTAGGACAAGACAGCCTAGAATGTAATAAAAATAAAATAAAAATATATGAATAGTGATGATTGGTCCTGTTATGGTATAAAGGAGGCAACAATTTAAAATCGTCTTTCTTGCTTATATTTTATTAAAGTACTTAGATAATTTTGCCTATTCATACTGTCTAGTAGTATTGAGTATTATGCAAACTTCGTAATAGATTTGGACGCGATTTTGGCAAAAACCGAGGTGTTTCTTGAATAACATAGAGGTTTAATAAAGTTATAAATTACGTCAAAAGTTGTAAATTAATTTCAAACATCTGTTAAATCATGTTGTATAGTTAATGAATATACACATAAAACTGAAATCAACGTAAATTTTAATCAAATTGTAATAAATATGCTGCTACTGTAAATAATAAATTATTGCTTATTAACGCTAAATGATTCACCTTAAACACCTAATGAATGTCCATCAAAATTGACATACTTAAATATTTTATAATGATTTAAGTTTGTTGCATACATATGCAACACACACTCACTTGCTTCGTGGCAAGTACCGAGTATCTTATAACTTATAACTACATAATTAATTTAATTATATTTTATTTTTAGTACTTTTGTATTGATATGGCTTTTTTGGCTAAAATAGTCTTATTATTATTATATGCAGACATTTGAAAATTATCATTTTCTAGATCCTTTAAGTAACTGTTGAGATGTTATTTTCAAGTGGGGGCTGGCTGTTCAGGGGTAGTACCACCCTCTCACAGAAGATCATAGAGAAGTTTCGTTTCGTACAATGAGTGAAAGATACAGAAGCCCAACCCTGCCCCTCCCTCTGTCGCCTACATGTCGGCACGTGCGAGCCATCGCTTTGGTTTGCAAGTATCTATAGGACACAGTAACTGCTTAACATCAGGTGGGTCATAGGGTTGTTTGCCGACTTTGTTGTAAGTATATAAAACATATCCTACTAATATTATAAATGCGAAAGTTTGTGAGTGTGGATGTTTGTTACTCTTTCAGGCAAAAACTACTGAACAGATTTGGATGAAATTTGGAACACAGATAGTTTATAACCGGGATTATCGCATACTTTTCATACCGATAATCCCGAAATGTTTATTAAGTTAAATACTACGCGGACGAAGTCGGTGGGCACAGCTAGTATTATATATGATTTCATCACCATTAGACTAATTGCGGCATAAATAATACTCGTACCTATTAATTATATTACAAGTTGCAACGTTTTGCATAATTGCCGCGCGACCTTTCACGTCGGTCAGTGCCCTTTGCGATGATCTAATGTATAGGTCAGGCTATGAGGATTATTGGGTCATCTCCGCGAGAAGAGATTGTTGTATGTTTAGATGGGACGACACGATTTATCCGAGGATGTACGATTTGGTTTTGGATCGTATAGAAACGTAACATAAAATTTATTTATTAAAATATAAGCGGGCTTTGTGAATTTTTCACAAATCCAAAATGTAAGTAAATTTATTTGTAGGTGCAAATATTTCAATTTTTTTGACTAAATCAAAGAAAACGGTTTAAGGCTAAAGCGACCATCTATCCCGCGAAGTTCAAATTTTTTGTGGTTTTTTAGAAAATTTTCAAAATCTGACAATAATAAAAGGCACATTTTGTAATTCGCGACAAAGACCTTGTGCAGTGCATTTATCAATATATCCAACTTACTCTAAAACATTTCAAGAACGACAGCTATCCAGATAATCTGGCAATTTTTGTATATTTAGTGATTAGCTAGTATCATATCCACCGTGATAATATTTAGAGAAAAATAAATGTATTAATAAACGCACTGCATACCGTGTTTGTCGCAAATCACAAAATGTTGTCTTAAATGTTTTCAGATTTTGGATAAACTATAAAAATACTCGAAAATATTGAATTTCGCGGGCTAGGCAGGCGCCTTCACCTTAAGTAAACCTTTTTTAAGGGAATTAAGCTTTTAATGGATACGTCAGAGTAGAATTAATACTTTAAAGTTCATAATACATATAATACGTTGTAACTTACAAAATATTTTATTTATAATAACTATTTGATCTAATAAGACTTTTCTAGGGTCATTGACAGGAAATAGTTCATTCTCACCATTATTTTACCAAAGCTACATAAGTGTATGTTTTATAATAATATTAAATTAGCATCCCTTGACATACAACGTTATTGTTAATGGATAAAATAGATGTTAAGGTCATTATGCGTCGTTTTTAGTTATCATTACCAATGATTTTTTTTTTTCGATATAGGCAAGTATTTGACCACAATCTCACCTGATGGTGGTATAATGCAGGTAATTAAATAAAATCTTTGACACTTGTCTAGAAAAAATGAAATGCCTTCGTTTGAACCGTTTTAATGCTATTTTCGTCTCTTTTCTATTTTTTGCCATGCCATTTGCTTACTGTTTGTGGGTCAATCGTGACACGTGGCTGGCCCAAAACCAGTACAGCTAAGCTTTTTCGTTAGATGTCAAGTACTGAACTGCAGAGTGGTGTGCCTTCATGTGGGGGTTCGAAGACAATTTAGATTTTCCCCGGGAGTCGCCTAGGGTCACCTCAACCAATGAGCAATTATATTCATATTAATATCTACTACGCTTTATAATTATTAACTATATAAGCAACTGGCTATAAAAACAAGAGTTTAATAAAATGTTAAGAGACAAGTCTGCTGAGTTTCTTGCCGGATCCTCTCAGTCGAGGTCGCGTTCCGATCCGGTTGAAAGTATAAGAAAAAAGATTGAAAAATTGACATTTTGTAAGTGCCTCCGTAGGTCTAAACAAAAGAAACGCTTTGAATTTTTATTTGAATTCAGGAGTAATAGTATGTTTTCAAGAATCCAAACCAGTCACTCACCTCGCGGCCTTGTTCCTCAGCTTTGATTCCGTTTTCTGTTTCATAGTTGTATCTGAAGGAGTCCTCCTTGACGTCGGAGTCCAGGGCCAGGATCCTCGCGTTCTTCTCGAACGAAGCTTGGGGCCGGTTGGATTGTTCAGGGTAGGAGGGCGCATAGCCAGCGGCGGCGACGCCGAGGAGAGCGGAGATCAGGAACTGGTGGTAGAAAGATGATTAATTCGTTGGCGAGTTATTGTGCATCGAACTTCTTATGAAAATACATATTTGCAAAAGGTAGCAAAGTCGTGTTTAAGTCTAAATAATCTAGGCAAAAAATCAGCTTATCCATACAACGAGGAAATGCAGCCAGCATTCTTGGCACAATCCCACGCGGGCAGGGTTTATTTTAATGTATTTTGATTTTTTTAAGTTTTTCTGTTCTCCCATTTAAATTATAAGTAAATGGATTTGAAGCCAAATAAAGTCTAAATCATAATTATGTGAAAAGGGAAATCAAAATGTCGTGATTTTTAATTTAAATACGTACATTAGGTATTAATTAGTTTTTACGTGTCTGGCTCGACACGCACTTGGCCTGGACTGGCACTTTTTTAATATATTTTTTATTATTATAACGTAATGAAAACCAGATTTTCTTAAGAAAATAATATTTTTAATACACACACACACACTTTTTTGTGTAAGTAAATAAATGATTGATACACAAAACAAGTGTAAAGTTAGTACAAGATAACAGCACGGTTAGCTTCGGTCGGCCTAAAGACATTTAACTAATCTTGTGTGGGCGGCAGAGTGTGACACATAATACCCGTAACAGTGATAACTAAAGCCGTCACATTAATCAATGATATGCCGCAATAAATGCCATAATTATTATGTAAATATCATGCCCAACTATTCCATAACCGCAGCAATAAGTTATTTTTAACATATCAAAAGTGAAAACATAATTACGGCCATTACTTTAATCTTAAGGGGTCAAATTATCTAACCACGTAAAACATAATCGTGGGGCATGCAAACGTGGTTTAACTTAAATCAAAGTTAAGTTAAACGAAACTCTATTCAGTAATTATAAGATCCTAATCGTTTAAACTACAACTATAAAAAAGTGTGCAATTAAAAGGGCCAAGTCGCTGTCCAGAAAGGTATTTAAAATTTATTTAATTCATTTATAATTTCAAATTAATCAGCTGTGTTCTACCTTGATCTAAAGAGTTATTTATTTGAAATACGGAACTAAATTCGAATCATCGCACAGAAGCTCATTGTCAATTATGCCGATGTGAAACAAAAAGTTTCGCAAGGTGCACCTCACTACGCAATGGGAGAGATAATCAATGTCTCACCCACGCTTTTCTATTGTTCTGCAATTTTGACACCAGCTCAAGAACGCAGACAATGTCTGAACATGTGTTTCTGATTTATATGGTATGTTTTCTTGCTTTTGGATTCACATTTTTGTGTGTATATTGTGGATAAAATATGAACAGTTGTAATTTACGACTGATGTTTAACCGCTGGTTTAAATTTCAACAAATTAGTAGACTTGACCCCTAAGTAGGAAGCCAAATCATCAGACTATTTTAGGCTTAATCGTAACAAAATTAAGATGGGATCGCAATAAGTTTTGAAAATATAATTTAACATAATATTTTTCATTCTGACCTCGGCATTTTTTTTTTGTATATCTAATTATCATATCTAAGTAACTTTAGGTAACGGTCATTCACAAAGTTAACGGCACTGATAATTTAAATAAATTATACAGAATCCAGACACCAAATACGGCCATTATCTGTCAAAAATGTATTTACAGAACTGTGTCTCTTCGTGTGAATTACCGCTCACTTTGTGAAAATATTCTGGTACAAAACACTTAATTACCAATTGCATACTTAGGAAGTAGGTGTTTGTACCAACACAAAAGGAAATGAGCGACAATTTGAATAGCGAACAATGCGATCACAAAAACTAAATACCTTCCACTATTTGCAATCAGCGAAATGAGTGATTAATTACATTTCTACGCGACATTTGACCCAAATTAATTAATTTTCACACTTGTACATAAAACAATGTATGGTGGAAACTTTTATCTAATTAATGCAAGAACTTGGTATTTTGTACCGTGTGCATAGTCTATTGAAATTACCGAAAATAACCGGAAGATTCAGAAGGAACTTTACATACAGGATGCTTCAAATAACCGAAATAATTATCATAAATGTGATAAATCGTATTTTTGTGTTGTGGTGACTCATTAAGAACGAATGAGCTAAATAGTTTACCTTCACAATTTGGATGATGATACAATTATGAAAGGGTTAATATGCATAGTAAAGTGAATATTAATTAAAAAAATTATGTTAGGTTAGTTAATTTCGTTTTAAACCCATCTTTTTTTCTTTAAATGGCACCATAACCGTCATTATAATCAAGTGGCAAATTAATCAGTTTTCCATATTTTATGAAATATAGTAAATAGTTTATACAAAAAAAAAAATTTTTTGAAAGTTTTTTGCAGAATATCTAACATTTGCCGTCAAAGTAAGATATCTAAGATATTTTTTTTAATTAGAAAAAATAATAATTTAACTAAATTACATAAATCTATCCAAATTAAAAATGTTGTGCACTGCAAATAATAAGGGATGTGAAACAAATATATCAAGCTGAAACCGATTCTAACAAATTAATCAATTACACACTGAATATCCAAAAATCGATCCATTAATCACAAGCACGCCAATCGATATCACTCAATTATCCCGACGTATCGACTCACCAGTTTCATTGTTCTGTGGTGTTGGGTCGGAGGTTAGGACACGAATGTGTGAGCCATCGGTCCCACCTCTATATATACCGACACACGCAGCTAGGGGCGTTACAAAATTATTTCTAGTTCGTTACGATGCCAGTTTTCTAAACTTTTAAGTTCAACGGGATTTGCGTAATTTCATTTTTTCGGTTAAATGTGATTGATTGAAAAGTTTGATAAGCTTGATAAGCTTTTGTCGGTTGAAAATGATAGTGATTAGTGTTATCTAGGAATTGACATAGCAATTGCTGGCTGAGTAACTGCGAGTTCTATTTGAACCATCAGTTCATTAGCAAACCTTACAAAAAATTGTGGTTTTGTCTCGTCGTCAAAGAATCGGGTTGTTCGAGTGTGACGCAACATGACTGTTTCTCAAGTTTTAAGGTACTTATATTGAGGAAGTAGGATATTCGTAATCTTGTAATAATCCCATGCCTGTTTTTATCGAAATTTTAATTAATATATTAAATAATAATAATTACATAAATTAATATTCCTGATCACGGCACATCACTTTGGATGATACAGAGAATTCTGTGGAACATTTTACTTTCAATATGAAAGTGTGACAAGCGTACGACCCGCCTAATGTTAAGCAGTTATTTTACGCCGAATGTCTGTGAGAGGGTGGTGTTACCCCAGTCGACTCTACCGGTCGGCTCTACAACCTTTAATACGGACTCTTACGGACATAATAATACAACTACAAAATAAAGGCAAAAGTGAAAAAAATACCAAAATTACTTTTAAAAAGTTACAAAATAAATTGCAACAATTCAGCTACTAAATTACAATAGTTACAATAGTTTACTTTTAGTAACCTTCGCGTGGGAAACAAAAGCGATGATGCATTTAACAATAACGTTTAACAGATCGCACTGAGGCCGCATACCGGCATATTAAAAACACCCAGCGATGCTTCTGAAGGTCTGTTTGAAGATCAAGGCCCTAAAGGGTCCGATGATTGTAAGGTCAAAGGTTAGTCGCTACATCCCGTTTGGTAAACATTCCATTTGAACTCCCTCATAAAATACCTACACAAAACTGGCATTTCGTTAATACTTATTTTAATCTGCATACATTGAGTCGCAATATTATGTAGACAACTTTGAAAATAGCATTCCTTTTATACTATTTGGTAATCTTTTCAAAATTCAAAAAAACTTTTTATTCATTAGGCCAACAAAGCAATTATGAATAGTCAAAATTGACCACCCCACACCGGTATCCGGTCCGGAATGCTGCTTCCGCTGAGAAGATTCGGCAAGAAAATCAATAACTACTCCTTTCAATAGAATAAAAGATCGTGTACATTCTCAGGAACACCATGAGCGCAATGTGCGCAGGACGCAATGTGCGCAAGGCAACACCAATGTCACTAAAAAGTATCTTAGTACTAGAATTGTCACTAAAAGTATTAATAAAATACACTAGTAATTTAATAGTAGGTACGAAGATAATTAAGTCTCACTCCCTTATAAGTCAGCGACGTGCGAACTTGGATAATGCCAGAAACAATAGACTACAGTAACTGCTTAACATTAGGCTGATCGTACGCTTGTTGCCAGCGTTTTTATATAATTTTTTTCCCAATTACATTAGGACTGAACACACTTTCAGAGTAAATTGAAAATTTAGAAACTCCCGAAGCGACGACTAAACTATAAAACTATAAAACAGCTGATAATTTTCAAACGGCTAAACCGATTTACATGAAACATAGCTAAAAATACTCTCGATCAGAATAGCTTTCTAACAAAAACAAATAACATTAGAATCAGTTTATCCGCTTGGGCGCTACGATGCCACAGACAGACACACAGATACACATGTTAAACTTATAATACCCTCTTTTTTCGTCGGGGGTTAAAATGACAGATTTTTATTGGTAATGATGCAAAAAATTATCATCCTTAACGAGACTGTTGTCATCAAAATAATAATCTTGATCCAGGCGCAACAGCCGTGTGAACTAACTTATATTCTATCCTATGATTAATAGTGATTATTTACCACATTATTTCGCTATACCTACTCATTTCGGTCAAATGTTTCGCAACATGTTGTTTAACATGTTGCGGGTCCAAAATGACATTAAAGGTGATAGACGAACCGAACCCAGAGTTGTACAGCAAATGACGCCCGCTTGGCGCAGTGGTTGGAGCGTAGACCGCTCGGTTCACTGCACCGGGTGGTTGCGGGTTCGATACCCGTCGGGCAAATTTTGGAAATTGCCTTTCGTATTGCCAAGATCGAAGTGTCACTGAGATCGCCCCCAGTCCATTGTATGGTACCCATAGCACCAGCGTTGCTTAGTTTGGGACCATACATTGGTGTGACAAAATTCTTTGATTGCTCCAGACTTAGCTCAACTATCAGTTTTATACAATTGCCTAGTGACAAGATTGATGTAACTCTCTTGATTAAATAATCCTAGTTCTGACGTCAAAGATTTATTTATTTATTTTAATTGTATTCAAAGTCAAAGTTAAGTCGTTTATTTTCTTTACGCCTACGGAGGCGCTTACAAATTGTCATTTAAACATAACTAGCAACCCGCCCCGGCTTCGCACGGCTCTAAAATTATCAGTATTTCTCTACTATATTATGCATGTATTATACATATAAACCTTCCTCTGGAATCACTCTACCTATTAAAAAAACCGCATCTAAATCCGTTGCGTAGTTTTAAAGATCTAAGCATACATAGGACATACAGACAGCGGGAAGCGATTTTGTTTTTTACTATGTAATGATCTTCAACCGGACCGGAATGCTACCTCGACTGAGAGGATCCTTAAATAAACTCAGCAGGCTTGTCTTTTAAATTATTTATTTTATCGCCATTTGTTCATGATTAATAGGTTTAAAGAATAGGTGTTTTGTTAAATAGAATAGCTCAAGTGTGTTGCCTTACAAGATAGGCAAGCATTGAATGAGGTTATTCGGACTAGTAGGGCAAGACACGCAAGCACGTAGCACTTTGACATTATTATTGACCATAGACATTTGTAGCTGCTCAGTCCCAAGCTGATTTATCTTCTTCATTCGAACGTGAAAAGAAAAACATACCTTGTGACTTACACATAATGACACCTACAATTAATGGTCAGAGTTACATTATCTAATAAATCTGTTTAATATACCTCTACAGAATTATTATGTGCAGAACACTTTAGAATATTATATTGACCAATATTAAATGTTATGATTTATTGATCATGTTAACGTTTCAAATGAAACAGATGACCTTTGTAAATAAATTAAAAATATTTGAAAAGGAAATGAGATAAAATTTAATCGCGTATATATACCTAAGTACATGCTTTTATTAATGAATAATTTTGCAATTAAATTAATAATCAATATTTTTTTATGTATAGCAAAGTCGACGAACAAGCGTACGACCCGATGTTAAGCAGTTACCGTAGCCTATTGATGCTTGCGATACCAAAGGCATTGATCGCACGATGCTGACCTGAAGGGGAGTGCGATAAAGGAAGGGGAAGGGAGGGGCGGTTGGGCTTCCTGGTCCGTCACTTAACGTACGAAACGCAGCAATGATAGCTACTTTACGCCTTTTTTTCTGCTTCCCGGTCGGGCCAGTTTATTTATGGTATACCTACTTATTCTATATTCTATACAAATAAATAAAATTGGAGTGTCTGTTTGTAATATCAAAATAACACCTTTTCACTGAATGCATATGAAAGTACATACGAAACCTATAGCAAAAACGCGATTAAAAAAAAAATTGTCTGTCTGTCTGTCTCTCTGTATGTTTGTTCCGGGTAATCTCCGAAACGGCTGGACTGATTTTGACGGGGCTTTCACTGGCAGATAGCTGATGTTATAAGCAGTAACTTACAGTACTTTTTTTTACAAAAGCCAAAATCTAAAATATGTGTCCTGTCGCGCGGGCTCAGAACGCAGGAGCGGGTTTTTTTGTTAAGAAAAAATCCACGCGGACGAAGTCGCGGGCTCAGCTAGTAAAGCAATAAAATACAGCAGAAGATTCCGCATAAATATAGACGTCAGTTTCTCGACCTTCAGAGGATAGGGATACGTTCTCTTTTCTAATGCAATTTTAATGGCACCTGCCTACCAGTGAATGGCTTTCAAGCCTACCTTTGCCTGGTAAAGGCTGCCAGGCGCGGTGACTAACGCTGACGCAGGAATGCCGCACATCCGATGACTTATTCGATTCTAATCGATGCCCTTGGCGGTATCGATTTCATATTCGATTGTGTGCCGATCGGTAATAATCATAAAATATTATTTTATTTAATAAAATAGGTACGCTTTTGTCTAGGTTTATTTCGGGTAATATTTTTTATTGTGAACAGTAATGGCCGAGATGTATATGACTTGCCTCCTAGCAGCGATGGTTTGATGATGATCTGAACGACGCACTATGTTCAATAATCGCTTGGGTGCGGACATTTTGAGTTGGACTCAGAAAGTGATACTTCACAACATTCTATACCCCGGAGTACTCATGCCGAGTGCCAATTATGTACGGTTGCTGAGAAAAATAACTTCTAAGTTCACCATCTTGAAGTATTTAGAAAGTGAAAAAACTATATTTTCTCGAATAATAATAACTTGGTTGTAAATTTGTAAGTGTAATGTTATAAAGCATTTAAAAGACAATTTTTTGAGCTATGTCGCATTTCCCAAATACTAGCGATACGTAAGTAAACTCAAAATTTCACTCAAACGGTTTCGATTTTTTTTCTCGACCATGCCACATTTGTAGCACCCAGACATAATTTGATATAATAGTTTGCTATGTATTTTATTGATATAAATAAAATCAGCATCAAACTCCGTGGAACATCGGAGATAATAAGTACTAAAGATTCGACATACAAAACGCCTGTCATTTTGTTACAGGCAAAACACCATGTTTGCTATTAACATTTGATAGGCGTTTAGTCGCGGATTCTAAAAAGTATAAGTCTTCTACAATATGTATATCCTTTCGACCCCCTATAATTTCGTTGTGGATAAAACTAGAACCATGAATTTTCAGATACCAAGCAGGCATTGTATAAACACGGTGTATTTCAAATTTCGTTCAGTTGAACCAGTAGTTTAAGAATTATAAACTAGTCAAAATTCTTAATTTACTCATTCATTGCCTGACTGACTGACGGATCAACAACAGTCTAAGGCACTTCTAGCAGACATATAAGCTTCAAATTTGGAATACAATTAGTGTTTAGTGTATAAATCAAGAAAAAACTAAAATATATTGTAATTTAGGACCAGTTTTCTAGATACACCAACTTCATAAATAACTTTGTAATCCCATATAAATGTATAGGATAACAAATTACATTTGCAGTTAATGAATCAGTCTAAAGACTGAACTAAAGACTGACTGACTGACATAGTTATCTATCAACGCACAGCCCAAACCACTGGACGGATCGGGCTGAAATTTGGCATGCTGGTAGATGTTATGACGTAGGCATCCGCTAAGAAAGGATTTTGATTAATTCTACCCCCAAGGGGATAAAATAGGGGATGAATAATCCCGAAATTTTTGTTAAGTTAAATTACACGCGGACGAAGTCGCGGGCACAGCTAGTGTATTATAATAATATAATGGAGTATTAGGTGTAGATAGGTACCTAGATATCATTTTCTTCAAAGGTAACATGGTCAACGGAATGAAAAAGAGAGAATATGAATTGTACCACAATCCTGCAAAAAAGTATTGAGTAGACTAAATTGAGATGAACGAAAGAATATAAATATCTACAAAAAGAAATGAGATCAAACCCAAGCAAACCCAACCTAACCAAGAAAAAAAACCCAAGTCTCGCAACTCAGTTCTCTACCGTAAAAAGAGGTGAGATACATGTCCAAGTCGGTTATTTATTAAGTCCCTACTAAGGGACCTTCTGTCTTCAGTATTACATATTACGTAACTAGCTAACCTAACAACATCTTATTGTGACCATTATCAATATTAAAAATCTTTTATGTTTTAAATTAAATAGATTGATTTGGCAATCGCACTAAACAATACATTGTGTTTTCATGCGATGGCCGAGTCAATTTAGATCTGTTCTACTGAGCCTTGGAATCATCGGATCTGGTAATAGCCAATGTGCGTCTAATGCGGCATCAACGAAGTTTAAAACGGATCCCATTGCTTGAAGAATTGAAAACTAAATTATATTGAAACATTTTGAAGACGAAATGTAAGATGAAGATGATATTTCTGAATTTTCTATAAAAAAACCACTTGTTTTGTCTCAAGATATACATATTTTTGAAGACTTATACTTTTTAGAATCCGCGACTACGAGTAAACGCCTATCAAATGTTAATAGCAAACATTGTGTTTTGCCTGTAACAAAATGACAGGCGTTTTGTATGTCGAATCTTTAGTACTTATTATCTCCGATGTTCCACGGAGTTTGATGCTGATTTTATTTATTTCAATAAAATACATAGCAAACTATTATATCAAATTATGTCTGGGTGCTACAAATGTGCCCCGCCAGACACCGACCTCGCCGGCGAGGTCGACGAACCCCCGCTTCCGCTAGAAGGTGCGTCTACTTACCTAGACGCACCTTGGCACCCGACAAGCCCGCTGAGTTTCTTGCCGGATCTTCTCAGTCGAGGTCGCGTTCCGATCCGGTGGTAGATTTACCCTCGCCACCTCTCCTGGCAGCGGCCCAAGCCGAGGTCGTGTCCCTAGTGACGCCCTTGAGCTAGCTGCCCCCCTGCCCCTATGGCTGGAGCGCACTTGCGCTCGCCCTCTGTCCGGGTGAAGTTGTTATGGCCACTCTGGCCAACAACATATAGTCAATTCAAAAAAAAAAAAAAAAAAAAAAAAAAGCTACAAATGTGGCATGGTCGAGAAAAAAAATCGAAACCGTTGAGTGAAATTTTGAGTTTACTTACGTATCGCTTGTATTTGGGAAATGCGACATAGCTCAAAAATAGTCTTTTAATTGCTTTATAACATTAAACGAACAAATTTACAACCAAGTTATTATTATGCGAGAAAATATAGTTTTTTCACTTTCTAAATACTTCATGATGGTGAACTTAGAAGTTATTTTTCTCAGCAACCGTACATAATTGGCACTCGGCATGAGTACTCCGGGGTATAGAATGTTGTGAAGTATCACTTTCTGAGTCCAACTTAAAATGTCCGCTCCCAAGCGATTATTGAACATAGTGCGACGGACAGAACAACAAATATTCAAACATTTTCACTTGTTTTTCATTGAATATTCATTATGATAATTTAATTTACGTACGTATCTCGTTTTGAACAGTTACTGAAATTCATTTGGACGTGGGTAGCGAAAAATTATGAAAAAATTGCCTAACAAGTTATATACTTTAATGTAGCTAAGTATAAATAATACCAGACTGACACACCAACTGTATGGTCCCAAACTAAGCAACACTTGTACTATCGGTAGCGTACAATGGACTGGGGCCGATCCGAATACAGCTAGACCTGGGTAAATTATGAAAAAGCCATTTCCGATATTTTCCCTGGCGGGAATCGAATCCGCAACTACCCGGTGCACTGCGCCAAGCGGTCGTCAAAATGTGAGGACTATTACAGTAATATTACATTCTAGTTTCAGTACAATACAATGACTCATAAACATAGGAATTCCATCGCATCTCAATCCTATCTGAACATAATCGATGTCCTTGATTGGGCGTTCCGACAAATGCTGGGTTTGTTCCGATACGGGCCGGGAGATATGGTCCTTGTTCAATATTATGCAAGGTTTGATAACCAAATAGTGCTTTAAAGGGTTAGCTATAAGGAATGCTTTAAATTGTTGTAAACAACGAGAGTATAATTGTTGTAGAAAATCATATTAATTTCTTTAGGGAGTAGCATTTTTCTTCGTTCTAATAATGAGACATGGAGTGTCAATGATGACCGCTCGGTGTATTGGTAGTCACAGGTTATATTCCCGCTGGGGAAAAAATCGGTAACTTTTCGTAATTTGAATGCAAAAAATGAAAACAAAAACTTACTATTGCTGTTATATACAAATAAAAAATATGCAGGTAGGTATATTAACACATAATTTCATAACTACATTAAAGTCAATGTTTCAAATTGTAACTATCACTTAGCCCGTCATCTTATTTCTGACCGCGGTTGTAATTACCCAATTGGTTCTTTTGACCTTGGGCCATGAAATGTAGCGTTGTGAATAATTTCGCTCATCGAAGCCTATTTTCCGAAGTTTCGCAGTTATACACAAATATTTATTTGGTGCTAGCCTTTTTACATATTCAGAGACTGTAATCTCGTTAGCATTTTCAACTAAGATAAATGCTAGGATTGAGGCGTACGTTAAATGTACGTTGATGGGAATCAAACATGAAACCTTTCGACTGGATGATGGCTCTTTTGACTTTTAAACTCTTGGTGTTTTTAACTACGTATGTCGTCTATACACTTCATTTATTAATGCTATCCATTAGCGTATTTGTTGCTTCACAAATACATAGATGCACTATATAATAATAACAAAACGTTGTTTTCTCAAGTATTAGTATTCATCCTTCCCTTTGATAACTATTCGTAGAATATTATATAGTAATAACATAAATTGATAAAAAAAATCGGGCCATAATATTATAATTGCGTTCAGTTTACCACTTAATTTCGCTGTGCGAATTCGCCCACTCCGGTTTCGTGGCCCTCGTATTACGGATAAAGTTAGTGCCGCAGGCAACGGCCGTAATGTCAGTGGGTCAAAGCGAAATACATCTGTTGCGGAGATGTACCAAGAAGTGGAGATTACAATAGACCAACGTGAGGAACCTACCTATCCGTATTAACGTGTCAATCGTAGAGTATATTCATTGTTAATATCAAGTGTATTGCATTGTAATTAAGCTTATATTTGAATGTTATCTCCGATGTAGATTAACGCGATATTTTGTAGGTTTGACTAGGATGATCACGTAGGTTGAAAAGTGATTGTTTTACAGATGGTTACATCAGTTCTTTTACGATAATGGTTAGAGTTGTGATTCTAATTGTTTGATTAGAATTGTCTGGTTGTTAATTAGTAAGTCTACTTTTCGTTTTAAGAAAGTAGGGCGCTTTCAAAGGATTTGTAAATAAATTATTACAAATTCTTTGGGCGTTTTAGTATCTGAATAACATGTGATTTTTCAGCAAAGTTTATAATTAGACAATTAAATAATTTTTCAGATTTCTACGGGTAAACGTATTTCGTTCATAAAATATCAAAGTGGGATGTTTTTTATTTGAAGTCATTTTCGGTGGGATTCCCACCGAAAGTCTACAGAATGTCTTTCAAATGGTTAGTCTACACTAGGAGTCTTTATATGATTATTTTAGGAATGTTAATTAAAGCAGCGATTTATAATAATAATAAAGCTTATTTATTTCCCATCTACAATAATAATTGTTATTAAGTACATGCATTTTTAATATGTACCAGCTGAGCCCGCGACTGCGGCCGCGTGGAATTTAACTTAACAAAATGCCCGCTCCCGCGTTATGAGCCCGCGCGACATGACCCATTTTTTTAAATTTTGTTTTTCTAAAATAAAAGTAGCCTATGTTACTCCTTAAAACATCAGCTATCTGGCAGTGAAAGTCCCGTCAAAATCGGTCCAGCCGTTTCGGAGATTACCCGGAACAAACACACAGACAGACAGGCATTTTTTTTTTAAATCGCGTTTTTGTTTTAGGTGTCGTATGTACTTTCATATGCATTTACTGAAACGGTGTTATTTTGATATTACAAACAGACACTTCAATTTTATTTATTTGTATAGATTAACAATAGGTATTTTATTTTTAATGTAGCGTAATTTTATGTATATGTTTCTTGTATTTTCTTTTACTCGCCATCGTTACTGTCATCAGTACCATTGAACGGAACCCCTTCTCGGGTTAAGGCCTCCTCCAGCTTTTTCCAAACCTCTCTGACCATGGTTTTATTTCTCCAATCGCTTCCTACTATCGCTTTTATATCTTCTATCCACCTTTTTCTAGGGCGCCCTCTTCTTCTTTTTCCTCTTGAAGCAGCGATTAATTGACAGTATTTTGTATGAAATAGACCTGATATAGTAAAGACTTAATATTTATATAGGTAGTGCCCATCACTCAGCATAATAGCAAAAAATAAAATATTTCAGTAGGTGTTTGGTTTTAAATTAAATACTTAAATATGATTAAAATACGAAAACCTCAGCAGGTATACAGTTCGTGGTATTTTCAGGTTTTATTATTTTCTTATATTCAATCAGTTAATTTTCTGATTGATGTTCCTAAAATAAACCTAGCCGTAAATTCTTTACGTAGAGGAAGTTCCTTAGAGATGCCAATATTTTTATTTCCTATAATTATCACAGTGCCCAATGTCACTATTCCTCAATTTTCCCGAAAGTTTCCACACCACTGATCTTTTGTCAGTAACAATGTCGCCAAAGTATTCCAAATGACGTTAAATTCGTCATAGCTTATTGGACACTTTAACAAAACCTACGTACCTACGTACTTAACGTGTTTAAAGTATTAGTCATACCACATATAGTTACTATGGAGTTTAGACACTGTTTAAATGATCTTATGTAAGTACAAACTTATTTAGGTGCGACTGTTTTGTTATAAAAGGTCTTATTATAATTCTAGACATTTTGCATTGCGGTTTAGTAAACGCTTAAGAGTTTATTCCTACCACAAAAAAAAACAACTCATGGGTTTCTTTCTAACAGGTGACCTTTGAATAAATCATTCGCTACCAACCGCGCCAACCAGTAGAAAGATTTATACCATCAGGTTATTATTTTTTAATAATACTTGATTGTTAGTAGGTACATCATTACTAAATCACCATACAAAATATCGTGTATCATTAAAATAAGAACGTATATAAGTAGGTGTAAAGAATATTAATAATTTAGCCTTTTTGATGTCCCATTCCTGGGCACGGGCCTCCCCTCGCTCCAAGTGGGATTCTGGCCGTAATCCACCACGCTGGCCTAGTGCGGTTGGCGGATTACAAATGTCTTTAGAAATTTGGTTAGATTTTTCCAACACATGCAGGTTTCCTCACGATGTTTAACTTTACCGTAAGCGAGTGATAATCATAATATAAAAAAATAAGATTCAACCAAAAAAATATCGGGTTAGTGTGAAAAAAAATAGGAAATACGAAACATAATTATAAGAATATTTATTCAGTAAAATAACAAATAAGACAACACATTTACAAAATATTACCAGAATTAGAAGATATTGGTTTAACATTGGTGCTTATTCTGTTGGTGCACTACTTAACCTGACTAAACTTACCGTATTGTCGTCCTTCCCATGATCTGAACGCATGAGCAGGACCGCAATACTCTTAGATGGTACAAATTTAGTTAGTTTAGTTAAGTAGTCATTTGACTACAACAGACTTGACATCAATTATTTTCTATGTAACAGGACTAGGATTTCTGAAACAATGATCAAACTGACCATAATTTGTTCCCGTGAACACTTGATGATAATGAGCATGATGATATTGAATATAGTATATTTTTATATTATTTACTGACTTCAGTAGCTAGTACTGTTATCCAAACTTAAAATATGTGATTTTTTGCAAATTTTTGAAGTTATTTTGAAATTTATTTCACTTTTAGGGCTTGCGTTCGAACCTGTCAAACAAGATAACTGGGCCCTAACCACGCTAGCTACTCAAATCGTAATAGAAAAGCAAACGCTCGCGATTACGTTTCAAACGCTCCGCTTTTGACGTTTTGCTGACACCATACCATATCAATGTCAGCAGAAATCGTGAAGCTCGTGTCAGCAAAACGTCAAAAGCGGAGCGTTTGAAACGTAATCGCGAGCGTTTGCTTTTCTATTACGATTTGAGTAGCTAACGTGGTTAGGGCCCTGGATCAATGTTTATCATGTGAATGCTTCCATAAATAATGTTCCATTTTGTCCTGCTCTCCCGCTAAAAAGCGGACGGGATAAGCCATCATATTTCAAGCTTTATATAATTATGCAATGAAAAATTTAATCAATCATCATGCCCATTCTCTCCCACTTCCTGCTGTATTCTCTGCTTATTTCTATGTCTTCAATGATGTCCACGGTAGGCCAGGTCCGCGCCATGTGCCGCCTGGACTGGTGCGTTGCTCTGCTGGTGGTAACGCTGGCGGTACGCTGGTACCTCATAATGCTGTTGGGCTTGCTGTTGAACCTGATGGTAGACTTGCTGCGGCTGCTCCTTGTATTGACCTGGAAGGATGATGAGGAATATATTTCTCAACAAATATCACTTTCTGAATCTACATGTCTTTTGAAAGACATTTGAAGTCTGTACTGGGCCAGCATGTCCCGAATCCCCCAAATTGCGACCAAACGAGCCCGCAATAAGGACGATATGCTCTTCTTTATTATGGGACCAAAGAACCATTCGCGAAATTTGGAAGCACAGCGGACGCTGCCGCTTTCGTAATTGGCCTCCTTGTCGGGATGTTCCCTATTTCATATACGATACCCATAGTTAAAACGTTGCTTGAAGCTATGCCATTGTATATTCTAGCTATAAAAAAATCCTTTACCGTCATCTAATATTCCAGCAGCCTCAGCCTTAGCGTTCTGCTCCAATGACTTCAAGATCGCTTCAGGAATCGGGGGAGGAGTCGGCAGGTGGGCGCCTTCAGCCCTGAAGCCGTTCTCATCGGCTATGTATTGGATCGTATAGACCTGGCCATCATCACCAGTGTAGGAGTAGGTTCCTTGAGTAGTGTGGCCGTGTTCACCGGTTTGACTGGTTTCTTGTGCTTTGATGCCTGAAACAGAGGGAAGATTATTGGACTAAAAGGCCGTTCAAAGTGATTGGGAAAGAAGAAATTTATAATAATAATTTTAGGTGCCAGAGGAGTATAGCTTAAAGTAAACCATGTTATTTTAATAATAGAGTTGCTTTTATTACGCATCGATTCGGAGGTTTTGATGAGGCAATAGTGCTAAATTCCGCGCTGCTACACTTTACAGAATATAATAACAGATTAAATGGAATTACCATCTTTATTACAATGCATCTTGATTTTGATTAATACATTTACTTGTATAAAACTTGTTTGAATGAATAAATTATCTAGGACTGTGATCTCAATGGTAAAATCATTAAGTTTCTGTTTAGTTTACTTTAATATCCCACTTTTGCTATATTTACTACGTCACTCACCATTTTCAGTCTCATAAGAGTACTGGTATCCATGCTCATTGTTTTCCGATGCATAGTTCAAAATACGGGCTGTCGTCTCAGCAGACGGCCTTTCCTGATGGGCTGCTGCATGTCCCGTGTACGCCTGCGATTGGCCGTTATACAGGTCTTGCTGTTGTTGCTCGAGTGCTGATTGGTAGATTTCCGCGGAGTTCGCATAGTTTTCAGCTGATTGGTGATCGTAGATCTGGCGAGCTGATGCGGCCGCGATGATGGTTGTGATTGATGTGAGCTGAAAAATCAAGTTAAAGGCTTGAAATTGGAAATATTACTTATTATTCAATGTTTCAGACCACTAAAATAATACAGCCTTAATATAACATCCCTAAGTCTATCGAACGATCAAAATAACAATCCCTGAAGAGTCATTTAAAACACTATTATTATCCTTGTAACATTTAACGCCTGTATAAGCCGCTTGGCTCACTACACTGGCTGGTTGCAGGTTCGAATCCCTTCAGACCAAAATTTCGGAACAGTCCTATTGTTAATTTGGGGCTGGGTGTTGCTGGAATTTAACACATGTGTTACTTAGTTTATGATCATACATAGAGTTGATGACTTTATTTAGGTTTAATTTGAAGTGTAGTAAAACTTTCACAACACAATTATACACTTATTTAAATATTTAACCACATTATAATCATTATAAAACGTACCAGCTTCATTTTGATATAAAACTAGATTACTTCAGGAGGCTTGAACTCGGAATGCGTCAAATAATTTCACCGCACGTTTATATACCCAAAAATTTCTTACTACGCATGGACTTATGATGTCACACCTGGCTTAGAAGCGGCCACTGAGAATGTAGAGTTCGGCATTTTTTGAGCAACCCTGTTACATATTAGTATTCTAATAACTTTATTAATATTAAAAGTACTATTAAATGACACTGGTCTTGCCTGTTCAAAGTGTTGCTGTTTCTGAGAATGTACACCAACTTTTACTTTATTAAACAGTGTAACCATTGAGTTTCTTACTGGATCTTCTGGGTGGAAGCGGCATTAATTATGAACCGATCGTAGATTCTGAGTTCTGACTATTCATAAGTCCTTTGTGAGGTGAAATTTCAACTCTGTAATTGTTTAATTTACATCAATATTTTATTGCCCAGGATGGGGATTGAATCTGGAACCTCTAGATGTGATATACTTCAAATTACAATATAAAGAATTGATACTAACGCTGGACATTTACCGTCGCCTGTAAATATTATAAATAAATAACTTTCAGGTTGGAGATACGGTTTAACCTCAATTTAAAGATATATATTAAGGGCGTATACATTACATAATTAGGGTAATCAAATTTTATTACCAATGACGCGATATCATTAAATAATACTAACCAAATTTTGCAGGATATGAGATGGTTATTACTTGCCCATTAATGACATTTCGAAACAAACCTGAGACATTAATTAAAAACCAATGGACCAAACTACTTCCATTGCTTAATTAAGAAACTCTGTGGGGCTCGATGATAAATACCTACATATTAAATTACATGTCATGCTTATTGTGATCTCGTTATAAAAATGATTGAGCTCTTGCCCACAATATCCTGGAATCGAACCCCGCCTCGCAACCTCAGGTTTTCTATATCTACAAAGAATCATAATCTATTAACAATCTTATGCATTCTGTTTTTAGAAGTGCTCATGAGATTTTACAAGAATTGTGAAGGACCTAATTTTATATTTATTGTACGCAACATGGCATAAATGGAACAATTATTAATTTTAATTCAATCAAACAACAAAAGAATCTGCTCCTAATTATTGTCACTTTTGTTTATTTCATTCACTAGCTCTACGCGCTCCGATTAAATTATTCCATTCATCTGAGTTGGTAGAGAACCGTGATATGTAGAAATCTTGTATCCAGAAGGAGACCTCTTTATGCTGATGAATACATAGAGAGATCACAACGCCTAGAGTAATTTATATAATAATAAATATTTGCAGCGGCATTGCTAGATCAAACACGCAGGCTCTGCAATTAACCTTTGACCATGAAAAAATGACTGTAAGTCCCTTTTTAAATTAAAAAGTGTTGTAATTTGATAGAGTTCACAATGTATGTATTCTCACTATGTCTAGAGGATCAAGTGCGAGAGTATTGTTAGGTAATCTCTAGTAACGAGATGCCTCTACTGACTGAACAAGTGGAGCGCTATTTGGGTAGAGCTAACAATGTATTAGATGTCACTATAATGAAAATTGTTTGAGTTTTAAAGTAATTTATAAAATGTAAGTATTAAGAGGTAAAAACCTGGTAAAAATGAGCATTGTTTTACAATAATTTTACCTAACCTTCAGTTAGTTGAGTTTAATGTGATACCAAAAAAACCTTAAACATTATTTGACGACCGCTTGGCGCAGTGGTTCGAGCGTAGGCCGTTCGGTTCACTGCACATGGTGGTTGCGGGTTCGATTCCCGCCGGGGCAAATTTCGGAAATGGCCTTTTCGTAATTTGCCCAGTTCTGGGTGTCACTGGGATCGCCCCCAGTCCATTGTACGGTACCCATAGTACAAGCTTTGCTTAGTTTGGGGCCGTACAGTTGGTGTGTCTGTCTGGCGATATTTATGATTTTATTTATTTATTAATGATTCACAAACAATCAAATTTCAACGATATCGAGGTATCGTGGAACCCTCATACTAATACTTAACACATTTGACAAACAAGTATTAGGTTGAGCCCACTCAAGAAATAAACTAAATAATGTGAAAAGTTTGAAATGCCTCTTAACAAATATAATGATTTCCAATCTTAAAGTATATCCTTTTAAGCTTGTATTTATTTATTTATTACATCAATTTTAAAATTATAGAATGTCAAACTTGATCTAGCCCTATTCAGCGGATCACTAAACTACACATTTCGATAGATTTTGATAGATAATGCATTTTAAAGATACAAACATTTATAAATAAGACAGATCATAGCTGGCGTTCCGATCCGGTGGTAGATTTACCCTCGCCACCTCTCCTGGCAGCGGCCCAAGCCGAGGTCGTGTCCCTTGTGGCGCCCTTGAGCTAGCTGCCCCCCTGCCCCTCTGGCTGGAGCGCACTTGCGCTCGCCCTCTGTCCGGGTGAAGTTGTTATGGCCACTCTGGCCAACAACATATAGTCCAGATCAAAAAAAAAAAAAAAAGATCATAGCTTCAGAGAAAATCAGCTTTCATAGTGAATATTTTATTCATTGTTTCTCTATTCATTTCTAACTCTATGACTCAAAGTGGCAACACATTTAACAAACACTCAATTATTACCACTCCGTTTCACAATAACATGTCAATCAAACACCAAACAATTTTTCGATTTGAACTCTACATATCAGACTTTAAAACACAATTTCGTCTACAAATCCAAGTTATTTGGCATATAATTGGTTAGCTATAGCAATCGAATAGTTAATGCCCGATCAATTATTACGCAAGTACGTATCGTAAGTAGTAACAGGTGTAATAATTATCATACAAATTGGATTAGTAGATCAAATCGTAAACTAGTTTTATCGAGATTAATTATAGAGCCCATGGGCCCAACGGATCGGTTATGTTAAGCAACATTCATTGCTGTCACATCCTGGATGGGTGTCCGCCATAACCTACCTACAGTAGCTATAGGGTTCTAGCTCAGGGTCAGTGATCCCTACCTATAAAGCATACATTTATTTGAGCGAAATAAGTATAAATCAGCAGTAAGCAGTATCGTTTGAGCTAGGTGTTGACACGCGAAAATGACCTTAAAGATATCCAGTCAATGATTAATATCTCCATCTACCTATTTCACACGTTTGATACAGAGGCTTCTTGGTAGATCAGATTCTAAGGGTGACCGTCCACTTGGCTGTAAAGCGAGCCCACCCGCTTCACTTTTAGGATAGCTTTATTTCCCGTCAACTTGAGCGAAGCAGGGCCCGATTCTTATAACGCTAAAGGGACGGTCACCCTTAGTCTGAATTTTTCTGAGTATTATTTTTGTCGAAAGCTCTACAATGTGACAAAATGTCATAACAAATCAAATCGACTCCCACAAATATATGTAGGGATTTGTATAAAGTAATCTCTATTTCCTTAGTCATCGCATGAACGGATGGAACGATTTCGCTAATTCTTTTTTTGTTGTGTTAATGCTAATTCTTTTTATTATTGGCAGGAGAAGATTCTCATGAAAGAAAAATTCAAGCAAGTTGAGCGGAACAATTAAAATTCAATATTCAAAGTTAAGACAGGACAACGTTTGTCGGGTCAGGGTTCGGTGCTAGGACCTACTTTGTGGAACATCGGGTTTGACTGGCTACTTCGAGGGCCACTCCTCCCCGGAACGAGGGTTCTGTGTTACGCAGATGACACCCTCTTAGCAGTCCGGGGAAGGAGCTGGGAGGATGTGGCTAGGAGGGCGACAGTCGGGACAACGTTGGTGGTGGACCGTATCCGCCTACTAGGGCTCGAAGTCGCGCTCGAGAAGACGGAGGCCCTTCTATTCCACGGGCCTCGGAGGGGACCGCCCAGGGGGGCGCAAATCGTCATCCACGGGGAGGTTATAAAGGTGGGGGCTCACGTATAGATTGGCGCAGGTACTCACCGGGCACGGGTGCTTCGGTGAGTACCTGCACCGGATAGCGAGGAGGGAGGCGACCCCCGTCTGCCACGCGTGTGAGGCGCCGTCGGACACAGTGCGCCACACAGTGGAGGAGTGCCCGGCGTGGGGCGTTCAGAGGCACGCATTGATGAGCGTGGTGGGAGGAGACCTCTCGCTCCGAAGCATAGTCCAGGCCATGCTTGGGAGCAGAGGTTGTTGGGAGGCAATGGTCTCCTTCTGTGAAGCAGTGCTCGCAGAGAAGGAGGCCGCGGAGAGGGTCAGAGAGGAGGATGCCCTCGCTGACCCGATCCGTAGAGTCCGGCGGGGCAGACGCCAGAGGCGCTATGCGCATCTCCTGCCGCCGCCGTAGTGGAGGGAGGGGCTTGGGCTAAGGGGTCGGGGGGCCCCATGGTCAAGCCAAGTCCCTGGACGGACGGGGGTGTCTCACCCGTCTTGAAGTCTGCGGCCTGGTGCTCACTGCCAGGCCAGCCGCTGGGGCGTCACAGTTGACGAAGATCCTGTGGCGCTTCGTATTTCAGCGGCGAGGTCAGACCGCTGGGTTTTAGTGGGTAGGCTGGACAGTCGTCAAGAAGTCCCACAAATCCGTCTGGGTTCCCCCGAGTCCAGACGGAATGCGTAACAGCATTTCCCAGCGAAAAAAAAAAAAAAAAAAGGTGGTCACTACATAGTATAAAACAAAGTCGCTTCCCGTTGTCTGTCAGTCCCTATGTATGCTTAGATCTTTAAAACTACGCAACGGATTTTGATGCGGTTTATTTTAATAGATAGTGTAATTCAAGAGGAAGGGTTATATGTATAATACATGCATAATATAGTAGAGAAACATCAATTCTCTCGGAGAGTGGTTTAGGAAATGGCGAATAGAGGTGAACCCGGACAAAAGCGCAGCCGTGCTTTTTGCCAGGTCCACCTCTCGACGCCCCTCCATACGCCACACTTGCTCCAACTTAGGTACTGTCTCTTTGTACACGCAGCCTATCCCTTGGTCCAAGTCAGTTAAATATCTCGGGGTCACTCTCGATGGCCCCATGACCTTCGGTCCTTACATTAAAAACGTCCGCAATCGAGCCGCCTTTGTGCTCGGTCGCCTTCATTATATCTTGTGCAAGCGGAGTAAAATGTCCCTTAGAAATAAGGTGACACCATACAAAGCTTGCATACGCCCCATCATGTCCTACGCGAGCGTTGTGTTCGCCCACGCGGCCAACTCGCACATTAAGCGCCTCCAGGCTATTCAGTCTCGCTTCCTTCGCCAAGCCGTCGGAGCCCCGTGGTTCGTACGGAACGTAGACCTTCATTCTGACTTACGCCTCGATTCTATCCAGAAGCACTTCAAAATAGCGTCTGAACGCTATTTCAAGAAGGCTTCTGAACACACCAATCCCTTAATCGTCGCCGCCGTCGATTATGCACCCGCACACGAGCCAGATACATGCCGCCGCAGGCCGCGGCATGTGGTGCTGGACCCCCCCGACCCACTCACCGCTCTCCTAGACTCAGATGTCGAGGAGAACGACACACGCACACTCCCCTAGACGCACCTTGGCACCCGACAAGCCCGCTGAGTTTCTTGCCGGATCTTCTCAGTCGAGGTCGCGTTCCGATCCGGTGGTAGATTTACCCTCGCCACCTCTCCTGGCAGCGGCCCAAGCCGAGGTCGTGTCCCTAGTGACGCCCTTGAGCTAGCTGCCCCCCTGCCCCTATGGCTGGAGCGCTTGCGCTCGCCCTCTGTCCGGGTGAAGTTGTTATGGCCACTCTGGCCAACAACATATAGTCAATTCAAAAAAAAAAAAAAAAAAAAGTAGAGAGAAACACTGATACTAAATACCCGTGCGAAGCCGGGGCGTGTCGCTAGTCTATCTATATATATATTATAAATCTATGTTTTTCTGTATGTCCTTTATAGAATCTTAAACTATGCATTTGATTATGTCATGATCTTCAGCAGTGTTGTGCATGAGCCCACAAAGGTTTCTCAGCGTTTGAACGCGCGCAGGGTACAGCTAGTTAACAATAAATAACATACTCATATTAAGCTGTGATGAATTGAGCTAGGTAGTGATTACAGTTATTATAACCGTCGACGCCAGTCTATCTTAAAGATGCGCGGACCGTGATAATTGCACCAATTACTTAATTAAATACAAAGAGAACGCTCTGTGGGTTTTGGTGAAAATATTTTATAACTAGCTGTGCCCACGGACTTCGTCCGCGTAGTATTTAACGTAACAAAAATTTCGGGATTATCGGGATAAAAAGTATTCTATATGTTAATCCCGATTATAAACTATCTGTGTTCTAAATTTCATCCAAATCCGTTCAGTAGTTTTTGCGTGAAGGAGTAACAAACATACATACATCCATCCACACTCACAAACTTTCACATTTATAATATTAGTAGGATCTAACGCCCAGATGCAGATAGCTATAACGTATATATTTTTTCGTTTTTTAAATATTACTAGCAATATGAGTCTACAACATTACTAGTATTCTCGTTAGCCCCACCAGCTAAGCTAATAGCTTGTGGGCTCACGTCAATAGTTTAATGACCAGGATGGGGATCGAACCCGGAACCTCTCAGCTACAAGGGCGGTATCTCTAACTAATTACCACTATTTAAACTCGTCATTTAACGCTTAAACATGGAGTGGGATACTGATTTAATTGCACATAAGAGTTTAAATATATAATAATAGTTAAATGGTCGACCGCACTTACGGACACTAGGGATGCAGGTTTGAACCCCGGCTCGCACCTTGCAATCATTTATCACTTGCTAAACGATTCCTGTCTCTATTATTTTTGTAAAGTTTGGATGTTTTGTTAGCTGTAAATGTTCGCTTCGGGTACAGATTACTGATAATTCTGAACACAAAAATGATGAACTATATATAAGTTTAACAGGTTGTTTTTTTCAATCAATTCACATTTGCTACAGATTCTTTAGCATCGTAATAAAAAACAGTCGAGATCGTAACAACATCCTTATTATTTAAATTTTTATGTTCTATCTGACAGATGAACACTTAAAATGTCGAAATCGATTAATAAAATTAAAATACAGCTTTAGGTACAGTGGTTATATTATAAAGTTGTCTATTTTTTGTTAAAGATTCAGTAAACGTTTTATAGTATTCGTTGTAGTACTGAAGGTTACAGGAGACTTAATACAAGTTTTGATAGGCTTAAAATCCCGACCAAGTAATCGAATCTTCGAATCCATACTTCATGGTGACCTTTCAATTGCTGTGCTGTAACGTGGGCCCGCCCACTTTGACCTATAGGATCGCTTCATTTCCTGTCAACTTGACCCTAACGCTAACCCGGGTGAAGCTGAGGCATGTATCTCGATTCCAAAGCTGTCAAACTGATAGCAGCAACCCTAACTTGACCACAAAAAAATCTTACTCTATGTTCCATACCTATACAACAGCGCCCCTAGCCGAAACCTGCACAACTACCCATCCCGTGCGATAAAATATTTCCATCCTTCTCGATTCAGATTGTTTACGAAAGATCCAAAATAGTTGGAACGTTAAAAAATATAAAATATAAATAATAATTAAGATTACAATCAATATTATCACATAACTATCCCATTAGCATCTCCAACTAAGCTAATGCTTGTGTCAGGAGCTCTCTTGGATAGAACCAGGAATCTCGAAGTTACGAGAGCGGCCCCTCTAACCACAAGTGGCTAACAGCCTAGCTACCTTTAGTGGCTAACCACTAAAGGTAGCTAGGCTATTGAAAGGTAAAGGTAAATCTGGAAAGATGGTACTGAATAATCCTGGCATTTAAAACAGGATTATCTAATGTCACTTACGTAAATTTCAAAGTGTATCTATTTATTATCATATTAAAATACAGTCCGAGGGCCTGACAAGTTATCAAAGGCTTGATTAATGTTAGGTACACTCTTGTAGTAAATGTAATCATGTGGGAATTAGCTGGACATCATGATAGATCGATGCTTGGACTATGAATAAATGTACATTTAATTTGATTAATGAAATATTGCATTATTTATCTAGATATTATGGGTAATTGAGTCGTGATTGTGGATTAGATTCGTTGAAGACGTAGTCTGTAAGTATTGTGTTGTTGTTAAAGAAATAATAATTAATGTAATTTATAGTTAATAATGTAAATGACTCTGTTGAAGGCTGTGGTACTGTAAGGAAATATCCAACTACATTTTGACACCTTTTCGGCCTTTTTCTTAGCCTAACTTGAGGGCTCTATTTTAGGGTTATGGATTTTTTTTTAACAATAAGTAGAGTTAGCAGATAGGTACCTAGTTTGTATGCACCTGTTGTTATTGTTTTTTAAATATCTCAGATTTTGTAAGAGTAAGTGAGCTGTATTGGATTTAATTAGTACTCCAATTGTTTAGAAATACTCTGTAATATTATATATTACTCTGTAATATAATAGGCTCTAGTGTGTGTGTGACCCAGAGATACTAGACACTATTTTATAAAATAAATCTGCGTAGGTTGAGACCCTGGGTAAATCTGGGTACGTGGGTGCTTTCACAGAAAACAGCTTTTGTAAATAAAAACAACCAAATAAAAATGTCATAAAATATACACTTTTAATTGCAATCACATTACAAAATATTGCATTACAATATAACTTAAGTACTATAATCGAATGGCACGTTGCTCTCACGGGGTCTTGGTTCAGTAATGGCGGTAGGGGTACCTCGATTGCTGGTAACGAGCTGAGACCACTCCTGGTGCGTACTTAGCATCGTGGTAGCTTCCTGGAATTGGAAAATAAGAAATGTAATCTAAATATAGCAGTATTTCCATCTCCTTATAATGCCTGCTATCCTAGTACTTGCGTTGCTTTCTGCAAAAAAACTCATATATTTCAGCGCGGATTCAGCTTAGTCCTTATACGTCCTGATAAAATGGAACTTAGCTGCCGAGGATGCAAGTTTTAAAAAGGCACCTAATCCATATGAACTCAAAGTTTAAAATACAATACCTGTATAAAAACTATAAATGCCCTAACTCTATTTATGCATTCGGACTCCGAATATGCTAAATTGATTGCCGTGGTGGGCTCTAACTGGAATAAATTTAGGGCTGTATTTGTTATACAGATTTAAGAATTCAGGGTTGGACCTAAAAAAATGTATTATAAATGTCCTAAACCCATAACCGAATCTGTATTTTTTGCCGGAGTACAAAATATTTATAGACAAGGAATTCCCACTAAAATATTTATGACTAGAATAAATTTAATCCTTTATTGTGATACTATCAAGATTCCGAACGCACGTCAAGAATTAATTTCGCACAAACTATCGGATCGACGATTTCAAACGCGCATGCCATACCAATTATTCTATCGTATATGGAGGCATGTCTACCATGTGGTGATGTTTGCTGGATAATTGGACTAATTAATATGACAGTATCTCTGTTATTTGAGACAAATGACAGCTGGTGATTGTCGCGAACATTTCAACTTTGTTTTTCGATAAAATTATTTATTTATTTTACCAAACTCAGCACTTATCTTTACGATTTGTTTTGCCATTAATCTATGACATTGAGGGTAGAATGTAGAAAAAAATATATTGTTTTCTATGCAGGGTAAAATCTGGGATTTTTTGGAGGTTGAAACTGGAATTAACTATTCAAGGATAAAATCCATTTGTAACCGATAACTGGAGGTAACTCTTAGAAACCGTGAGTTATTTAAACTTTGATTGTTATCAGTACTCCTTAATAAGTAATTTATTCTGAGCAGGTGTGTATCCAAGATAAAGATTTTTGCCTGCTACATTTAGCCGAGTTTGCAAATTTCAATTAACGTCTTACCACTGTGATGATTCGTGCTGAATTAGCATAAAAGTGTTAATGTGTCACGTTCTGAATAATGACAAGGGTTCGCGTCACTTGAATCCGACTATTTTTAACCCCCGACGAAAAACGAGGGGTGTTATAAGTTTAACATGTGTATCTGTGTATCTGTGGATCTGTGTGTCTGTCTGTGGCAACGTAGCGCCCAAGCTGATGAACCGATTTCAATTTTGTTTCTTTTGTTAGATAGGTATTCTGATCGAGAGTGTTCTTAGCTATGTTTCATGAAAATCGGTTCAGCCGTTTGAAGATCATCAGCTCTTTTGTAGGTTAAAAAAGCCACATTCACGGCCAAAACCAATTCCCTCGGCTCGAATCCATTCGTAATTTGAGATGATTGGATTTAGATTTATTATATTTACAATATTATAAATTTGAAAAGTTTCCCTGATTCTGAAAAAAATGAATATTTTATCAATTTTATTGAGATTTGTGTATGAACTAAAGACGTTCCATAAGTCACGTTTCAAATGATGGATACGTGCATGCGTTAAATTTTGTTTGTTTTGTTAATGGTCATGGAATATTACGCTATAATAATTCTAGAGGGCGCTGCTCCGCCATTGACAAAGAATATAAAAAAAACTAATCTAATTTAAAATAATTTTAGCGTTATTGAAAATTCTTCCCCTAGGCTGCTCCCGTCTACCTCAACCAGAATTATTACATCAAATTGAATCATAATTAATAATATTTTACTAGGAATAAAACCTCCGTGACATCAATATTTAGATTCGTTGTCTATTCTAATGTCAATTATTATAATGTCATAACAAAATAATGTCTCATACTTTTACACAGATTTTCTGTTGATTATTGTACATCTTAGATTATAAATGAGGAAGCCAAAACAAATGATTTAATGGTGCTTTCATAATCTGGCATCGAAACTAGTTGTACCAGATGAATTTGCGAGATGAGCTATGGATACTGAGCTACGGGAGCTACGCAAATCGCGCTAACATCATTATTTGGAAGAACTAGGTAAATTATACATTTGATGAACAGGTCATCGCATCGGGGGTTTTTAAATTTTCAATTTATAGTTATGATACATCACGTTATAACCTAAGGTGTTTTGTGATAGTAAGTTCCCAAAATTGATTAATATCAAAAGTTAAACTACTTATCGACACAGGATCATAAAAGATTATTCCAAGATAGTGTAGATTTGTACTGGTATGTCATAACAATGATATTTTTAAGATCGCTCTCAGATTTGAGATGAATTTATTAATACGGGCCTCAGACTCTACCACCTATTCGGAATGCCATCCGTTGATACAAATACAAGAATGGGGTTAAAACCTTTTCTGTGCAGTATATATTATACAATAGTGTGATAGAGGCATGATGCCCAAGATAATATCAAATTGACAACAAAAAAATCAGCTAGAAATAATTCATTATTTGAAGTCGTTGCCAACAATGTTGATTTGAGACTCAGCAAATCAAAATTGGCACCGACTCCAAATAATACAATGAATACAAATTGTATATTCTATTGCGATTATTTTGACACATTATTTTTGGAGATTATTTCATTGGGAGTTTGAAGATATGTCAAATTACGTACCGTCGTCGAAAATACCAGCGGCCTCATCTCTAGCGTTCTCTTGCAGCGACCTGGCGATCTCCTCAGGGATCGGAGGGGGGGTCGGGAGGTGGGCACCCTGGGGCTGGAAGCCGTTGGCATCAGCGGTGTACCTCACGCTGTACACCTGGCCGTCATCGCCGGTGTACGAGAAGCTGCCAGCAGCTTGGATGCCGTTGGATTCGACGCCGGATTCCTCGGCTTGGATTCCTGGAAAATGGAATTGAAGTTTGTTGAAATATTCCAGACTAATACTTATATTATTAAGCCTGGAGTTTACACCTACCTGCGTAAGACAGTAAGTACTAGACTCAATTGAAACTGTTTATTTGGCAAGCTCACCTACCAACGTTAGTTGTGAAAACGTCAGGCAAAACCATTAGATTATATCTGAACAATGTGAAATGTAAGTGCAATGCAACATTAATAAAAGTTTTGCTGAAATAAGTAATTATGATAGATTAAATTATAGACCACTGAAGTCTCATTTTTGTGGAAAGAACCGGTTTTCGGTTTTGTTATATGTTGTGTTAGTAGGGGATTTTGGTGTAATTGTTGAGATTATTTTATTTAGTAATTTAGATTGGTTAAGCACGCGCTTTACGGACACAATATCCTGGGTTGAATCCCTCGCTCGCACCTCTGGGCTTTTCAAAATCTCTGTGCGAATCATAATCATATTTATATATGATTATCACTTGCTTACGGTGAAGGAAAACATCGTGACTTAGAAAAACTAACCAATTTTCGAAAGTCATGTGAAATCCTCCAACCCACACTGGTACAGCAAAGTGGATTACGGCCTGAATCCCGTAGTGAGGGGAGGTCCGTGCCCAGAAGTAGGACGTCAAAAAGGGCTAAATTATTATTTTTACTATTATTTATAAACTATAGTTTCACGAAGCTTTGAAAACTTTTTGGTGTCGTTATTTTTTTAGATGATCACCGAACCAAACTTCATAAGGACCTACCATTTTCGGTATCATAAGCGTATCTGAATCCATTATCATTGACTTCAGACTCCGACCTCAGAATGGCTGCGCTTCTCTCCAGGGAAGCCCTGGGTCTGTTGTCCTGGTAGTTGTTATAGTACCCTGGGGCGAAGCGGTACTGAGGCGAAACGTATCCAGGGAGGGCGCCGGCGGCACACACTCCGATAAGGGCGGCGAGGATGATCTGAAAAAGGAAAAGAAAAATGAACCTATTGTAGCTGAAAAAAAATGTTGGTAAGAGGATATCAATTAATTTCGATTTTATTATAAACTAACTAGGTCGCAAATAGCTGGGCTAAGAAGCTGCAAGTATTCATATAATAGTCAATAATACCTAATAGTACAAAGCATACCGATAAACTAGTTTAAAAACTGATATCCAAACTTAATTAAAAATATTTATTAATTATTTTATTGATTTATTAACATTGCTTTGGTCATTTCATGGGATTTATAAGATTTAACTAGTTTAGTAATAACTAACGTGATTTATGACACATATTTTTCCCATAAATTTGAACAGTTTTTAAATGAATTTAGCGGTCGTTTACGGCCAAAATGTAACAATAGAAAAAATTACTTCTCCAAGAAAATAATATCGATTTGTTTTTTGGAAACTTTATCGGTATAGCCAAACCACTTTTCTATAACAATCATTGATCTCAAAACTATTACACAAATCACGAACTATTGCATAAAAATCCCATCAACAATGTCATAACCCGTACAATAGATGAATAATCACTCGTGACCAGAACGTACCAATTTCATGTTGTTATCACTTCGAACACTGATTGTGGAATGCTGGCTGGAGGTCTGGTCCTGGTTTATATAGGTGTATCGCATCTGATGGCTCACTGTCAAGGTCGGAGAGTAGGATGTTGCATAGAACCAGTAGTTAATAGATCTAGTTAGGAGGATGTGTGGAGAAGTATTTTCGGTCAAATTTCAACTTTACTGCCTTGAAATACGGTCTGTATATTTTGTTTTATTCGGACACTGAAACAAATAAATTTATAATTTTGAAATTCAGCTGCCTATCAAAACATATTGGTATTTTTATTATAAAAACCGGCTCACTTTGGTGTCACAATATTATTTACTATGAAATTGTAATATCAGTACCTATTTCTTTTAAGATAGCTTGCGAGCAGCTATTCTCATACTTTATGTGCTATTAGCCCATACAGCTAAGCTACATACTTGTGCTGGTTAGTTCGCGTCAATAGTTTAGTAGCCGGGATGTAGAATGAACCGTAAACTCTTGGTTAATACACCCTCTAACCCCTAGACTTTTGACGCTTATTTTGTTTTAATTTTTTTTTTATTTCCTCGTTAGATACACCGGTAGGTCGTCTAGACAATCCGGAATTTAAGGGGTGCTGGCTTTTTTTAAGGGACCTGTAAATTTGCTTTTTGATATCCTATGTTGTAGTGCAAAGAAAATACTTCAGGCGGGAGATCATTTCCCAACTAAAAACTGAAATGGCTTTACTAGACCTAAAAATATTTTCTTATAATTTCATAAATAAATTAATATCTTTTGACATAATTTTATGTATGTGTTCGCTTCGCAAATAAACTTACCATAATTTCAGGCAGGTACACAACGTCAAGATAATTATTTCTAATTAGTAAAATGTCAACTAGTAATTCCTAAACATAGCATGCTTGCACGTGGAGTTTTAATAGCTCCAGTGGCTATCAAATCATTTCTAGATTCTTTGGACATTTATATTGTGTCATTACATATTTTAAAATGTTGTTGTGGAATCTGTATCGAGGACACGTGAAGTATTTTAGATGGTAAAGCGACACCACACCCAATACTTCATGGATAACGAAAAGTGGTTAAAATAATTATACTTTTGACCTAATTATTAATAACTTTGGTAATAAGCAATGAATTTTGTGACCGATCACCACATCGCGTCGCTAGTTTTGTTCTATTATTTTGATGTATTATGATGATCAGTAGCTATTCCAATTATAAGATAAGTTTTAAATATTTAATTTTATTTTATCCCTGTGGAAATTTAGAGACATTACATTCGTTAAACTAATAGTTACCTTCTTAATATTATATGGCAAAAACCCATATTTACTGATTTCACTCATCAGCTCAGAAATCACGAACACATCTTGGATTATGGCCGGAATACTCCTCGCATTCCTGGAAAATGTGTTTGGTAAGTAACTATTGCAGCTGCTTTTGGTACGATGGGCGAGAGAGCTGGAAACCCAACCTCTCCCTTTCTCTCTCTCTGTCCCACACTTCTTCAGTTCAGCAACGTGCGAGAAAAGCCTTTGGCATTAAAAGCGTCTATAAGCTATAGCTATAGCAGTGATAGCCGATTGGTTAAGCACGCGTCTTGCGGGCACCAGGTCTCGGGTCCAAACCCAGCTCGAACCTCTGGATTTTTCAAAATCTATGTGCGAATCATAATTTCTATATGATTATTACTTGCTTACGGTGAAGGAAAACATCGTGATGAAATCTGCATGTCTTAGAAGATTTAACCAATTTTCGAAAGACATGTGAAATCCGCCAACCCGCACTGGGCCAGCGTGGTGGATTATGGCCTGAATCCCCCTCGTGTTGAGGGGAGGCCCGTGCCCAGGAGTGGGACGTCAAAAGGGCTAACATTATTATTTTATATTATAAGCTACGATAACTGTTTAACATGAGGAGAGTCGTACGCTTGTTGCTGACTTAAAAAAAAGTAAGTCCACGTGTAGAACGGATCCCAAGCAGTAGAAAAAATCGATTCGTAACGCATTATAAACGAACCAATAGTAGCCATATCGAGTGATAGGAAACGTTGCCACATGTACGTTTAACGATATTTTTATTAGCTTTAATAAGTTTTATATTTAATGCGTATACTAACTTATTCATCGGGTTTACTTACATCACTAGTCTTCGGATACATTTTGGAGATGGCCTTTTCGTAATTTGCATTAGTCTGGGTATTACTGGGATCGTCCCCAGTCCATTGTACAGTTCCTGTAATATAGTGTGCAGGTCTGGTTTTTTTATTTATTTATTACTGTAAAGGTTTTTTTTTTGGAATGGTCCACTGAAACTATTTTAGCCTGCGTTTTCCCACTGCTAGACAAAGGCACCGCTCTCATTCCTTCATTCATCCCAGTTATTGTAGGTATAAGGAAACAAAAAAAAAAAAATCACAAACATTTTTATCCTGCGCTATTCCAAACGACTCTATATAGGAAAAGTCTTATTTTAATAATGCACGATCGAGGCACAAAATCAACAAACACAAGTTCCGTTACCCATAAAAAAAACTAAAATTTTCATTATAAGACGCGTCTCATATTTCCTACTCAGGATAATGTTATCTAAAATATCTTAAACGCACGGACACGACAAACAGATTATTTAACACTACATATTATTAAAAAAAAAATACAGCTTTGAACTCAAGCAATCATTTTTGTTATAGTTATGTTATGTTATATACATTTAGTAAAAGATCTTTTCGTACAAGTTTCCTTGAGATGCAATCGTAAATAGTTATTGAGCATTAAAATTATAAATAATTATGTTTTGTTCGACTTTGATTGTCGTTATGTAGGTCATGTTTTGAAAGGATCGATAGAGATACTCAAACTTTTAATTCTAGCATAATTAATCAATGTTATATTATTTTTCTCCCTTTCATACTTATGCCAAAGTCCAAGCGCCAATCTTTCTGATGTTCGTAGCCTATAGATGCTTGCATGAAATGAACGTTCATCATCGTATTGACAAACAGACAGACAGACACAAATAATATTAGTCTAAATGCAATATAATTTCAAAGTACCACAAAAACCATCAATATATAAAAATATGCGTAGCAAAAGCTTATGAAATGGTATGATCTATTCTAGATATTGCGTACATAGTCTGAATATGTCAGCGTAGAGTCGTATCTCTACCTTTATAAAGGTGTAGAGGCGTGGCTGTCTGCGCGTCGAGGTGATTTTTGAGATTCATAGCTATTGCAAATCCCGAGGTGTGTATGATTGAAATAACACCGCTCCCAGCATTACAACCGAATATTTAACTACTTAAACATTTATAAAATGGCCACCCGAATGTTGAAACCGAATCTTGAACCCGAAACTTGAACTCGAATATTATTACCATTTCGTATCGTTTCTCGTTGGCCGTGGTATAAATATAGAGTATGTATAAAAAACGGGTGCGCATACGCAATAGGTGTGACGGAATGTAGACCGCTTGAAACAATACCTAACATCGCCCTTTACTTATAGTACATGTTTGAGACTTCTTTGTCTTTCAATTTTTGTATGGCGCGTCAACATTAAGCAGTAAGTATTAAGCGGTAGGTATTTCTTTAAATATCAAAGTTGGTAAATCAGCGTACGACCTGGGCCTTTACCACGTTAGCTACTCAAATCGCAATAGAAAAGCAAACGCGAGCGTTTGAAAGCTAATTCGCGTTTGAACGCTCGCGTTTGCTTTTCTATTGCGTTTTAAGTAGCTAACGTGGTAAGGGCCCTGATGCTTAGCAATAAAATACCAAAGGCATTGCTAGTACGTGGCCAACCTGAAGGGGAGTGACGAAAAACAGCTAAAATAGCCTTTATTTTAAGCCGTTCTTCTGTGAGATGGTACTACTCAATTGGTTACAGCTTAACTTTACCATCATTTAAGTAGTATTTCTAAACTCTACATTTCTAATTTAAGTCGTCAAAGCCAAAGGTTAGAGGTTCCGGGTTCGATCTCCATCCTGGAAATTAAACTATTGACGTGAGCCCACTCCTTTTTTTTTTTTTTTTTTTTTACGAGGAGGAAATCTTCCAAAGATTCCCAGGCCTCTTGTGGGAAAGGCCTGGGGTATGTGGGATTCTTACCCACTAAAACCTCCCCGGTGGCCGCCTTCAGCACGTTAGAGGGACTCCGGGCCCTCCCAGAGAACTCGCCGGTGCCCCTCATGTGCCGCGCTCCCTCGCGGGAGCTCGCCCCGGGGGAGCAGATGGTCGCTCCCCCTGCACCCTCGCAGTGCACGGCGACGGGGAGCCACGCCCGCCGCCGTCCTCCTCAGGGTCGTCGTCGTCAGGGAACGTCCGGGGCCCACACCCTGGACGTTCTCGACCCCGAGGGTAGCCCGTTGTTTTGGGCCCTGGGCATCAGGGCCGGGGGGCCCCGACGTGGCGCAGCACGGCGCCTACGTCGGCGAGCGGGATCGGCTCTCTCCCGATCCCGCTCGGCGGACTCCTTCTGGGACATGACTGTCTCGCAGAAGGAGGTCACAGCCCCCCACGCCGCTTCCCCGGACAGCATAGCCGATACTACGCTGCCCAGGGAGAGGTCCGATCCGATCCGGCGAACCAGGATCCGCCGCTCCGCGTCCCACGCGGGACATGCCTCGAGCGTGTGCTGGGCGGAATCCTGGTCTCCTCCACAGTGGTGGCAATTGGTCGTCGCTTCGCGTCCTATCTTGCACAGATAATCACTGAAACAGCCGTGTCCAGTGATGATCTGTGCAAGCCTGAAAGTGACTCGCCCCGTCTTCCTCCTCACCCAGGCTTCGAGGACCGGCAGGAGAGCGTTGACGACGCGTTTGCGCGCGTATCGCTCATCGGAGAGCCGCGCGCGCCACTCCGCGAACGCGCGCCTCCGTTCCCGCCGGCGTATGCCTTCGAGCGCTGGCGCCTCCTCGCCTCTCTGGCGGACTTCGCGGATCCGCTCATAGACCCTCGCGTCCATGTCCGCCAGTATGTCCAAGGGCGGGAAGCGCGCTAGGATCGTCGCCGCCTCAAAGGATACCGTGCGGTATCCTCGTGCAACCCGGATGGCCATCCTCCGCTGCAGGCTATAGATCTTGGTCCTGCAGCGTCGGATTCGTAACCGCGGAGCCCACACCGGGGCTCCGTAGACCACCACGGATCGCACGACCCCCGCGTAGAGGCGGCGAACTTCCTCGATCGGTCCCCCGAGGTTGGGCAGCAGTCTGTGCAGAGCACCCACTACCCTCTCGACCCGGGGGACTAGGCGCTTGAAGTGCTCCTCGAAGCCCCAGCGACTGTCCAGGGTGAGGCCTAGGTACTTCATGTACCGCCCCACCCGGACCGGCGAGTCACCGACGCGAACCCACGAGTCGGGCGGTTCCCTGCTCCTGGGCAGTCCGTGGAACCATAGCGCCTCGGTCTTGTGAGGCGCTATTTGAAGGCCCAACTCGCGGATCTTAGCGACGACCAATTCAACCCCAAGCTCGGCGAGCCTCGTGGTCCTCTCGAAGGTCTCCCCGCTGGCAATGACCAGAGTGTCGTCCGCATAGCAGACGACACTTACGCCGGCGGGGAGTTCGACACGCAGAACTGCGTCGTATGCGATGTTCCATAAGAGGGGCCCCAACACGGACCCCTGCGGAACACCGCACAACACCTCCCTCCGGTGCACTGCACCGTCCTGTCCCATGTACGAGATGTACCTGTCGCGCAAGTAGCCCCCGACGATGATGGCCTGCAGGTAGGGGGGCACACGATGGTGTGACAGCGCCCCCCTGATCGCGTCCCAGGGCAGGGAATTGAAGGCGTTGACGATGTCGAGACTTATCGCCAACGCCACGCCACCCTGGGACACAGCCTGCTCCGACAGGGAACGGACGCGAATGATCGCGTCGATCGTCGATCGTCCCTGCCGGAAGCCATACTGGCTGTCCGCCAAGTCGGGGCCGACACGCGACAGATGCCCGCTGAGACGAGAGGCAATGACGCGCTCAAAGAGCTTGCCAGTCTCGTCCAGCAGACATATGGGACGGTATGCAGAGGGAGAGTCCGCAGTTCTGCCTTCCTTCTTCAAGAGGACCAACCTAGCCTCCTTCCAGGCCGTGGGGAACGTGGCAGTACGGAGGCAGCTGTCGAACAGCTGCCTCAACACGCTCCCCAGAGCAGCCAGAGCCAACACCAACGCCCGGCCCGGTATACCGTCGGGCCCTGGCGCGGTGTTCTTGGCACGCAAGCGGCCAACGGCTCGGTCCAGCTCCTGCTCGGTCACCCCCAACTCATCGGTGTAGTCCGAAGGTGTCGGGGGGATTGAAGGACTGGCCGGCGCCGCCGGGAAGAGCGTACGGATCACTCTCTCCAGCAGCTCCGGCTCGAGGGTTTCCGTCACCGGGGGCATCCAGGGGCGGAGCTTACCAAGCACCGCCTTATAGGGACGCCCCCACGGATCCCTGTCCAGTCCCTCCAGGAGCTCGCTCCAGGACCGAGTCCTGGCGTCCGCGATGGCGAACTGGAGCGCCATTGTGGCCGCTCGGTACGCCGCGTACGCTCTGGGCGTGACGTGTGTGGACGTGAGCCCACTCCTAGCCCAAGCATTAGCTTAGCTGGAGGGGCTAACGGGTATACTAGTAATGTGATAATCTCACTGGTAGTAATCTTATTTTTTAAATAAAAAAAGCTATAGCCATCGGCTAACTCCAATTAGTCAACAATATAATTAGATTTGGCAATAATGTACACTTATCATTAGTTCTGAAAACGCATCCGTCATTATCGACATATAATGAGCACTTAGAAGCTGTAGAATTCGCTTTTTGTGCGCATGAGATCCGTGGTGGATCTATTCATTGATTAGGAATTTATAGTGTCTTAGTATATAGGGTTCCGTGGGCATAAAGACGACCGCTTGGCGCAGTGGTTCGAGCGTAGGCCGATCAGCTCACTGTACTAGGTGGTTGCAGGTTCGATTCCCGTCAGGGTACATTTCGGAAATTGCCTTTTCGTTATTTGCCACTGGGGTCGACCCCAGTCTATTGTACGGTACCCATAGCCCAAACGTTGTTTAGTTTGGGACCATGCAGTTGGTGTGTTCGTGCGGCGATATTAATTTATTTATAAAATATGTAATAAACCCAGTCTGGGATGAGTTTGTATAGCTTCAAATCAAATTGTATATAACAAGTATAGTGTCTGGAAAATGTAGGGAAAAACAAAAGAAACAGCATTGTTATTCTTGAACTTAAAAAATAAAACTTACCTACTAGCTGGATCATTTATTGCAGTGGATTATTTCTGCATTCTTTGAATAAAATTATCATCTACAAAACCCTACAGAATAGCACACTCATACATAACCAATTTTTTAAAAAGTCACCTTAGATTTTGTCTATAGTTTCATCAGGAACTCCAATAAATTTTTTGACCTTCATAAAAATATTTTTGGACACTTAAAATTATTATCTTAAAATGGTATTTAATTGTCTTAATGTGTTTGTTTGTGCTTTCTCAATGTCAGACGAAATCATTGATGATAATGGATAATATTTTCTAATAGTACAATTAATGTCTACCTATGAAGATGTTACTCTGCGAAGGCTGAGTAGGTATTCAAGAACTTTGCTTTCCATTTTCAAATATGTGTGCCATGTTTTCTTGCGTGGCTTTGTTGGCTTATTTAGTACATGGAAGACTACCAGTTAAATAAAAAATAATTAGAGAGCTAATTTTTTTTAAAGACATAAAAGACATAAAAAATTATTCAATTATTTCATTTAATTACTTATAAGTCTTAACGTACAGTGTGACTGATTAGATTTTTTTTTTATCTTTGACTGTTCTCAAATTCCAATGGCGTTTGAGAACTCTACGCTAAGACTTACCTTCTTTTGGAGGGTTAAACAAAACAGATTCTTTATTAAAAAAACAAGTTCTCTTTTTTACTTTATTTAAAGCAATTTGTATTTTATTAAGTGAATTTCAACTTTGTTTTATTTGTACAACAAACCTGTCGTATTTAAATTATACAGCCTCCGCTACTCCTAATCTATAGTAAACAAACTAGCATCAATTTACAAATGCATACCAAAACAATTGTCCCACCCACACCCGTGTCAAGGCACCGGTGAATCACTTCAGAACAATCGGGGTATTACGTATGTAAATAAGTAGCTTTATTTCTCTAATGATATGCAGTATAGCGTTGTCTAGTCGTTTCCTTGTTTTCGTAATGAATAAGAGTCATTATTGCATTTAATTTTTGATTGGTTATGAAAAAACAATATTACTTGTGTATAGGAAAATTGTGGTGTTGATTAAAACTTTCAGGCGACTCTAATACTGAAAATAAAATAGGACACCACAAAGGTTTTTTGTAATTCCTAGTAGGTATACTTTTTAATAACCCTTTTGTAATCCCAATAATGATTGATGTAATGCTTATTATTCAAAAATTATTTTCTGTAATTACAAACCTTTTTTAAAAAAAAACATTAAAAATATTTTTGCTGACGTTATTTTATTTAATGTTATTACTATCTAACTAATTCAAAAAGTTATATCCTCGCTATCGGGCGATTTTGCTCCCAATATGAAGATATACAGCTCCTATTCAGTCATGGTTATTGATTATAATTTTTGTTGGTTAAATGGTAGGTGGTAACCAAAAGAATCTCTCTTACTTCCTTAGGCATCGTACATCATAATTAAGTGCCTACATTAAACAAACAATAATGTAAATACAACCAATAAACGTGGGTTACCTATTACACCTTCCTGTGATGAAATTAGGGGCTCCATAAATTTAAATTCACGACGACGGACGGAAAAAAGAACTTACCCAGTCAGACCCCAGTCCATCAACATTAGTTTACACTGCCGAAACATTGATACAATTATTGTTTTGTCTCTATATGTCATCTAATAGACTTTTTGTTTAAACTATAGGCTTCTATGGCGATTACTTCAACACAGATGTAGAGCTGATGACAAAGCAAAATATGAAGAAATTCTGAAAACAGAAATGAATTATTTTAAATTCTTTGATTGGTATTTTAACCGTCCTTAATTGGTATCTTCAAAGTCCATAGCCATTCATCCTTTAGCCGAAAGACGCCCCCAAGCACTGCCCCCACTCCTACAACGGTTCCTGTACGGCTTCGTGTACCTAACTCATACTACCGCGGTCATAGGTTCAGATACAAGCAAATTAATAATAATAATAAATATCGCCAGACTGACACACCAACTGTACGGCCCCAAACTAAGCAATGCTTGTACTATGTACCATACAATGGGCTGGGGGCGATCCCAGTGATACCCAGACCGGAGCAAATTACGAAAAGGCTATTTCCAAAATTTTGCCCTAGCGGGAATCAAACCCGTAACCAACATGTGCAGTGACCCGAGCGACCTACACTCGAACCACTGCGCCAAGTGGTCGTAATTATCCCTCAAATCTTCAAAAACTGTATTTATTGTCCTAGAAATCACAGGTAAGTTGGTAACACTACAGTTATAAAGGCTACATAAGACACAGACAGACAAATAGCATCTGTTCCTATAATGATTGATGCTTTGATTATACTGTCTTGCGATAGGAATCCACAATGCACGCTAATTAATTCAATATTTATGCGTTTTCTTACCCGTTATGACGTGGCTAATGTCAGTTCACAGGATAATAGGAAACATTTGTCATAATAGCGGTTCTCTTATGACCACTATCTGACCATCTGACAACTTACAAAAATATACTTATTCGGTATAGAGTCCGTAAAAAACATTTCAATCAAATTTAGACTACCTAAAACGTTTTGTATATAACACTTTTGTTTAGAAACATGCTTTTTAGAGCTATTTATTTGTAAAAGCCTTATAGTTTATTTTTTATATTAATGGCCTCTTCCCATCGGGTCAGGCCCAATGTGATTCTGCCAATATGGAGTAACAAATAGCAATAACAAACACAATTAATAACAATACAATACAAAAATGTGACCGCCCATTTTGGAAAACCAAAAACTATAGTTCATTTAAAGTTTAATACTGTACTGACAGAGATTGAACAGTCTCATATTCATAGATCATTTTATAATGATAACGTTATGCTTTCTGCTCCCAAAATATTCTTACCGTGAAGTCATATAACGAGAAGAGACATATTAAATCATCTTATACGTGCGTATAATATGCGGGCATATATATTAAATTATTTAAAATATTGCGTTGTTACGCTTTCGCCGAGGCACTTATGTTTAATAATTTTTTTATGATCTAAATGAATGAAATAAGTGAGTACTGTACTGAGAAAAATAATACCATAGTAAATTATTTTTGTAGTTCCTAGCATCATTTTTAGTATTTTTATACTAATTTAGTAACATTAGGACATTATTCCAATTCATCTCCTAGATATTCCTAGCTGCGCTTGCAACTAAATAAACTTTTAATTAATTAAAATAAATCATTATCAACCCTGACATTTACACTTGTACATTGTTAAGAATACCTATGACATAACTATGTGATGCTTTGTAGGTACATAGATCAGATCTATGTAATTATACATAACCAAAGGATGATAGACGGGTTAATTCGCGCTGACATAATCAATTTTGTATTACAATAGCTGGAAGAGTCTTTAGGCTACCTGCATACTCACCAACAGCTGTCCACAATTAATCAACCACACAATAAGGAACTTGCCTTGTGTACCACCACACGTATAGCGTTGAAGCATAAGTACTGAGAAATAAAAATACAATAGCTAAGTGCTTAATTTTTTACTATTAGAAAGATTCATGAAAATGTATCGTATTCATAAATTATTTGCTGTACTTAATTACAAAACATTTAGTAAAAAATACTTAAAGGTATTCGAAGAACAAAATCATTTCTTGGACCTAGTGTTTTAATTAAGTGCTAATAGTATGAAATTGCATACACTGACAAATTATTTAATAATAGCATACTATAAATAGTATATTTCCGTAATACTATCTTCATATTAATAGCTCCATGCACTTGCTACTAGCTAGTCGTTTCCGTGTGCGGTAAATATTTAATATTTAAACTGTAGCGTTATGTTCAAACTCAAGGTAAACGTATAACTTATGGTAGAGCTACCGGTCCCTTACATGGTGAAAAACAAAAAGCCCTTAGACTCCTTACTAATTTTGAAACATAAGAGTATTGTTTTCAACATTAAACCTCATTTTACATTTACAGTAAAATTACAAAATAATTGTCTAATTTATTAGAAGTAATATACTGAGAACATTGACTGGTACTGATACTGACACATACTGATCAGTACTAGACCGTAGTATTGTATTCTCATTGTACTAGACATACCCACATCATAAAGTAACCACAACTTGCCCAATGTGGTCGCAAAATATATATTGTGGTCGCTATGTAACAAGCCTTAGTTCTTTCGACGGACAGGATCGGATTCCGAAAATAGCAAGATAATTGATTCATCAGCACTATTATGAAGACGCGGCGTTTTTGATTTATTAAAGTAATTTAATTTTATTATTGCGCGATTAAACCTCTGTCCCTGCAAAACTAAAATGGTATGATAAGCAGAGAGTGGCTTCCAAAGTTTATAGCAGGATAAAATATTGTTTTAAACTTTTTGACACCTTTTTTCTTCATATAAGTAGGTACGTATTTTAGGCACAGGTAGGTGAACATATAATAATACTAGTTTGTGCCCGCGACTTCGTCCGCGTAGACTTAAGTAAAGGAATCTATGTGTTAATCCAGGTTATGAGCTATCTGTGTTCCAAATTTCATCCGAATCCGTTCAGTAGTTTTTGCGTGAAAGAGTAACAAACATACATCCACACTCACAAACTTTCACATTTATAATATTTGTAAGATGTTTCTTCTTCCTTCACATAAGCCTAAAGTATGTGCAAATATACATTATATTATATCTTGATTACGTCACTACTACCGGGGCTAATACATTCCAATTTTATTTATTCTACGTTTCGTAGAATTGTACAAATTTTCATTCCGCAAGTCGTAGATTGGTCATCTTACCTACAGATAATTATTAATAATAATAATAATTTAGCCCTTTTGTCATTCCCCTCCTGGGCACGGGCCTTCCCTCACTATGAGGGTCATTCAGGCTGTAATCCACCACCCTGGCCCAAAGAGGGTTGGCGGATTTCACATGTCTTTTGATAATTCTAGATTTTCCAAGACGTTTACTCACGATGTTTTCCTTCACCGTAAGCAAGTGATAGTCATATAGAAATTATGATTCGCAAATAGATTTCGAAAAACCCGGTGGTGCGAGCCGGGGTTTGAACCCAGGACCTGGTGCCCTGCAAGACGCCAATCGGCTATCACTGCTTTCTAGATATTAAACAATAATCGAACATTTATGATTATAAATTTGAATTATCAAAATTATATTCTGTATATTTTTTAAAGTTTGACAACCATCGCACATTTCTATTTTATTTAGTGATCATTATCATTAACAGGTGTATACATTTTTTAGCTGAGACTCATCTTCCCACATAGCTATTCATCAGTTATGCCTTATCTTTATACTGCCTACCTAACTATTACGCATCCTCAACGGTAGGTAGGTGTTATTGGCATTGAACAAGAAGTTATCTTATAAATAATTAGCTATTGCCCGTGACTTCACCCGCGTGGAACTAGCTATCTGCTAGTTTAAGTCCCGTCAAAATCGGTCCAGCCGTGTCGGAGAGGACCAAGAAGAGGGACCGACAAACAGTTCTAAATTGTTATTTTGTTATAAGTACTGCATACTTTAATTATGCATTTGGTTAAAACCTATTATTTAGACTTTATAAACATACAGTTATATTTTATTTATTTATTTATTACATGAATTCCTTGAAGGGGTACGCAGAGGTGACCCCATTCGATTACATTTTCAATGTAGCTGTTTCCACGACTCGTCGGGGGTTATACATCAGCTTCATCATTGTTCACCAATTGTCGATCCTGGCTTATAGGAGTAACAGTGATAGGAGTGTGTGGCGGGAATATTCCTATAAAAAAGTATAAATTCCTATAAAAATGCAAACCGAAAATGAAAAATAATTTATTTCCAAAGAACACAAGGTGTTACAAAGATAAAAAGTAATAAGAACACAGTTGTACAATTAAACGATTGTCTGTGGATCTCACGCTAGGCCTAGCCTGTATCGTGGGGTCCGAAGAAAAGGTTTACCAGCAGTTTTAGCTATAAGACTCTCATTCCTTTAAAACCCATTTTGGCCCTAATGTAACGAGAACAGTTGTTACATTGGCTCTATTGTTCTTGGCTCTATTTAATAACATAGAGCCAATCTGTAGCTATTCGACTACAGCTCACATATAGTCTGGCTCGATCGGGGTCAACGTAAGGTAATAGGATAGCTGTGTTTCGTACGATGAGTGAGAGAGCCGGAAGCCCAAACCTCCTTTCCCTCCCTCTATCCCAATTGCCGCTTCCCTTCAGGGTCCTAACCACGCTAGCTACTCAAATCGTAATAGAAAAGCAAACGCTCGCGATTACGTTTCAAACGTTCCGCTTTTGACGTTTTGCTGACACCATACCATATCAGTGTCAGTAGAAATCGTGAAGCTCGTGTCAGCAAAACGTCAAAGGCGGAGCGTTTGAAACGTAATCGCGAGCGTTTGCTTTTCTATTACGATTTGAGTAGCTAGCGTGGTTAGGACCCTAGGACCTAAGGACCTAAGGACCCTAGGACCCTAGGAGCTAACTAAAGTGTTTGATTTACGAGTATTTAACATTTTAAAACCAATTTTGCAACGTTGCATATACTATGCAAATTTCAATGTATTCAGATCATCTTATATTCGTATGGAGGCAAGCCCAGCACGACGAATTCTTGGGAGTGTTGCCAAACAGTTAATATATTATTATATGGCAACTCGACCATAGGAAGGCATGTTTAAATAATTTATTATCTTTAATCTGCGATGCGGGCCCATTACGACCGGCGGAGCCGTCAGGTCGCTTAAACTTAGTAAACTTACTATTATGGTGGAGACAGATGGGTATGTTGTCCAACGAGAAGATATAGCGGTGCGATATAACAAGCGATATTTTTGTATGGTAAATGCTCCTTACAATTATTTTGGTAGTATGCGTGTGTGTGTTATTTAAGAAGTCAGCAAGGCTCAGTATTCTTACTCGTAAAAAAAGTCATATCCTAATCGTATTGTAATCGACAAATCATTTTCTAACTTATTTGTAAAATCTGTGATATGAGTGGGATGGAACACGCTTATGTTAATCTAGTAAGAAGACAATGCAAGCCGTTCAATTATTTTGAATTACACAACAAAAGTTTAGAATCAAAGTAAGCAATAGAATAAAAGGGGTCATCCTATATTTTAACTTACAAGTATGGGCCTTGTTGTTTAAAATAAATGGACTTCCGAAAATAAATATAATTTTAATATTTATAATTATTCTCGTATGTAGAAGCTGTACGGCCACAAATAAATCGCTTCGCTTTTGCAATCGCATCGCAGTGCTCACTAGGACAGACCCCTAACTTTAGTCTTACAACAAGTTACAACACAAAATATTAATCTAATTTGTAAGTAAATCGAGTGGATATTATCAAACGTACTCTGGCCAGAATAATTGGTTGAGAAGGCCCTGTATGACAACACCTGGTCAGTTAATTGAATTTGTGAGCTGAGATTCTTGTATCAAAAAGCTCGAGAAAATTCTTCCTATTTCGAAAGATGACAGAATTATATATAATACTAGCTGTGCCCGCGACTTCATCCGCGTGTAATAATTTCGGGATTATTCATCCCCTATTTTATCCCCTTGGGGGTAGAATTAATCAAAATCCTTTCTTAGCGGATGCCTACATCATAACATCTACCTGCATGCCAAATTTCAGCCCGATCCGTCCAGTGGTTTGGGCTGTGCGTTGATAGATCACTATGTCAGTCAGTCACCTTTGAGTTATATATATTTATATTCAAGGCACTGGATCACCCCGAAATTCGAATGCAAAAAAAGGTTTTAGTTAAAAAAAATCTTTAACCTCCAACCTTTGAATCTTCTAAAACAATATCGCTGTCAAAATTATAACATATTAAAATGCTATCAGTTAAAAAAATAATAAAGATCAAACATCAAATGATTCCCTTGAACTTTTCGCTGATATACGATTCACAACTTTATCAATACGAAATAAGAGTGAGGCAGAGGTCCTTGAGTGAACTTAGTAATCCTCAAGACAGTGTCTATTGAAGCTGTTTAAAATTGTAATCGTCATGTCACATTATGAGATTGTTATCGCTGACCGTGGGAGTACAGAATCCTGAAAACATCCGTAGTTTCCTGATATGAAGTATAAAAAAGGAACCTAAACCTGTTTTCAAACATCGTTATCGATAGAGATAAATAAATGGCTTTCACTTAATTTTATTCACCCTTGGTACACAATACTTACGTATTTTAGCTCAGAAGAGCACAGAAAATACAGACCAATGGTAGAGTTACCGATTTGTCAACTGTCTACTCTAGTTTTACAATTGCCAAAATGCCTGTAAGAAATGAACATCTCTCCATTTGGGAGACACAGGAATGTCGGCTTTTTATCATAATCTATCAGAAAGTGTACATCACAAAGCTGCTGTTGTCAATAAAGCAACTGCAATAAGGTTAAAAGTCGCTTGTAGCAAGAGGAATTACACAAGGCAGTGACATTTACAGGAGATGGACTGCACCCTATTCTATTTGTTAATAGAGGTCGTAGTATATTAATAAGCGGAGAGTCAGGCGGTAGCGGATGTGTTATAGGAGAGCTTTTGATGTTTTAATTGATGTGTATTTATCTTTGTTTATCTTTTGTAACATAGGTACTAGTCATTTATAGAACCCATCTTCTAATGTAATGATATAGTACCACTATCTCCCTGTGTGGTAAATTCTTTTGGAGTCGATAGTTTCACTTAAAACTAGGAACAAAAAAATCCGCCTAGAAAGATGGGTAGATAGAAACAAATTATTATAGTTTACAAGCGGCCAATTTTATTCTAGATTTTTTAGAGACTAAAAAAAAATGTTCCTAATTGCTTGTACTCCTTGTAGAGGGCATAATTATCGTTATACACAAAATAATTATGAAAAAACCTGAAATTATGCTCGGAAAGTGTCAGAATTTCTAGAGCAAGGTTTTGTCTATACAGCAAAAGAGAAATATTACATCTGGATCAAATCGTTCAACAACAGTACGTTTCTCGCTTCTCGTTTAATTATAAAAACCGTGTAATAAACTAATTACCACACATTATTTAACTGAAATAAGCCAGGAGCACTCATCTAATGTCGATATTAGAATACTAGACCAATTAAATGATCGACATCATGTAATATTAATCCAATTACATTGTAATTACTCGTCCATTGGTGTTGGGGAGGTCGACATATGCTCAATGTAGCGTCTGTCGAGAAATTATTGAGGATATTATTATTAATGAGTTTAGAATTAAAATTATAATTTTAAGGTTCAATAGACTAGTAATTAGTCGGACCCTTCCCCAAAAGCAAGACGTATGACGTGGTGTTTAGGTCCAAATGGCCTTTCCCAGAATGATCACCTTCCCAAACTGTCCATCTTCCCAAATTGACCACTTTCCCAAAATGTCTACCTTCCGAAATTGACCACTTTTCCATAAACGCACACCGAATTTTCCCAAAATGTCTACGACACACCAATTTCCTAAACTAAGTAACGCTTGTACTGGGGCATCATACAAAGGACTGGGGACGAATTCAGTGACACCCAGACCATAGCAAAGCACGAAACGACCATTTCCGATTTATTTACCGACGGGAATCAAACCAGTACACCGGGCTGAATGGCCTACGCTCAAACCATGAACTAAACCGTGATTTCCATAAAATCCTTACCCCAAAAGGGGTGGTACATTAAATCAAATAAATTATAATAATATTATTGATTACAGTTTCTTTGCATGGAACCCTGGATAAAACTGATCAACCAAACTTGTCCGAATTTGTAACATTACTTAATAATGAATACCAAATGCAATCAGTATAACATATCAATTATAATACAGACACAAGCAAATGATTCAATAATTACAGTTCAGTATTAAGGATGAGGTCGACCGCTTCTATACGGAAACCAATGATCATTATAAAATAGATGATCAACATACTTTTAAGGGTGTCCGTCCATGCCAAAAAGGTTGTAGCTACCACAAAAAAACTATTTTCTATTTATTTATCACACACCTACTTACATAAAAATAATTATTAAAATTATAAAAAATGTAGGTATATTTTATTATTTGTAACAATTTAAGTATTTGGCATTTTATGTGACACAATACATCATCTTAGATGCCTGAACACATTACCTAGGTTAACAAAAACTAGGCTAATAATCCAAGCTCTAAACCTTATAATTTATTAGTGTTAATTGCTAATTCACTCTGTGAATTTGTGTATCTAGAAACTTTTTAGTGGAAGCAGCAATCCGAACCGGTGATAGATTCTGACTATTCATACACGTTGAAATAAAACTATTTTACGGATTATATCGCGTTTCCGATCCACGCAGAAGTGCTCCGTGGATCGGACAGCAAACAACAACTAAATTTGAGGGTACCCAGTTTTTAACTATGACATCCGGACGTCTAACACCTCAGTCCCCCCGTGACCACGGTTGCTGTAAAGCAGCCGAAACGTCGGGAACATAAAAAGTCAATAAACGCGACATAATCCGTAAAATAGTTTTATTTCAATGTGTAGTATTCGCGTAAATATAAGAAAACAATATTCATACATGCTTTATTAGCTTACATGACTAAATAAAGGAAAAAAAAGATGACACAAAAGTCAATGCCATTTTGTAAGAAACTGTGTGTTTGACCAGTTTGAATAAATAAATTGTAATAATCTCTTATTATTACAATTTACTTCTTTAAACCAGGCAGTGAGAGGAGCCGATGCCCGTCTCCAACTCCCTTCCCTTCTCTCTCCACTCCACTTGAGATGGGCAACGTGCGAGCCATGCCGTTGGTATTGAAAGCATCTATAAGCTACGGTAACTGCTTAACATCAGGCAGGTCGTACGCTTGTTTGTCGACTTCGTTACGTAACAAAAAAAAAAGTCAATTACACTAGGTACTTATGAATAGTTCAATATGACGTCATAAAATAATAATATGATAAGACTCTACCGCCCCAGTGTTTGACGATATTGGGTTGACGCCGTTCGTACATAAACTAAACTCGCCTTAATATTGGCATCCTTTTCGCGGTAGTAACGTATGAGCAGGGCGGAATACTTTTTCTTGTGTTAAGTTTAGTTTAGTTTTAGTTTTTGGCATTAGTATTTTACTAAAGTCTTCGCGTTGGCTGTGACCTTAATTTAATGTATATTAAGATCACGTGCGCCTATGATTTATAAAAAAAAATATTTATAACATTAATTCATAATGGCTGATTTTCAACATAAACCGGTCCATACACAATAACAGGATGATTTAATGCAAGACGTATCCACGTTCAAATTGCTCTAGTTTTTTAAGCTAATGAATATTAATGAAGTGTTTAGAAACAGATGATAGAGGTAATATAATGATCATTTTGTGGTACAGTCATACTTATTCATAGAACTTTGCGGTTCGGTATCTGTTATGTATTTATAATGTTGGTAAAGCGGTGGGTAAGGTGGTAGAGTCAATTGACTACAGCTTATATAGTACCACCCTCTCACAGAAGATCGGCGTAAATTAGGTAAGTTGCATTTCGTACGACGAGTGAGAGATGCGGAACTTATCCCCATTTATGGCCTCCTTCTGTACCGCTCCCCTTCAAGTTGGAAACATGTCAATGGAATAAACCTAATATCTTAGTTAATAAAACAAATGATATATAGAACAGCATAGTTACAGCCAATCCATAAGCCGAAGTCCGTCCTTTCCTCAAAGTGTCCTTAAATTAAGAAAGTTGAAAACCCTACCCTTAAATAGACGCTGGATATCTCGTTCGAAAAATCGAACTACAAAAAATAATTGAAAAACTTTTTGGAACGTTTTGTCGAAATGTAAAATAGATAACTCAATGGATATAAAAATAAGGGTATTCTCAAAGTTTAATTTGAACTGCCTATATCCGTAAATGATAATAGTCAATTCGTTCAAGATATTCCCACAGAGATTAAGAACTGGCGAATTGTTTTCGAATCACAACATTTCCCTCGCTGTGTCGATACTATCAGAGCGGTGGATGGCGGTGGCGGGCGGCATCACAAAAATGAATAGTTTAGCCTTCACCCTGGCAAAGATTCCAAAAATATTGCAGACGTCATAAAAGAAAACCTATTTGCTACATAAGTTGAACATAGGTTTCAATAAATTCTTGAGGCGAAGCATCCATACGGGCGTTCGGGGCTCTCGCCGCACGGCCACCTCAGCGTCAGTAGCGTTACACGATAAACGCGCACCTGCCACTCTTTATACCTATACAGAGTGGCAGCTGTGGCGCCCTACGCTTTATACTATAAAGCTTCGCTTCTTTTGGGCATCCCTAGACGGCACTGTTTTTTTATACAGATCAATTACAGGAAGTGGTAATAATAGTACTAATTAATTAATTAATGACAAAGTAAGCAAACAAGGGCACTACCTTCTTGACGTATCTAATAAATGCTTGCAATACCAAAAGCATTGCCCGCACGTTGCCAACCTTAAGGGTAGTGGTACAAAGCGAGGGGAAGGGAGGAAGGGCTTTGGGCTCTCTCACTCATCGTACGAAACCACTGTAATAACCACTTTAAGCTGATCTTCTGTGAGAGGGTGGTACTACCCGAGTCCAGCCAGTCTGATAATGAGCTGCAGTCAATCGGCTTGGTTCTACCATTGCCTCACAGAGGCAGTACAGTTTAAGGTACAATACCGTTGCAAAATACTGAACTATCTTCGTTGTCTCATCTCGTTTTATAGTTCGTACATTTGGTATGAAAAATGGGCGGTAGGTTGCATCAGAACAGACTCAAACAATGCGGCTTAAGTGTGCTTCGTGAGATTCGACTTGTCAGACTTTAGAGAATATTAAACAGGTATTTAGGCATTGTATTTAGCTATGTATTTGGCAACGAATCAAGGTTACCATAGCTTTGATTTTTTTGTATGTAATTGAAGCTTAAATTGAACTTTTTGTATGAAACCCATCTTAGGAAAACGAGTTCCAAATATGTAAAAAATATATATGTACTTATATTTGGAACTTTGAATTTAAACACCAAATTTCATAAGTAATTGAATAAAAACATTGATCAAATGAGTACCTAAGTAATCAACTTTTCGTAAAGCAATGCATAAATAAATTGCATATGCCGCCATCTATCCACACAAGAAGGAACTATTACACTGCGACCTTGACATCGCATCGCAAATGCTGAAGGATCAAAGATCCGCATCGCACTATTAAGTTGCCATATTTGTACAGTACCATGAAGAGCTTACTATATTAATGTTATCATATCCAGTATTCGTATTATATTCTTGCTTCACATTTGTATAGGTCAGGGTCATTTGATCTGGTTACAGAGATACTTAATTAATACGGATGTATCCACGAGCTTTTGGATGTCTCACAGAACTGAGTTTGCCTTTGCCAGGCATTTACAACGACCTGTGTTGCTTACTTTATTTTGTGCTATCAAAAATAGGCATATCTACACAAATCGGTGTAATGTTTAATTAGTTCAAACGAGAGGTACCTAACATAAGAGATATTCAGAAGGAGTCTTCTGACTTATCCGGTACATATAATTACGTCTCAGAAGGCAAGTGGCTGTCGCTTTTAGTCAATGTCGTAACGCAGTGAAACAAATATATTAAATAACTTTAGAAATAAATAAACGAATACATAACTCTACAGTTTCAATTCCCATCACTTCCTAAAGAGAGTTACATACATAACTTAGTTGTCAAGTTATTGTTACGATATAAAACTCTTAGAACTTACCTAAACGCCTGTGAACATAGATTTAACCGATTGGAGTTTTGAAACACCCTATAATAAAATGCTACGCCTCATTATCCCTTGGTAAAAATTGACAACAAATTTCTCAACTAATCGAACAACTTGTGTTAGAACTTGTGGTAATTTGAATTTGAAACCCCATCTAGCGAATTTCAGTTAAACCAATGCGACGAAGCATTAAAAACGTTATGTGCATTATAGAGATGCCTCTATCATACAACCAAATAAGTTTTATTGAATGCTTTGTACACTCTATGTTACGACAGTTTTAATTCTTTATACCGAGATGGCGCTGTAGTTAACATCTAGATACTCACATTTTCAGATATTTTATGATTTGTCTCACGGAAGCTTATTCCGTGAGACGAATCTAAGTCTAACATTAAAACTTAATAAAAGGGGTGCCGTGTGACTCTTCCAGGCTTTGGGCTATTGTTGAAATGTTGGTACCTCTATATAACAGGGTTTTCGTTATACCATCGGTGAACTTAGTCTTATGAAATAACAACACGGTTTTGGTGGCACTGGTTCAATCCCGGCCGGGGAAAATTTCATTAAAGATCTTTTCAAAACTTAACCTAATCTGGATGTTACTGGTAAAGTTATAAGTCCAATATCTACCGTAACCATAATATAAGCATTACAAAGTTCCAGACTAAAGATAAAAATTGTTTGTTCTTCTCTAAAGATAAAAATTGTTGTTGTTGTTGTGTTCTTCTAGCAATAATTATTCAGTTGTACGATTCTAAAGTCCTTCCATTGCACTAGGTACACTATTTCACTATTCTATTCTACACTGTTGACTACTAGGTACCTTGACAACATGACATAATTCTCTCCATCCAAAGGTTGTCTGGATGAGATCGCAGTCTGCGATAAGACCGCCCAATGTGCACTATTGTTTTTTTTATGTTATTAGATATATTCCGTACTTTAGTATGCAATAAAGAGTTATTCTATTTTATTCTACAATTTGGGGTTCTTTAAAAGGCAAGGCTCAGCTTCCTAAAAGGTCGACACCGCGCCTGCTTAGTTAGTTGCAGATGTCTTATGTATTTTACCATTAGATGGACCGTCTGTCAGTGTCTCACCTAGGCAAAACAAAAATATGAATCGAAACTGTTTTCTCACGAAAATAAAAGCAAGTGTACTTGCATGCAGTACTTACTACTTAGCTGCCCACGCGCATTGAAAATGTCAGCCGCAAGAGTGAGGTCAAATACCTGTCACTAATCCACCTATTACGTGCCACTAAGAATTTTAGATCTTAACCTATTAATGCAAGTATAAGTATTACATCATATAAGTGAGGTATTATTTTCATAACGCACGATATTTGGCATGGCGACTTAGTTATACTAAGGTGAAACCTGCCACGAAAAAGTGGTGGGTTTCTTTAAAACAGCAGACTTTTGGTTAAGTTAGTCGCTACCAATAGTACCAATCAACATATAGGATTTATACCATCAGCCTATTTTTTGTATAATTTATAGGTACTAAGCTGCCATTCAAAATATCGTGCATTATTAAAATAATACGTCTTATTCGTAAGAACATAGTTACACAAGGGTTTCGATACTTTTGGCTAAAATTAAAACCAACCAGATTATGGGTTTAGCATTTGTCACAAAGTCCGACTAAATTTGACACACCTAAAATTAATAAACTGACTACAGCTCATATACCTACGGGCTGGCTCGATAGGGGTAGTACCACCCTCTCACAGAACATCTGCATAAAGTAGCTCGAATACCTGCGTTTCGTACCGTGATAGAATTGGAATCCCAATCCCCATCCTCTCTCTCCATACCACTCCCAAGTCGGCAACATGCAAGCAATGCCATTAGTAAGTTGCAAGCAACTATAGGCTACGGTAACTGCTTAACACCAGGTGGGTCATACGCTTAATTGCCGACTATGTTACATCATCTAAATATATATAACTCAAACGTGACTGACTGGCATAGTGATCTATCAACGCACAGCCCAAACCACTGGACGGATCGGGCTGAAATTTGGCATGCAGGTAGATGTTATGACGTAGGCATCCGCTAAGAAAGGATATGATTAATTCTACCCCCAAGGGGATAAACTAGGGGATGAAATTTTGTTAAGTTAAACTCCTCGCGGACAAAGTCGCGGGCTCAGCTAGTGTTACTTAAAAAAGAACCGTTAAGATATTTATATTCTACATATACTTACTTTACGTCCTGAAAAATGATAGCAATATTCGTAGCCACGAACCAAGAAATATTAGCCTTGGTTGTTGTTACGCTGTCTACTATTGTAATACTTATTAGACAGTGACAACGCTTCATGATAAAATCGTGTAATTCGATGACCGCTTGGCACAGTGGTTCGAGCGTAGGCCATTCGGCTCACTGCACATGGTGGCTGCGGGTTCGATTCCGGCCGCCACCGGGGAATATTTTGGAAATGGCCCTTTCGTATTTGCCCAAGTCTGGGTATAACTGGCATCGCCCCCAGTCCATTGTACAAGGGTTGCTTAGTTTAGGACATTTGGTATGTCAGTCTGGTGATTCATTATTATTATTATAATAGTCCTCTCCCAGCGAATGTTAGATGAACGTGTTTTCATACTATATCGAGTACATCTCGCATCCAGTGGTTAAATCTTCCAAGGTCACCTGCAATGAGTCTGAAACTACTGGCAATATATAGGTTATTTTTTTTTCTAAAGTCATGCCGTCAAAGTCATGCTCTAAAAGGTTATTATTACATGCGTAAACGCACCATGCTAGAAATAAACTATTTGGCATTGAACATCGACAGGACACAAAGATGTACGCACTGGCTGACTTTCAGTCTCGTGATCCACAGCCACGTTTGCGCGGGCGCTGTGTGGTGCGCGCAAATTATTAGGGCGGCAGGTGTAGATACAGGTTGATGTAAAAACTATAAAGAAGTTCTGTAAACGTGAAATTATAACAATAGTGTATCGAATAGGAACGTTTGTAGTTCAGCTTTTATATTAAGCCTATTGACATGGATACATAGTCCACCTAATTGTAAGTGGTAACCGTCGCCCAGGACATTTGCAACTTGAGGGCTTTTCTCTTGTACTTTTTAAGAAAATTTATTGTGAAACTAAATAGGTTTTAACCGTATTCATAATTATTTTAGGCAGTAATTCATTGATTATGATCTTGCGTGGTAAAGTGCGTAAATAATAAAGACTTTAAATGTATTAGGCACTAGAAATCAAATCCCTTTAACGAATAAATATCAGCGCACATTCACACGATTAAACGTTTGCAGTCTTCTTCAAGTGAATCAATGCTAAGTTGTAAGGAAAAAAATATAAACTTAGTTTTTAAATTTAGATGCCTCTCATTATATTTTCTAATTTCACATCACTCTGTATATATGAGAAAAAAACTCCTTCCGTTAAACGATCCCACTTAGCAATGACCTTATAGGCATTAATTTTAACTTTTACTGCTATAGTTAAAATGATAGTTCAAGATCGACCAGTTAATCTGGTTTGATAGCCACCGGAACATATCAATTGCAAACTGGTGATTAAAGATGAATATTTGAATAGCTATTTGCATAGATGATCTCTAATCAATTCTAGATTTATTATGTTTTTATTTATTTATTTTATAAAATGTTACTAGCAATGAAGGATTATCACATTACTGCGCCACGGACAACGAGAGGCGATTCGAAATGGCAACAATCTTCGAGTTCAAGTCGGTCTCTGCCAGGCTCGCCATAATAAAGGCAGCCATTTTATAAATCCGTGGTTCATTCTGTGTCGGAAACAACGTTAAAAAATCTGTTCATTTTCGTATCGCATCTCGTTGGCTGTGGTGTAATAAATCTATGGTATAGTTATACCTACTAATGACTACTTAATCGATTTCGAGTATGAGGTTAACGTAGCGATAACGATACGATAACGATCACGTTAACGGTTAAGTAAGGTAACAATAGATGGCGATACCAAAAGGATTGCTCGCAGGATGCCGACCATAAGGGGATACAGTGGGATAGAGCTTTCCCACTCATCGTTCACAACGCAGCTATCTACTCTACGCTGATGTTCTGTGAGAGATTGGTACTACGCAGGGCTAGCTAGCGAGTGTAACAGCTTCGCTCTGGGACCTTTCAAAACGTGAACTCTACTAATTTGATTATGTATGATATATGTATACGGAACCAGTTACATTATGGCGTAACAGTTACCGCTGATGATAATGGACATACCTGACGTTGATGTGTACGAACAGACGGATTCGCGTAATAGTGGTTCATTTCAATTGGCTCTAATTAGGTGCCCGCCATGTTGTTCAGTATTACGTTGGGTATTTGGTGTAAGTTAGAAAATACTGTGCTTTTTCCAATTTGATTTGTTTCACTGTTTGTTATAAGTGTGTGTGGGTATTATTTAAATTAGAGATATATTAATTTTTATAAAGATAATCATCTTGATTGACTGATTCAACGCCTAGGATGGTTTCCAATAGTTCTAGATCAACAAATAGCTGAAACTTCTGAAGTTAGAAACATTCATTTATAATGCACTTAGGCGATAATGCAATAGTAACATTTTTTTAAATATTCAATCCCAATGTAAGGATGAAAGTTTCTATGGAGCTCTCGATTTTTCTGTATCTAGATAGACGAAAATAAGAATCAAGGATACTAATTTAGGAACAAAAATAGATGGACTCCGCATTTTTGTATATTTTACTCCTAAAAGTGTAAAATTATTTTTTGTACTTTGGTAGAGTCTTTGAACAAACATCGCGAATATTTTTTAACTCAACCCACCGTACGGTTCAAGGTTCGCATCTCGATCCTAAGTGTGCGCCATTAATGAATACCAATCACGCTACTTAACATTTTGCAATACCGTTTAATAATATCACTCTAACTACAAACAACGTGGGCTCTTTTACTTTTACTATGAAGATGAACCAATAGGTTAAGAGGTTACGTCATTTTGGCGTTGAGATTACTTGTATCATAGTTACGAACTATTTAGACATAATAGTTTGGGGATTGAGTTCAAATTAATTATAATACTTAATTAAATTACTCAGAAACGGTCCACTCTGGTTAGCATAATTTAAAAAAAAAAACGTGAAATATTCTCTTTTTATTATCTTTTTACTGGGTTCCAAAACTTCTACTTATTGAATAGCTAATAATACTTGCTGGTTAATTGGTTTCTTTACACGCATTCATGGAGCGCGGTGAAAGTATTTATTGTAACGGAGTGGAACAATCTTTAATCACCTGTCTTTTTATCGTTTAATATTTTATAATCACTCTTACTATAAATATGAAAAACACAAAATCAGAAAAGATGATTAAAATAAAATATGATCGCTCGGCACATGGTAGTTGCGGGTTCAATTCCCGCCGGGCGAATTTCGGAAATGGCCTTTTCGTAATTTGCGCAGGTCTGAGTGTCACTGGGATCGCCTCCAGTCCATTGTACGGTACCCATAGTACAAGCGTTGCTTAGTTTGGGACCATGCAGTTAGTGTGTCAGTCCGGCGATATGTATTTATTATTATTTATTTATATACATTATTATGAGAATAATTGGTTTAGACAACGTATGGCCAGCATTTTTTCGTGAACATCACCACAGATATGGCCACGAACAAAGTCTGTTATAATTGAAAAATGCGTCAGTCGAGTGAGTCACCACTCATCACAATACGAAAGAACTATAAAGCTTAAAGCACTTTAAATTAGACACGCACGTTCTTCATTTTTTTACTTAACTAAGTGTTATTGAATCATGAATCATGGACATTGCAGACAACTATATGGCAAGGACCAAGAGGAAAAAGAAGAAGAGGGCGCCCTAGAAAAAAGTGGATAGAAGATATAAAAGCGATAGCAGGAAGCGATTGGAGAAATAAAGCCGAGGACAGAGAGGTTTGGAAGATGGAGGAGGCCTTTACCCGAGAAGGGGTTCCGATCATTGGTACTGAAGGGAGTAACGAAAGCGAGTAAATGAAAATGAAAGAAACTTATACAAGTTAAAATAATAATAAGTACGCTACATTAAAAATCAAATACCTACATATTAAAATTCAAATTCAAGTCGTTTATTTTGTTTAGGCCTACGGGAGCACTTACAAATTGTCAATCCTACTAATATTATAAATGTGAAAGTTTGTGAGTGTGGATGTATGTATGTATGTTTGTTACTCCTTCACGCAAAAACTACTGAACGGATTTGGATGAAATTTGGAATTTTATAACCGGGATTAAGGTGAAGGCGCCTGTCTAGCCCGCGAAATTCAAAATTTTCGAGTATTTTTATAGTTTATCCAAAATCTGAAAACTTTTTAGACAACATTTTGTGATTTGCGACAAACACAGTATGCAGTGCGTTTAATAATACATTTATTTTAATCTAAATATTATCACGGTAGATATGATACTAGTAAATCACTAAATATACAAAAATTGCCAGATTATCTGGATAGCTGTCGTTCTTGAAATGTTTTAGAGTAAGTTGGATCTATTAATAAATGCACTGCATACGGTCTTTGTCGCGAATTACAAAATGTGCCCTTTATTATTGTCAGATTTTGAAAAATTTCTAAAAAACCCCAAAAAATTTGATCTTCGCGGGCTAGATGGGCGCATATAGGATACTTTTTATCCCGATAATCCCGAAATTTTTGTTACGTTAAATACTACGCGGACGAAGTCCGTGGGCACAGCTAGTTTTACATATTTTTTCTTATATCTACAACCGGATCGGAACGCGACCTCGACTGAGAAGATCCGGCAAGAAACTCAGCGAGCTTGTCTTTTTATATTTTGTTATATTTCTTTTTTTTAATCGCCAGTTGCTTATCTAATTAATAATTACAAAGTTGATATTAATATAAATATAATAGCTCCAGTGTGTTGTCTTTTAATAAATGCATATAATAACAATTATTTATTTGGATTGGAAATAAATGGGCTTTATTATTGAATCATGAAGTAAGTGAACTGAATCACTTTTTTATCGGCGTTCGAGGCAAGTCGTGTCCGATTGACTACAGCTCTTATAAGGGCTGGGTCGACTGGGGTTACTACCCCTTCTCACAGAAGATCAGCGTAAAGTGGCTATTAGGTATAGCTGTGTTTCGTACGATGAGTGAGAGAACCGGAAGCCCAATCCCCTCGTCGGATCCCCTAGGTCGACAACGTGCGAGCAATGTCTTTGGTATTGCCAGCATCTATACGCTACGGTAACTGCTTAACATCAGGCGGGACGTAGATACACTAGTTTGTCGAATTTATTATTTAAAACTAGCTGAGCCCGCGACTTCGTCCGCGTGGAATTTAACTTAACAAAAAAGCCCGCTCCCGCGTTCAGAGCCCGCGCGACAGGACCCATTTTTTATTTCATATTTTCTAAAATTAAAGTAGCCTAAGTTACTGCTTATAAAATCAGCTATCCACCAGTGAAAGTCCCGTCAAAATGAGTCCAGCCGTTTCGGAGATTACCCGGAACAAACACACAGGATTAGTGCCCCACCCTCAGCCCGGAACACACTTGTTTCCGAAGTGAATTAGCTAATAATTAGTAGAAACCGTGCCACGTGATCAGTTTTATTTTTGCCGGTCTAGTGAGTGAGTGATTCGCCAGGATACATGGAGGCAGGTCTGTAAGACATCAGCGCCCGAAGATATCGCATCTGGACCTTGCGGGGCCAATTCCAGGAGCTGCTTAAGCGGAACCGACCCGGGAAAAGCGCCACCTAACAGCGCCGGCGAGCACCTTCCAGCCGCCACCAAGATACTGACGATCCGAAGATCTTGAGTCAGTTTTCCCGGGCCAGAATTGGCGTAAACAAGCGTCACAGATCGCCTACGTCACCAAGCCGAGCCACTAGAACATTCCATATAGGGCTCGGGTGACGTCAGGTCGGGCGCCGGACTTGCTCCGAAGACGTCCTGAGGATCCCTGAGGGGGACCATCTTTTGAGGGGGACTACTGCATCAGGTCACCGCCAGTTCCAGCGTGTGAGCAATCGCCACCCAGCGCACGTCATCAAGTGCGTCATCAAGTGCACCCGGTACGTAGTTTCCCCTTCCACATTCCCAACCCGCTTACCCCCTCCAAATTTTTACCCCCCCCCCCTCCCCCTTCCTCACCCCCCCTCCAAAAAGTCGAATTTTGGACCCCCCCCCGACCCCCCTCAATAACATTTCCCCTCGGGCCATAACATCTGATCCGAGGGTCGTAGAAATCAGGGAGTGGTCGCGGCAGATTGCCACTAAGCAGCCGCAACTTCTGGCCCCAAAAAATCTGCCCCCAAAATTCGACACCCCCCCCCCCCCCTTCCCCTCCCTCACCCCCCCTCCAAAAAGTCGATTTTTGGTCCCCCCCCCCCCTCCCCCGACCCCCCTCAATAACATTTCCCCTCGGGCCATAACATCTGATCCGAGGGTCGTAGAAATCAGGGAGTGGTCGCGGCAGATTGCCACTAAGCAGCCGCAACTTCTGGCCCCAAAAAATCTGCCCCCAAAAATCGACCCCCCACCCCCCCGAAGTTGATATTGGATTCCCCCCTCCCCCCCACCCACTTCAAGGAAATTTCCCCCTCGGGCCATAACTTTGGACCCGAGGGTCGCAGAAATAAGGGAGTGGTCGCGGCAGGTTGCTACCATCTGGCCGCAACTTCTGGCCCCAACAATCTGCCCCCCCAATATTTGACATTTCCCCATTCCAAATTCCAAAATCCTTCCCCTACACCGAGGTGCTAGTGACAGTGTTAGTGCTTAAGTGAAGTGCTACACACTCGCTGGGTGTGTGCTCTCCGCGCTCCAAGGAACAACGCCCGGGACACTCATTGCCGCTGCCCCGGCCGTGGGCTGCCTTATTGGGCGCTTTGGCACTTTACATCTGGCGACCTGTTGCCAACACGGTACAGTAACATTTATACTGTACCCACCACCAACAAGACTGACCTGAGCTCGTGTGTTTTCACCGAGCCAGCCACCGCCGAGCATCGTCTTCGGGCTCGACACTAATATAAGGACCGTCTCTAGGCCTATTGCCTAGGGACTTAATTTTAAGTTAATTTTAAGATTTTATGTTTTATATTCATGACCGCCCGCTAGTCGGGACTTTAAATTGACTTGACGTTTTAAAACTTTGACTTTAAATTTTTGTTTTTTTTTTTTTTTTTTTTTTTTTTTTTTTTTTTTTTTTTTTTTTAATACTTTTAATTTTGAATATTTTTTAACTTTTAATAATTTTAACCATTTGACATTTTTAACTTTTTGACATTTTTTTTTTAATTTTTAAATTTTTTACATTTTATCAATTTGACAACGGAGGCTGCCATTTACACAGCTTCCGGTTAAACCATCGTCAGTCCACAAATTTACAACTTATACAAACTTGGACTGACGACACCGCGGACCTCTGAAGATGTCTTTGACCCAGCGCACACCTGCGAAACGGCCACAGAGGGGGTCCACTTCCCCAAGCGAGAGCCGAAATGGGCAACCATTACAGTTGTCCACGGTAAGGCGGAGCATCGGGGAGTGTGAAACCACATCTACGCCAAAGCCGCAACAAAAACCCTCATCCCCAAAACTTAACCTGACAGTGACAAAGTCAAAACCAAAGGCTGCGACCAGCCAGCAAGGTAGGGCAGTCATTGCCCATTCACCACCCGCCACTGTCAGCAGCCCTTCCCCCAACCCCGTCTATCCGTCCAGAATTGCCGAGGCAAAAGTGTGCCTAAATAAGGCCAAGACCCACCTCGGCAATTCCAGAAATTTAAAAACGGATCTAAAGGCGGGAGTAATGGAGGCCATCGACCGACTATACCAGTTGGTGAAGGAGTCGGAGGTGGCAAGGGGTGGGGAATCTACGGAAAAGGGGGAAAAGCCTGTTGAGGCAAAAGACGCCGGAGGCCAGAACGCGATGGCTGAACTCTGCCGTAGGATCGAGGAGAACTCCATACTGTCGAGGGAGAATACCGACAGAATGCGAGTCCTCCAAGCCTCCATCGAGAAGAATCAGAAGGCGATGGAGGACGCCAGGCCGGTGACGGATGACGTCGGAGGACGGGAACACAAGGACCTCATGGCAGAGGTCCAATCTCTGAGGCGCACTGCTGAAGAGATGAGTGGACAGCTCTCCGCGATGAGCGAGAAGGCTCCTTCATACGCGGAACAGCTGTCGAAACCGCGGCCCACTCCATTAGGAGCGGGGCCGAAACATTCGGTTATTGTGTCCTCCGACGACACCGCGGACACCGGCTCGGACGTGGTAGATAGAGTTCGGCAGGCGTTAGACGCCAAAAAGAGCGGCTTGCAGATTGAGCGGGTCCGAAAGGTTAAGGACCAAAAAGTCATTCTGAGCTGTGCCACTAAGGGAGAGATAGAGCGAACGGTGACACAGCTCAGGAAGGACAAGAAGCTCAAGGTCGAGGAGGCCAAGAACAAAAACCCCTTGGTCATCCTCAGAGATGTCTTCAAATACAACACAGACGAAGACATCCAGACCGCGCTCATCACTCAGAACATGCGGCTGGTAGGAGACCTTTCGGCCGATGACAAGGTCGTCACCGTCAAGTACCGCAGAAGGGCGAGGAACCCACACCAGAACCATGTGGTTTTGCAGGTCTCGCCCAAGATGTGGAAACGGTTGACGACCGCCGAAAGGATCTTCGTAGACATCCAGTATGTCCCGGTCCAGGATCAAACGCCGTTGATACAGTGTACACGGTGTTTGGCATTTGGACACGGCCGCAAAACTTGTTCTGAGACGGCCGACCTCTGCGCGCATTGCGGTGGGCGCCACCTCAGGACCGACTGCCCGAAATGGGAGTCAGGCGAGGCATCAGTGTGCCGGAACTGCGAAATCGCGAAAGTTCCGGGCACTGCCCATACTGCCTTCAGCCAAGAATGCCCGATCCGGAAGAAGTGGGACGCACTGGCTAGAGCCGCCATAGCCTATTGCTAAGGTGGTTACTAGGGTCCCACTCGGTAGGAGCACCGCAGCATACAAGATAGCCCAAGCGAACCTCCAGAGAAAGGGACTAGCGACCAACGAGCTCATGCTCGAAGCCAGTAAAAGGCGTATAGCAGTCGCGATGGTACAGGAACCTTACGTGGGGGGGAGAAAGGAGATGAAGAACTACGGAGCGGCGAGGATTTACCAAAGCGCGGATCGCGGTGAAGGCACTGTCAAGGCGGCAATAGTCGTCTTTGACCAAACTATTGACGTCTTGCAGTGCCCGAACTTTACCACGAATAACATCGTAGTGGTAAAGTTGCGAACCAGCGCATGGGAGTTCCTCGTCGTCTCGTACTACTTTGAACCCGACCAACCCATAGGGCCATACTTGGACCATCTGAACACCATAGTTCAATCTCACAGGAATTGTAAGATCATAGTTGGAGGCGACGCAAACGCAAAGAGTTCGTGGTGGGGCAGCACCACAAACGACAGCAGGGGCGAGGAAATGCTGGGTGCACTCATAGAGATGAATCTGCATGTACTGAACGACGGTGACGTCCCCACGTTCGATACTGTAAGGGGAGGACGACGGCTAACAAGCTTCGTCGACGTCACAGCATGCACAGGGGACCTTTTAGCGCTAGTGGAAGACTGGAGAGAAACAAAACAGCCATAGTTAATACTAACAGTAAACTCGATTTAGAAAGACATGTAAGCAACCTTACACAATTAGTCACAGAAACATGCACCCAAATAGTACCCAAACATAAATCAGACCAAAAACTTAAAATACCATGGTGGTCTGAGGATCTTGAGAGAATGAAGCGAGATGTCAACACGAAAAAGCGTAGAGTCCGATGTGCTGCGCCAACCCGAAGACCAGGAGTTGTCGAGCAGTACCTGCAGGCGAAACTAGAGTATGAAGACGCAGCCAAAAAGGCTCAGATCCAAAGTTGGAAAGCATTCTGCGAAAGACAGGACAAAGAAGGAGTATGGGAAAGCATCTACAGGGTCATAAAGAACACCACCAGGAGGCAGGAAGACCTTCCATTGGCGAGAGACGGCACTATAGTAGGGCAGCAAGAGTCTGCCCGACTCTTAGCGGAAACGTTCTTCCCGGGAGACCTGGAGACGGAGGACAGCTTAGACCACCAGCGGACAAGAGCCCTAGCGAACCGTGTGAACGACAGTGTCGATGGCGAAGTCCACGACCCGCCGTTCACACTGGAGGAGCTCAGAACCGCGGCGGAAAGTTTCAACCCGAAAAAGGCACCCGGAGGAGACGGCTTCACCGCCGACATATGTTGCCAGGTGATCAAACAGGATCCGGACCTGCACCTGGCAATCATGAACAAGTGCCTAGAGTTAGGTCTCTTCCCGGAACAATGGAAGGAAGCAGTGGTGGTCGTTCTGCGGAAGCCTGGCAAAACAGACTACACTAGCCCCAAGTCCTATCGGCCCATCGGCCTTTTGCCAGTCATGGGGAAGATTCTAGAGAAGATGGTGATCAATAGGCTCAAGTGGCACCTGATTCCTAGGCTCAGTCTACGCCAGTATGGCTTTATGCCCCAACGAAGCACCGAGGACTCCCTCTACGACCTGATACAGTACATACGCGGCAATCTACTTCAGCGAAAGATCGTGACCGTGGTATCATTGGACATAGAGGGAGCATTCGACAGCGCATGGTGGCCAGCCATAAGGGTGAGACTGGCCGAAGAAGAGTGCCCGGTCAACCTCCGACGAATCGTCGACAGCTACCTACAGGACCGAAAGGTTCGAGTTAGGTATGCTGGTGAGGAGCACATAAAGGGCACTCAAAAAGGGTGCGTGCAGGGGTCTATCGGTGGGCCTGTACTCTGGAATCTTCTTCTCGACCCGTTGCTGAAAGGACTCGAAACGCGGGGGCAATATGTACAGGCTTTCGCAGACGACGTAGTACTTGTTTTTGTTGGCGACACGGCACTAGATATACAGAGGCAAGCCAATCCCACACTCGCCTATGTGCGGGAGTGGGGGGTCAAGAATAAGCTGAAGTTCGCACCTCACAAAACAAGCGCGATGGTTGTGACACGAAAGCTTATCTACGACACCCCCCTCCTGACCATGGGTGGGATTGATATTGGCATCATGAATGAAATTAAGATCCTGGGGCTCACCATCGATCATAAGTTGACATTCAACAGCCACACAGCGAACATCTGCAGGAAGGCGTTGAATGTCTACAAACAGCTGGCAAAGGCCGCTAAAACTAGCTGGGGCCTTCACCCGGAAGTCATCCGGGTGATTTACACCGCCACCATTGAGCCCATCATCATGTATGCCGCCAGTGCTTGGTCGCCAGCAACAAACAAGATCACTACTCAGAAGCAGCTGAACACTGTCCAGAGGGGCTTTGCGCTAAAGATGTGCAAAGCCTACAGAACGGTGTCCTCGAACGCGTCGCTCGCTCTGACCGGGCTACTGCCCCTCTACATTCGTGTACGCGAAGCGGCCTCCCTTTACAAGGCCAAGAGGGGAGTACCCCGACCAGAGCTAGGCGACATGGAAGTCGAAAGCAGACTGGCGTATACGAGTACTCCGCATCCGGCAAAACATATGGACCTTAAGTTCATAAGCTTGACGGATCAGCAAAGCGTGACCACCAACGTAAGCAGCGCAGTAAGAATATACACGGACGGCAGCAAAATTGAAGGCAAGGTCGGCGCTTCACTTTCTATCTGGAATAGTGAAACCGAGATCAAGTCGCTCAAACTCAAACTGTCGTCTTACTGCACGGTCTATCAAGCTGAACTTTTGGCCATATGCCGAGCCACGAAATACGCGTCAGAGTGTAGAAGCGCCAGTTTCGCTGTAATAAGCGACTCTCGTTCGGCACTCGAGACAGTGGTCAACCCGCTCTCTCTTCACCCGCTCGCCGCCGAGGCGAGGAACAACATCGCCCAGTGCAGACTCCAAAACAAGGACATTTCCTTGTTTTGGATAAAAGCACACGCAGGGCTGGCGGGTAACGAGAGAGCGGACGAATTGGCAAAGCAAGCAGCGCTGCATAGTAAGACCAAGCCAACGTACGACAAATGTCCGGTATCATTCGTCAAGCGACAAATCCGTTTGGAGTCGCTGGACGAATGGAACCGTAAGTACAAGACTGACACCACTGCTTCTACGACGAAAATGTTTTTCCCTGACCTGGTGGTGTCCTATAGGACAATTAGGAAGATTCATCCCACTGCCACGCTCACACAGGTTCTGACCGGGCACGGTGGGTTCTCAGAGTACTTGAACCGTTTCAAGTGCAAGGAGGACCCATCTTGCATCTGTGAACCGGGTGTGAGCGAGACAGTGCAGCATGTCTTACTACATTGCCCTGTGTATGCAAGCCTTAGGCACGATGTACAGATGTCTTTAGACACAGTTTTAGATTTACACAGTGTTTGTAAACTTGTCATGGACAGCGAGAAACGTGATACCTTCCTAAGCTATTGCACGAAGGTAGCGACCAGCGTGATTAATAGAAATAAGACCTAAGCAGAAAGAGGCCAGCTGACAACTTATTATGTTAATAAGCCCCCACAGCAACTTATACAACACTGCGCTATTAATCACGCAGGCTGACATATTCGTGCAATAAAATAGGAAGGAATCTTGTTTATTTTATCACGTTTATAGTTTTGTTATTTATTCCGCTGTCCCTTTTTTGTATATATTGATAAGTTTTTATATTTACTCCTTTTGAGAAATATATTTTATTGGTATTTTTACTCGCTTTTCGAGAAAATGTCTTTTAAATACTGTGTTTTTACTACAATAAAAATGGACTGAAACTTTATTTATAACCGTGCTAATTAAGGTCTCTGACCCCCACATCAGAGGTGAACGCGGCCGGGCCATAAAGGCCCGGAATAAAAAAAAAAAAAAAAAAAAAAAAAAAAAAAAAAAAAAAACAAACACACAGACATACAGACAAACAGACAGACAGACAGACAGACAGACAGACAGACAGACAGACAGACAGACAGACATACAGACAGACAGACAGACAAAAAAAATAATCGCGTTTTTGTTATAGGTGTCGTATGTACTTTCATATGCATTTAGTGAAAATGTGTTATTTTGATATTAGAAACAGACACTCCAATTTTATTTATTTGTATAGACAAACAGATATTGGCTCAATAATCTCTTCGTTTATTCAGATGCGTGCACGCTGACTCATAGACAATAGTTGTTTTTATCAACTAAAGAGTATTGATTAATTGGACGTATGAAATTAAATAATCCATCTTTTATTGAAAGTATGTCTACATGATGATTTGACTGTTGACATAACAAATTAACCTGCGGTTAAGGTTATGAACCTACCACCATTTGGGTTGATAAGTATTGAGAAATAATATTATAGAGACAGCAATTTGAGTTTGGTTTTGACATAAAGCACTTTGAGAGAAACAAAATTATCATAAAAATTTAGTGAATTTGAGTAAAGTTTCAAAGAACGTCATCTCATACTGGGGCATAACATTTGAGTACCATTTATTTCTGCGGTTTGGTATCCAGAAGAATAGGGTAAGCCAATTAAATCCAATAATGGTAAGTTATCACAGAATGATGCGGATATGATGGCAAACTTCACATTTCTTTCGAAATACATACTTACTAGTTTTATTTCACTTCTTCAATTTATTTTCCTCATCTGAGGTTTAACCTGTCTTCACCATCGTGCCATGGCTCCGGATCAACCTTATAGAGGCATCAGCTCTACATCCTATCGTAAAGATCATCTCACATTTACCCGATCCAAAACCAGCCTGAAAACCACCTCGATAAAGTCCATTTTCACAAATTACAATGGCAGTCGCGTAAGTATTTGAAATTGCAATTCGTGATGGTGAGCGAATTTGAAATGTAGGATTGTGGTATTTGGGTTGAAATTAGAGAGGTGAGGATTTAGTAAAAGGACTGCGAACAGGTCTTTGTTTATAGTCATCGTAAGCCTTTATCTACACGAGTGTATAGGATTTAACATTTCGTGAACATCTCACATAAATAATTCATGTGCCAAAATTAACCTAATGAGTAAAATACAGATTTAATTGAAATCTACTCCGTATCTGGTAGACATAAAAACTTATTTGTAAATAAATTACTTGGAATAAAATTAAAATCAATATAGCAATCATAAATCTTAAATCTATAGTAATTAGGGAGACTCACGGAAAATTTGTTATAATGTTATTTATATGCAAATATTACAAAAATATGTACCTATACAGATGCATAATATAGATGGAAGAATATTACTTCGTCGGTTAATATTTTTATTATACATAATTATTTGCCTTCTGATATTATTTTATAACACATCTAAATGATGGCTGAGTTTGGGTACTTATGTAATACACCAACACGCAAAGGTTTTTATAATTTTCCACATGCAAGGCCGTTTGTAGTATTTTAATAAATATTACAATTTATTTGTCGCATTTTAAAAAGTGGGGCAATATTTCGGGAATAACTTTTTCATATTGTCCCTCGGCTGGGTGTCACTGGGATCGCCCCCAGTCCATTGTACGGCAGGCTTTGGGACCATACAGTTGGTGCTATAGTCTGGCAATATTTATTACTTTATTAGGTAATAAAATAAACCTGCCGTCCAATTTCAGTAACTTTAATAGTTCTAGCTCTGCGCTGATGATGTCGATCTGGTCCCCTCTCTTTACAAACGACTCATTAAGGAGTACATAATATATCACGAACGGTTCCTAGATGATACAAACAGATTAACATACATATCATGGTGGGTACATAGCGATTATATGATTAATGGCACACACGCAAAGTGGTACAAGGCTCTCAGTTTACGAGTACGTAGTACCATGCAGTTGCAAAATACAACAAATATTGTTGTTCAACTTCAAACAAATTGGTGCAGTGAGAGAGGTATGCAGTTAAGAGAAAATTGCAACAATTAATTATTTTTTGGAACATGTGTTGGAAATTGCAAATTTTATGTTGATTTATTCTGTACATACATATTTTTAAATATAGCAGTGATATCCGATTGTTTAAGCACGCGCCTTGTGGGCACCAAGTCTTGGGTTCAAACCCCGCCTCGCACCTCTAGGTTTTTCGAAATCTATGTGTGAATCATAATTTCTATTTGATTATTACTTGCTTACGGTGAAGGAAAACATCGCGAGGAAACCTGCATGTCTTAGAAAGTCTAACCAATTTTCGAAAGACATGTGAAATCCGCCAACCCGCACTGTGCCAGCGTGGTGAATCCCGCTCGTAGTGAGGAGAGGCCCGTGCCCAGGAGTGGGACATCAAAAAAGCTGAATAAAAAAAATCTTAGTAAAGCCTTCCTCTTCTCTGTGCTTTGCCATTTAGCGGCCACGTTATGTTCTAGTTACACGGAGTTACTTGCAAATAGGCGTATTCGTTGCAGGGTGTTATGGATGAGCAGAAATGCATCAATTTTAACTTTATTACCAAGTAGTTCTATGAATTTCAGTTGTTTTTAAAGAAGTTATCGTAATTGATCCAATTGATCAAATAATAATAATTTAGCCCTTTTAACTTCCCACTCCTGGGCATGGGCCTACCATTAATACTAGGGGGATTCAGTCCAAAAACAAAATCGTTGGCCCAGTGCGGGTTGGCGGATCTCACATGTCTTTCGAAAATAGTTTAGATTTACTAAGACACGACTCACGATGTTTTCCTCCATCGTAAGTGAGTGAGTGAAAATAATATTATCAATTGACTCTACCATTGTAAAATTACATTACAAATAGAGTAGTCATTATTGTAAAAACACCCACTTGTTACAACAAGTTACGATATAAATGAGGTGTAAAAAGTGTGCGCCAGTGACCTTAATGATATACCATTAGGGGGGATTAGGGGGGAATAAAAAATATTATGATCTCTAAACATAAACAAATTGCATTTTTTTTTCTAAACATTTAATATGATTGATATCTGTACATATAACTTAACAGCTTAATTTAACTTGAAAGAATGTGTGCACACAAGTAAGGTGTAGGTATTATGAAATAACGAAAGGTGTACGGAAGGAAGACGGTGTTTATAATATAATTTTGTTATTTACTTCGTGTAGGTGATAATACATAATTGACGTGACGAATTAAATGAAATGTTAAGAAGACGACTTCTCCTAAAAGAATATTTTATAAATTCAAAAATCTTCATATTAATTTTCAAAATCTTGTTATTAGTACTATATAGTATATACCAATAATGAGCAGTTAGAATTTAACACCTGCTCGAAATGCTGCTTCCGCTGAGAAGACACGGGAAAAAAACTCAATGGTTACTCTTTTCAATAAAATAAAAAATGGTGACATTCTCTGAAACGGCAACTCAATGTGAGCAGGTAACACCATTGTCGCCGCTGGGGCGTCACAGTTGACGAAAACCTGTGGCGATTCGTATTTCAGCGGCGAGGTCAGACCGCTGGGTTTTAGTGGGTAGGCTGGACAGTCGTCCAGGAGTCCCACATATCCGTCTGGGTTCCCCCGAGCCCAGACGGAATGCGTAACCGCATTTCCCAGCGAAAACAAAAAAAAAAAAAAAAAAAAAAAGGTAACACCATTGTCACTAAAAAGCACTATCTCTTTCGATAATTCGAGCTAGTAACAAATTGATATTGTAATTATGATTTGCACATAGATTTTCCGAAATCCGTGGTGAGAGCCGGGGTTTGAATCCTAGACCTTCAGGAAGCTATACAATCGATTACCACTTCACCTAATAGTAATGTTAACAAAACGTTAAAATCATTAGTTACAGAATATAAAAGTATTATTGAACCCATAATACATTCTAGGTTGATTGTTTTATAACATCTGAAATATATCGGCAACCTTGTAATTAAATACCCGATACACAAAATGGTTTATGACCAAAACTATGGGCAATTATAATAGATACTGGTTGTAGAAAAAAACGTATATTAGGGTCATAAATGACACAACTGTTTATTTTGTTAGATGTTAAGCTTTGGAGTTAAATGTTTGAATTCCGTGCAGGGTAGTTAATAATTATGCAAGTTTTTTTTTTATTTGAGCGAATTATTGTTTTCATATGGGACTGGAAAGATATTTTAAAATCAGGAAGGTTAGCTTCCTGTTATTTGTCTAGCGGTGAGAATGATGTGATTGGATTTCTGTACAAACTTATCCGCTATTAAACCGCCTCATGGGATGAATTTCCTAAAATCCTTTCCTTTATTTTTCAAAATCCAAATCGGTTCAAAGTCAGGTAGCTTACCTGTACCAATGTTTTTTTCCAAAGAATTTGTAATAATATGTCATTATTGTTACAAATTCTTTGGTTTTTTCACACGAAAATATCTAGCTCATTACACATTTAAACACACACTTTTGGATGGGTGACCATTACCTAGTGGTAGTTAGAACTGAGCGCTTCCGTGTGTGCTTCGAAAGCTACATTACTGGCGACGCCGCCTATCACAGACGTTAAGCCATGTCAGAGTCCTTCGGGCGGCCTGAGTAATCCGCCATCAGAGTTGGCCACTAGATGAAGATTTACATTATATTGTAGTTAAATCCCGTGTAAAATTATATGCTTCTTGTTAGACCCAATAGTGTCGACTATGCGTTGTCTGTGAATCAGTTAGTTAGTTATCATAATTGCATAAAATATTAGCAGGCCATTGTCCTGCCCTGAAAATTAAAACAAAAATCCTAGAATCGGGGCCATCTTCTTGGTCCAGTTGTAAATCTAACCCACTCACAAAACTACATCATGTAAATGGGCCGAGCCCATTATTTATTTATTTATTTAATTGGTTTACCAGCGTTTATATACATTACTACATTCATAATACACATGCAGATAAACTTAGAACTAAATGCAATAAACAATTAAAGGTAAACACCACTTGTACCACTAGCTTTGATTACATAGTATAAGGTAATAATTATTCAGAAAGTAACATGAAGTAACATTAGGAGGCGTTTAGTGACTAACAGATGTAGGTACAGAAGAATAAAATTACTATAAAGATAAAAGTGAAGATATTTCATTAATTTATTTAAATCGACTGGTATAAAATTAATTACTTAGACGTGCATAAATGCAACTCAATCAATCACATTTTTTAATATGTACTTATTTAACTCAGAAACAGACCAGATCACCAGACATTTATGGACATTTGGTCTTTTAATATGAAATCGTGATATCCGCGATCATAATGGCGACTGAACTATGTAATTTGGCCATTAAATGGTAAACCAATAACTGGAAAATGATCGATGTCTGTAGAAATATAGTTTTTTTTATTAATAATTTTGGCTTAGCGGTGGCAAAAAATTAAATGTGGAAACAATTAAGACGCAGTTTCGGTAATTTTATTTTAAAGATTACTAGCAATGTGACTTAATCACATTACTAGTATTCCCATTAACCCATCCAGCTAAACTAATGGTTGTATTAGGAGTGGGCTCACGTCAATAGATTAATGGCCAGGATGGGGATCGAACTCGGAACCTCTCAGCTACGAGGACGGCCCCTCTAACCACTAGGCAATTGACGCCTTAATAACTTTAATTATAGCATTCCTTATAGCCATGATTTGAGTGTCATTAATATAGGCCATATATAGCTACTTTTTCTGTGGCATAGAACATGCGTGATAGATTATCGGCATGGCCCCAGACATTCCTAATGCGATACCAACGGTAGTGTCTTCGGTGTCTTCGGCAAAATGACCTAGCTGTGGTCTGGGTGTCACTGGGGACGCTCTCATGAACTATTTACAGAAGCCATATCAAAAGTGTTGCTAATAATGGGACCATACAGTTTGTTTCAGCCTGGAAAAAATAATTATTTATTTATTTTACGTCTCTTCTCAAGCTGGACTACCCCCTGCCTAAGCTAGATAATTATTATTATTATTAAGCTTAAATCCTTACTTTAATATTATAAATGCGAAAGTAACTCTGTCTGTCTGTCTGTCTGTCGCTCTTTCACGCCAAAACTACTCAACCGATTTCAATGAAATTTTATACACAGATAGTCTAGAGCCTGAGAAAGGACATAGGCTACTTTTTAATGCGAAAAAAGAGTTTTAAGGGGTTGAAAGGGGGGATGAAAAGTTTTATGGAAGTATCGTCATTTTTAGAGCTAGAAGCTTGAAAATTATTTGTTAGGCTGTTGATTCGATATAAATAAAAATTACATTCAAAGTTTGTAAAATTTTTACCCTCAAGTGTGTAAAATAACAATAGGGAATAGGGGATGAAAGTTTGTATGGAAATATAGCTCTTTGCAGTAAAACACTGCAAATAGCTCATTAAAGTAAATAAAGGAAGGTTTTATTTGTAAAAAAATGCCTAAATAATTTAAAATGCTACCCAAAGACACTATTCCACGCGGACCAAGTCGCGGGCACAGGTAGTAAATAAATAAACGGTAGTAGAGCCAAGTTGTAGCCAATTGGATGTCAACTGGCTATAGACCTGGACGACCGCATGGGGCAGTGGCTCGAGCGTAGGCCGCTCGGCTCACTGCACCGAGTGGCTGCGGGTTCGATTCCCGTCAAGTTATGTTTTGGAAATGGCCTTTGCGTAATTTTACCTGGTCTGGGTGTTACTGAGATCGCACCCAGGCCATTGTACGGTACCCATAGTACAAGCGTTGCTTAGTTTGGGACCATACAGTTGGTATGTAGTGTTTAACTATCTAAATATATATAACTCAAAGGTGACTGACTGACTGACTGACATAGTGATCTATCAACGCACAGCCCAAACCACTGGACGGATCGGGCTGAAATTTGGCATGCAGGTAGATGTTATGACGATAGGATTTTGATTAATTCTACCACCAAGGGGATAAAATAGGAGATGAAAGTTTGTATGCAACTTTGTCAATTAAATTCCACGCGGACGAAGTCGCGGGCACAGCTAGTTATTTATAATTGACTAAATTTCATATACGGGCTGGCTCGACGGGGGTAGTATCACCCTCTCACAGAAGATCGGCTGAAAGTCGCTATGTAGATGCGTTTCGTGCTATGAGTGAGGGAGCTGGGAGAACAACCTTTTCCTCCCTTTGCCCCACTTCTCTTAACGTGAGGAATGTGTGAACAATGCGTCTGGTATTGCAAACATCTATAGGATAGGGTTACTGCTTAACATCAAGGTCATACGCTTGTTTAACAACTTTATTATAAACAAAAAAAAACAAACATAATAAATATCGTCTGACAGCCGACACATCAACTGTATGGTCCCAAACCAAGCAACACTTGTACGATGGGCACCGTACAATAGACTGGGGGCGATCCCATTCACACCCAGATCTGGGAAATTTTCGGAATTTGCTCCGGCGGGAATCGAACCCGCAACCACCTGGTGCAGTAAGCCGAGCGGCCTACGCACGAACCACTGCGCCAAGCGGTCATCAAAGGACAGGACAGGACGTATTGTTTGATCGACCACTTGGCTCCATATTGAGAGCATTATTATTGTAATACATACGGTTGATATTTGCCCGGCATCTAGAATCAAGCAGTTATTACTATTACGTAGATTGTTCGGTTAACAAAATCACCATAAACATTTCACGAAGCCACAGATACCAAGCTTTATTATAAGAACCTATACTTATAGGCACAAAGGCAAATGTTAGCGTTCGGTATTCAGAGGATCTATTTCGAATAAGCGACATTTATAAGGTTTAAAGTAGACGATCGACAAATGTTTATTTACGACTATGTTAGAGCCGTCGTGACCTCCTTTCGGTTTTAAATCGATGAATGATTGTAGCTCCTGTTACCACTCTAGTAGTAACTAACTATAACTTTAGGGGGCATTTTGCAACATTTCAGGCGATTTTTTTTTGATCTGGACTATATGTCGTTGGCCAGAGTGGCCATAACAACTTCACCCGGACAGAGGGCGAGCGCAAGTGCGCTCCAGCCAGAGGGGCAGGGGGGCAGCTAGCTCAAGGGCGCCACAAGGGACACGACCTCGGCTTGGGCCGCTGCCAGGAGAGGTGGCCAGGGTAAATCTACCACCGGATCGGAACGCAACATTTCAGGCGATGACGTAATAATATTGAGGACCTAAAACACACCCAGCATGAATCTATTATGAAGAGGAAAAACTAATAACTATAACTTCCTCAATTGTAAATGTTTTCGGTGTTAGAGATAAGCTGTTCCCAATTGATTACACCACATTCACTGGCTTTCGACCGGGGTAGTTATGATAGCTGCGTTTATTAAGGGAGCCAGAAGCCCACCCCTCTGTCCCACTCTACTTCCGGTCAGCATCTTGCGAGAAATGCCTTTGGTATCGCAAGCATATATAAGCTACGAGAACTGCACAACTTCAGGGAGGTTTAATGCTTGTTAGCGAGCATCTATCACTACATAGTATAAAACAAAGTCGCTTCCCGCTGTCTGTATGTCCCTATGTATGCTTAGATCTTTGAAACTACGCAACGGATTTTGATGCGGTTTTAATAGATAGAGTGATTCAAGAGATTTATATGTATAATACATGCATAATATAGTATAGAAACACTGGTAATTTTAGAGCCGTGCGAAGCCGGGGCGGTTCGCTAGTATTATATTAAATTCTCATGTCACAGTGTTGGTAACCAAACTCCTCTGAAACGGCTCGACCGATTATTATGAAATGTTGTGTGTATATTCGGTAGGTCTGAGAATAGGTCGTATACCTATTATAATTTATAGAGCAGAACATCGTTTGCTAGTTGATCTGTAAAAAAAAATGAACACCGACTTTTCTAGGAGCTCATTGAAAGTCGGTCGTCTGTGTCCTATGAAACATATAGCACAAGTCGTCAGTAGCAAGTCGCTAGCTGGAGACTAAAACAAACCTTGAATAACTGTGTTACGTCGTTACTAACTTCATCAGTCTTTACTTAAGTAAGTAATCGTAATTAATGCTAAAACTTGTGTTTCGATATTTAATATCGTTATTTACATAAATACTAGATATTTTTGAATGATGAAATAATAATATATAGGCATTTATTTATACTCATTTTAAACGCCTCATATTTCATGAAAGTTTGACCAAATTTTGCAATGGCCATGAGAACAGTTTATTTGTTGAAAACTTTATCTTATGGAATTCTCGTTAAACCCTAGTCCTAACCCTAACCCTTGACCTAAACCTAGGCCCTTGATCCTTGGCGTAACTAAGCTAAAGTCTAGAAAATATTTACGTATAGGTAGGTACTATATGAAAATATATTGAAATACTGAGTTACGGTGGTTGGTACCATGAAGTACATACAAAATGAAAACTATGTATTTAATCTGAAAAGATCTTAAAAAAACCTACTTTCCGTGTACGGGGAGGCACCTCCAAAAAAGTGATTGTATGACTTTTATATATTTGGAATTGAGATGAACTTTTGAGATAGCTTTGTATCAAATTGTATCGTCTTCCGTCAAAATCTGTAGAAGTTATGGCACTTTGACAGACTGGGACAGACAGATGATCTGATTAGTTTTACTTGTGGGGACTGCAAATAATAATAATATAATATAATAATAATTTTCCCCTTTTTTGACGTCCCACACCTGGGCACGGGCGTCCCCTCACAACAAGGGGGATTCAGGCCGTAATCCACCCTGGCCCAGTACGGGTTGGTGGATTTCACGTATATTTCGGAAACACTACCAGAACCTGAAAATTAGGCAGCCAAACACACACCAAATTCGTTTCCCAATTACACCCAATGACGTTATTTTTTATTAGGTAAATAGCCTGAAACCGATTTGAGAATAACTTATAACCCGGCAGATTATACTGACATTTAAGTAACCAAACTTCCTCCAAATGAATTTCTATGCACTAACACCCACGCATCAATCAACGTTAATTAAACCTAAACACTTTGGCATTAAGCATAGATTAAATTAACAATAAAAAGTGCTCTGTCAATCACGTATCCTGAAGCTGATTAAACAAATTTGCGCACACGCACCGAGGTCGCGCAGTACTCGTAACAATTTACTTTATTAATTTAAAATAATTCAAGCAGTCTTCGAGATACAATTACTTAACAATCTGAATACGACTTTATTAAGTGTTGATAAAGGTTGATATTTGGGCGTGATGTCGATTGGATGCAGTGATCCACGAATGTGTATCGTTTGAGATATTGAGTTGAGTGCCATTAGTATAAAACACGGCAGATGTGCCAGATCGGTCACATTTCACTGCGGTCACCCCTAGAGGACACATCCGACATGAAATACGTTAGTAACCAGTGTTTAGAGTTCTATTTCGTGATTTACAATCATAGCACAATCATTTTTATCAGTGATTTTGTGGTTTCAGTCGAATTTACTGTTCCGTGTGATTGTTCAAGTGTGGTGATTGGGTTGTTCGTCGTTTCTACTGAATACGACAAGTGGAATCCATTTTCATTATAAACTAATACCCACTGATTTGTCTCGGTTCTTAGATAACATTTAATCCATGCTTTTTATTAATAAAGTAATCATTATGATTACTCTGTAAGCTGCTTCAGTTTAATCCGCTGCATTAAATTAAACCGATGCTATAACTAGGTAGGCGGTTTATTTAATGCGCTCGTTGAACTTCTTTCAACGACGTATGATTTCAAACATTTTGTACCCAAATGTCTTACCAGTTGGAATAACATAATTTGCGTCATATTTTACCATAATTTATTTTAGTGGGAAGAGGGGTCTCCCTTTCCGAGTTCCGGGTTCGATCCCCGTCCGGGCCATTAAACTGTTGACGTGAGTTCACTCCCAGAACTAATATTAGCTTAGCTAGAGAAGCTAACGGAACTGAGAGTCATGTGATGCCAGTAATCTTTAGGTATCGCGTAATTCATGTCAAGATGATTACAACTTGAGGTCGATTTGATTTTGTATGATTTTATTCAATTACCTTTTCCGGTGGCAACAACCTTCTACCCTATTAGACACATCACTGCCATCCTGTGTATAGCCTGGTCTTTGGATCTAGACTTTAACCTTGTTGAGGTGTAAACTTGACGTATTTGGTCCCACTCTGATATCATTTGCCCTTTTTCATCCAAAGTGAAATGAATGGGATTGTATGATTGCTGGGAAATGTTGTTATTTCCACAAGGAGAGAGGCAAAAATGTATTATCAAAAATCCGAGGATTGAGAAAACCCTTCTTTAATACACAATTGACGTCACCAAAGGGGCAAACCCGGAACTAATAAAAAATAGGTCAAACGATCCTTGAACGATTTGAAACGGTCAAATGATATCGAACTTATTTCCAGAAGGGTGTATACAAAAAATTATTCAGTAATCCAGTAAATCCGAAATTGTAATCTCTAAGTATAAAATAATACCTGATACCTGATAGTATATCAAGTTCATAATTATACCTATATATTTTTGATTAACATATTAAGCTTTTACATACCGCACAAACTTTTTGTCGCACTGCTTACTGGTTTTTCCTTCGTAATATGCAACTTTAGACTTCGCTTACAGGAGTAACAGTAGAAGTGGTGTTTGCCCCAATTATATTACCAAAGTTTAATTTTATTGCGCTACTCCAAACTTTGTAACATCACTTTTTAATTGTGTGCAATCGCGTTGATTTAGTACCTACCGCAATATTGCACAGTGTTGCCAGCTGTGAACTAACCGCAAACGGTGACAGAAGGAAGTCGGTGCCATCCAATTAACACCCTGAAAAATTTAAGCAATTGTGACTATTAACGTATTTGTTTAAGGTTGCAATTTGAATGATTGTCAGAACTATTTCATACTTATTCATATTAAATTATGAAAAATAAATGCATGGTCTGGAATCTTGCGAATGTGCAAATCAAACAAATTGGTCAAACGCTAAAAGTAACTTGCCCATGTGTATGAAATCGGAAGGTGCTAAAATTTCAGTATTACTCAACTCTTCAGTAGAGTTTTTTCATCGGAATACTAACAACTGTCGCGACAGATTCAACTGCATACAGTATTTTTTTCAAAATTGGTTGATCATAGATTTCAAACATGATTATTCAGGGGATTTCATGGACATTAAAATACAACATTTTCTTATAAACTAAAATAAACTTACTAAAAGTAAAATGAATTCACATCGTCGTCGATGCCAAAAGTGCCCAGGAGGCTGGCTGCATATCCGCGCTGATTAGTGAGGCTTACTTATTCGTTGCGCGAAAAACAGACTAGCTCGCCAGTCACGTGATTCGGCGAACAATCGCGCTGCTATCTCCTTGTAGAGGAGACTCGCGTTAAAATTAATACTTGAAACGAATTTGGGAACCTTACTTTTTGAAGCGAAGCTTCTATACGGACGTTCGGGGCGCTCTCCGCACGACCGCTGTATCCATGATAAGCGTCAGTAGCGTTACACGACACATACCTATACAGGTATACATAGTGGCAGCTGTTTTTAACGCTTAGTTCCAACGCTTTATACTCTAAAGCTTCGCTTCTTTCGAGCGTCCCTAGACGGCACTGTTTGTTAGACTAGTCCCACCACACACTCTTTCCGCTGCTTTTCCTGTAAGCCAAGATCCAAAATGGCGCCGAGCAGACCCGTATATTACTACTAAAACAAACCGTGTACCTTTATCATTATTGGGAGGGCGCCACAGGATCGCACTAAATAAAAACTACCTTTCCTTAACATGACTACTTTCAATTCCAGTTCATCATCCTAGTCCTGGCCTCAGCGGCCTCCGCCGCCCGCCTTGACCAGAGCATCTACCTCCCCCCCCACGCCAGCTCCTCAGGCGGCTCCAACGCTGGACTCCAAGCTCCCGGAGGCCACGAGGACTATACTCACAGCAGCCAGGGCTCTGCCAGCAGTAATGCTGAAATCTTGAGATACGAGAATGAGATAAACGAGGAGGGATATCATTATGCTTACGAGACCAGCGATGGAACCAAGGCTGAACAGCAAGGTATGTAGAAAAAATATATTTTCCTGCGAAGTATAAACAATCCTAATATATACCTTACTAAAATTGAAAATTTAAAAAAACCCCCGATGCGAAGACTTTTTAAACTACAAAAGTGATGATAATTTTCAATCATCTGAACCGAACACTCTCGATCAGAATACCTTTCTAACAAAAGACACTAAATTAAAATGCCAGAGACAGACACATGTTAAACTTATAACAACCCTCTTTTTTCGTCGGGGTTTAATAAAACCGGTAGATATAGAGTAATGGTAAAAGGCACTGCAGTGCATCACTGCCGGCCCCTTTGGGAAATATAGACGTGATGATGGTGTGATAGAATTTAAAAAATATAAAAAAGATGTTTTTTTAATAAAAAAAAGTCGGCAGAAGAGCTTACGACCTGATGTTAAGCAGTTAATCTAGCCTTTAGATGCTTGCAATAGCAATGGCATTGCTCGCACGGTGCCAAGCTGAAGGGGAGTGGGATAGAGGGAGGGGAAGGGAGGGGGTTAGGACTTCCGGCTCTTTCACTCATCTTACGAACCGCAGCAATAATAGGCGCAGGCTAACATACCAAGTTTAATATTATACTAGCTGTGCGACTTCGTCCGCGTGGAATTTAATTGACAAAGTTTCATACAAACTTTCATCCCCTATTTTATCCCCTTGGGGGTAGAATTAATCAAAATCCTTTCTTAGCGGATGCCTACGTCATAAAATCTACCTGCATGCCAAATTTTAGCCCGATCCGTCCAGTGGTTTGGGCTGTGCGTTGATAGATCACTATGTCAGTCAGTCAGTCACCTTTGAGTTATATATATTTAGATTAAACTGACGAGCAGTTATACCATGGGTACCGTAAAGGATTGGACGTGATATCTCCCAATAATCCAAGCTAGGATAAGTTACAAACGGCCATTCCTTTTTGCACCGCCGGGAATAGAATCAGCAACCACCCGGTGCACCCGGGGCATACGCTCGAACCAAAACCCCAACCGTTTATCAGTATTGCATCCTTATTTCAGGCCGCGTGATCCCTGGCTCAGCTCCCGAGGAAGGTTCCCTCCAAGTCTCAGGGTCATACTCGTATGTGGGCGACGATGGGCAGAGCTACTCCGTGAGCTACACAGCTGATGAGAACGGGTACCGAGCTGAAGGGGCCCATCTGCCTACACCGCCACCGATCCCTGATGAGATACTGAAGAGCCTCCAGCTCACAGACAGATCTAGAAGTAAGTTGAATAGCCAGATAAGCACGGCCATCTTGACCTTTATCTACTACCTGTGCCCGCCACATCGTCCACGTCGTATTTTAGAATTAAAGATTTACGTTTATTTATACAATACGGCAGGATAACATGGGTTTTATTTTTTTACGTGGAACCCTATTTTTTCTCAGCTATCTCCGCTATCTGCTTGTGAAAATCCCGTCAAAATCGGTCCAGTCATTTCGGAGATTACCCGGAGCAAATATACAGACAGAAAGACGGACGATAGTTTTTAAATTGCGTTTTTGTTAAAGTCCCGTGTGTAAAGCCGTGTGTACATTCAAATGCATTTAGTGAGAATGTGTTATTTTGATATTACAAACAGACACACTAATTTTATTTATTTGTATAGATAACATTTATCTACTGGTTTTATGGCTCTATACATAAGTGCAATGTGAAATTAATTCTAATGGATAAGTTATTGACTTCATAATTTTATTTGTTTGACTATTATCGACCCTTTCTGTTCATTAATAGCAAAATTCAAATGTGTGACTGTTTGCTCAGTGTTTTTAATCAGGCTTTCAAAATTGTACTGATACATTTAACAGCAGTTAGGAATAATCGTCTGTAATGTAAGAGATTAAGGACTAGTTTCATTTAATTATGTTTATATATTTTTTTCAGGCCAATACGACAGCCAGAAAAGCAGCTATGATGCCGATGCCGGTTATTAAAAAAGAATATTTGGTGAGCGACATTAGTCATTGACTGTACTGCGTGACTGTACAGTCAAGCGCTGATTAATTTCGACTCTATTATTTTCTAATTAAAATAGATTTGTCTATGTTTGATTGGACGTTACGGCCAGTACCTGTGTTCAGTTAGTCGTTACTGTTATAATATTTTTTTTATAATAATAATAAAATGTAAATAATTCAAATATGTTGTTTTCATAAAAATCAATATGTAATTAAAAGCTAACGATGCATTTTTTTTAGGAAACTGTTTTCTAAATTGGTTTTGCATCACTACCAACATTTTTTTTATAAATATTCCTAGCAGCCATATTAGTGTTAGCAGCCTGGTTAGCTTTTCCAATTAATTGCTAAGTACTTGTACTAAGAGTGGAATAATATTAAATAAGAAATGGCCTTTCCGTAATTTGCCCTGATCTGGGTGTGATTGGCATCGCCCCCAGTTTATGGTACGGTACTCATAGTACAAGCGTTCCTTACTTTGGGAGCATACAGTTGGTGTGTCCAACTGACGATATTTAATTCCCAATCGATGGAAACCTTCCGTTGATTGTGAATAACCCGCAGGATAGTTCTATATAAAATCCACGCTAGCCAGTGCAAGACCCAGTTTAGCGGCTGGGACAGGGTTCGAATCCGGAATCTCGGTTACGAGAAGGCCCGTTTAATTTAATTTTATCATATGTTTTATAGTCAACGTCATGACTATGATTCTCAGATCATAATGATCACACATTTCAGAGAATTGTGATTGCAATGATACGAGGGATGCCTTTTAAGTTTTGTCGTTTGAAGAAAAAAACACAACTAGAACCTTATAGTACTTTTTATTGTTTTTCAAAGTATTCACCACGTAGCTTAATACACTTTTCCATTCGCTCAAACCAGTTATTATAACATTTATTCCACTCTAAAGTGGGGGTGTTCAAAATGGCTGACTTGAAAGCGTCGACTGCTTCTTGACTGGACTGGAACCTTTGACCACGAAGACTTTTCTTAATTTTAGGAAATGTAAAAAAATCGTTAGGGCTTAGGTCAGGACTGTATGGAGGATGGTCAAGAATTTCTACTTTTTCCTGCTTCAAATACTCAATCGTTTGACGAGCGCTGTGTGAACTTGCATTGTCGTGGTGCAGGATGATGCGTCGCTTTGAGTTAGATTTTCGAAGTTCGGCGATGACTTGTGGTAAACAAACTGTGGTATACCACTCTGCGTTAACCGTTCTACGATCATCAAGTGCAATAGTCGCAACATGGCCGGTTTTTCTAACGAACGTGGCCACCATCTTCTTTGAAGTGCTTCGAGAACGAACAACTTTAGTCGGCTTTGGCTCGTCTTGAAAGACCCAGATTGTAGATTGTTGTTTGGAATCAGGATCGTAGGCATAGATCCAAGATTCGTCACCACTGATGATGTCGTAGACGTGATTTGACTCTCCTCGGTTGAACCTTTGCAGAGTTTTCTTACACCATCTGACGCGGGCCGCCTTGTGATCGTCGGAAAGCAGATGCGGTATCCAACGGCAAACTAGCTTTCTTACACCAAGCGCTTCATGCAAGATCTTCTGAATGGTTGTCCCTGAGATGCCTAATAGAGCCTCTATCTCTCGATACGTCACATGACGATCTTCGAGAATTAGTTGTCTCACTCCAATGATGTTATCTTGAGTGAATGCAGATTTTGGGCGACCTTCGCGAGATTTGTCACTAACACTAGTATGTCCACGCTGGAATTCTAAATACCAGCGTTCGACAGTCCGCAGACATGGGGCTTCATCCCTGAACACAGATATTAGCTCTTCAAAACACTGAAGCCGTGTCAGGCCTCTTCTAAAGTTGTAGAAAATTATTGCACGAACATTTTCCTTAGAAAGATTCATTTTCGTACGTAACCTGACAGATTCTAATCGACGCTGTGACTAAACAATAACATTAATCCTAATACATTCAACTGTTTTGAGATTCGAAATTTAAACACATTCGAATATAGAACAGTTCCAAATTCAAAATTGCCGGGAATTATGGAAACGACAGAACTTAAAAGGCATGCCTCGTATCACCCTGGGTGCAAACGGCCTTCTTAGTCTGTTCAGATTTAATGTAATATGCTATATGCCCATAGTTCCGCCTCTATAGGAGCGAGCTCACGCTGAGGCTGAACATGTCTGGACTATAATGTTATATTACTAGTACCTATAATTCGTCACGCATAAACTATTATTGGTGACTGTGCTCTATCCAAGTGAAGGATGTCGCTTACTTAGCGCAAATTGTCCTACCAGCTTGATTCAAATTCAAATTCAAATCATTTATTTTGTTTAGGCCTACGGGGGCACTTACAAATTGTCAATTTACATATTTTTTTCCTTATATCTACAACCGGATCGGAACGCGACCTCGACTGAGAAGATCCGGCAAGAAACTCAGCGGGCTTGTCTTTTTACAGGTATTTTTTTTTTTTTTTATCGCCAGTTGCTTATTTTCAATAATTACAAAGGGTAGTACTTAGATATTAATATAAATATTAAAATAGCTCCAGTGTGTTGCCTTTTGATGTTATCAAGAATTATACAAATAATTCGGACTAGTAGGGCAAGACACGCTACGCTTTGACATTATTATTGACTGTCGAGATTTTAGCTGCTTAGTCCCAAGCTGATTTATCATCCAAATAATCCGAGATTTTGTAATAACCCTTTGCAGTGAGTTTAGTTTTAATTAGGGTTTTAAAGTTATTGATAGGTAAATCTCGGATTTCATTGGGAAGCTTATTGTAAAAACGTATACATTGTCCCATAAAAGAATGACTTATTCTGTGGAGACGAGTTACATGTACGGATAGCTTGTGCTTATTCCGTGTATTAATAGAATGAGCGTCGCTCCTTTTCTCAAAATTATTAGCATTTTTTTTACGTACATGAGATTTTCATAGATAAATTTCATGATACAAGTTTTGACTGATTTAAATATCGATTGAGTAATCGAATCTTCCTGTTTCCAAGCAGCGCTTCTGGTGGAAACTTGCAGTTGTACTGGTGAAGCTATGACATTCGATCATTCAACTATTATTTTAATTTGTTTAATTTAGTTTGTTGTTTAATTTAATTAGTTTAATTAATAGGTAGGTACATTAAAAACTCGTGCTAACGGCTGTATACTCCCTACTAAGGCCCCTATTCAAAATCAATGTCAAGTTTGAGAGCGATCTTGCAAATGTCATTCTTATGTAGTCCAGTGTTAAATGTCACGTCATAAGCTTACTCAACTTAAACTTACTCGGCAAGCGTAGTGTAGGACGCCCTCCGACCAGGTGGGATGACGATCTGCGAAAGACTGCAGGCAGATGCTGGATGCGGCAAGCTGAAGACAGGGCGCTATGGCGCTCATTAGAGGAGGCCTATGTCCAGCAGTGGACAAGCAAAGGCTGATGATGATGATGATGATGAAGCTTACTCAAGACCGCTCTCAGACTTGAAATAGATTTATTAATACGAGCCTTAGCTCCTTGAGACGTTGTTATCTGTCTTATTTTTAGGGCGAGTAAAATTTGAGTTATTTTTGAGTAAGTACTTATGCAGTAGTAGCCTAAGCATATTCATATAACGTAGAATGTGTTCAATCCTACTCATATTACAGATTTTATATACAAAAGTAATAGAGACAGAATGATATCGCGATGGTGACGCGATTGTACTCGAGGCGTGAATTGCATTGTTACCTGGTAGAGGCACATTTATCAAAAGACCTGCTACCATTTTTATAAAATAAAATAAAAATTGTCCCAGAACACTAACATTTGAGGTTACGACTGTACCTAACATTAATCATTAGCACTAAATTTGATAACACTTGCGGCGGAAGCCATTATCGGTCTAACTGAAATTTTTATGTACCTAGTATTTTTATGTAGGTATTGTAATCGGGAATAGATTTGCAATAACTCTAAATTGAAAATTTAAAAACCCCCGATGCGATGACCTGTTCATCAAATGTATAATTTACCTAGTTCTTCCAAATAATGATGTTAGCGCGATTTGCGTAGCTCCCGTAGCTCAGTATCCATAGCTCATCTCGCAAATTCATCTGGTACAACTAGTTTCGATGCCAGATTATGAAAGCGCCATTAAATCATTTGTTTTGGCTTCCTCATTTATATTCTAAGATGTACAATAATCAACAGAAAATCTGTGTAAAAGTATGAGACATTATTTTGTTATGACAGTATAATAATTGACATTAGAATAGACAACGAATCTAAATATTGATGCCACGGAGGTTTAATTCGTAGTAAAATATTATCAATTATGATTCAATTTCATGTAATAACTCTGGTTGAGGTGGACGGGAGCAGCCCAGGGAAAGAATTTTCAATAACGCTAAAATTATTTTAAATTTGATTTGTTTTTTATATTTTTTCTCAATGGCGGAGCAGCGCCCTCTAGAATTATTATAACGTAATATTCCATGACCATTAACAAAACAAACAAAATTTACGCATGCGCGTATCCATCATTTGACACGTGACTGATGGAACGTCTTTAGTTCATACACAAATCTTCTACTATATAAAAATAAGTCGGGTTTTCCTTCCTGACGCTATAACTCCAGAACGCACGAACCGATTTCCACGGGTTTGCATTCGTTGGAAAGGTCTCGGGCTCCGTGAGGTTTATAGCAAAGAAAATTCAGGAAAAAATTCAACAGAACGCGGACGGAGTCGCGGGACACAGCTAGTCTCTTATAAAAATTGATAAAATATACATTTTTTCCAGAATCAGGGAAACTTTTCATATTTATAATATTGTAAAAAGCCAGTTCAGACTATTACGATCATTTAAAAATATAATAAATCTAAATCCAATAATCTCAAATTTCGATCGGATTCAGGCCGTGGAAGTTGGTTTTGGCCGTGAATGTGGCTTTTTAACCTACAAAATAGCTGATGATCTTCAAACGGCTGAACCGATTTTCATGAAACATAGCTAAGAACACTCTCGATCAGAATACCTATCTAACAAAAGAAACACAATTGAAATCGGTTCATCGGCTTGGGCGCTACGTTGCCACAGACAGACACACAGATACACAGATACACATGTTAAACTTATAACACCCCTCGTTTTTCGTCGGGGGTTAAAAAGAAACCAACCCACACATACTGCTACAGACAAAAATCAACCACAGTGGAAGCGTTTGTAGGTTGGTTTCAGCTTACAGAAGTATGGGCGGTTGGATCCATACTGCATGTCTATATCCATCAATGACGGATTGTTGTTTCATGCATCACGCGGGATTGTCTACAGAAACAAGATCAAGATGGTGATTAGCTTATCCCGTTCATATTGTATGTATCGAAAAATGGAAGGATTAAAAGAGTTTTTACATAGTATATTTTAGGGTTTTTAATAAGGCAACCCAAAAAAACGAATGACGAGGACACCCTTGGGAGTAAACGTACAGGTATGTAAATAAGTTTAGTAAAAATGTAATCGACTTTTAAAAACCTGCGTGCTCTAAAAAGCTAGCAAGAGCATAATTTATTTTATTTGGAGTCGGTGCCAATTCAAGTAAATACGCGTAGGTACTTCAGAAGTAGTCTTACCATAGTGTAAGTATGGTTTAAAAAAATACTAAATCTGTCCACAGTGGACGGAGAAATCGGTGAACACACTATACACATAACACACAATCTATATATATATAACTCAAAGGTGACTGACTGACTGACTGACATAGTGATCTATCAACGCACAGCCCAAACCACTGGACGGATCGGGCTGAAATTTGGCATGCAGGTAGATGTTATGACGTAGGCATCCGTTACTAAAGGATTTTGATTAATTCTACCCCCAAGGGGATAAAATAGGGGATGAATAATCCCGAAATTTTTGGTAAGTTAAATTACACGCGAACGAAGTCGCGGGCACAGCTAGTATATTATATACATCCTTCTTTTTTGAAGTCAGTTAAAATTAATATGACGATATTGTGACAGTCAAATATGAAATATATATTCCACCTTATGCTATCACAATAGCTATGCAAAAATAGTTTAAGGTAAAAGTAAAGGTAAAATTTGATACTAGTATAGTTGTCAAGGAAAACAAAACAACATACATTTATAATTAACAATCAGCCTAATGTACCTACGTCAATAAAATATACCTGGATGTGTTAACAAAAAACCATCCACCTATTAACAATGCAATAGGAAATTCATAGGCAAAATTCTGTTTCAGGTTATTTAATAAAATTTAAAAATAGCAATTGGTGATTTGTTAACGCGTCTTACGTGCTTAAAGTCCAAGGTTTCAAACAGGCCCTGGCTCGTATTTACTGGTTTTTCGAATACTAGATGGGAA